>CM035418.1:167247579-167782579 GCA_020310875.1 Ceratopteris richardii | reverse complement strand
GCAAAAGCCTACATCTACAATACAATCTCAGATCATTTGCTACCACACATCAGAGGATTGGAATCATCAGAAGATATATGGAATGCATTGGAATATCATTTCCAAAGCACTACTAAAGCACGGAAAGCAAGTCGATGGTCAGAGTTTACAACATTCAAGAAGAAGCCAAGTCAAACCATTAGTGATTATGTCACTAAGATGAAGGATCTAGCAGATAGTCTTGGATCCATAGATGAAGATGTTGAAGATCACAGATTGATTGCTCAACTACTTGCAGGCTTGAGAGGGGATGAAAGGTGGAAACCTTTTGTCTTATCAACAGAACTTTCATTAAATCATTATGTTCCAGATTTGAACCAGTTGCTTGGTTTGATGCTCACATATGAGCAAGACTTGAAGGGAGATGGAGATAAAGGACAAAGTTCTGCAATGTACATGAAGAACAAGAAGAAAGGAGATAAAGGTAAAGCAAAGGATGAAGAGGAGTCTAGTTCTCAAGCTTATTATGCAAGAGGTAAAGGCACAGGCAGAGGAAGAGCAAGAGGTTTTGGAAGAGGAAGAGGTAATCAAAATAGCAACAAAAAGGCTTGCTGGATCTGTGGATTGAGTAATAATTTGGCTCATGACTGTTGGCACAACCAACAAGGATCAAACCAGAATCAAAACAACAATAGCAGAGGTCGAGGTGGAAGATATCAAAGTAATTTTCAAAGAGGTAGACAAAGTCAAAGAGGAGGCTATGGTAGAGGTGGAGGAAGAAGTTGGGGATAGAATCAATCCTACAACACCACCTACTACAACTATGCAAATGACACACAGAATGAAAGTCATACATCATTGATGATGAATTCAATTAGCACATCAGACAAAGAAGATCTAAAGGTATTTTACATTGACTCTGGATGTTCTAATCATTTGTCAGGAAACATAGAATTGATGTCAGAATTGGAAAAAGGCATTTCTAGTCATACAGTTCAAACAGGTGATAATACAAGACATAGTGTACATTCAATTGGAAAAGTGAAATGCAAGAGTGGAGCACATTTGCTAACCAATGTTTTGTATGTTCCTACAATACCTAAAAACTTGATTAGTGTGGGACAGATAGTTGAAAAAGGTTTTCAAGTTAGGTTTACAAATGAAGGAGTATTTGTGGAAGATCCAGAGAATGGATATAATCAGATTGTCTCTGGTAAGAAAGAAGGTAGACTCTTTACTTTAAGAGTGCAAGGGAACATTGGTCAAGCTTTGCTCACACATGGTGAAGCAGTGATTACAGAACTTGATCTCTGGCATAAGAGATTAGGTCATTTCAATGAAAGAGGAATTAAAGCTATGGTTGCTAATCAGTCTGTACTAGGATTACCAAATGTGCAAAGTCAACATATGGTTTATAAATGTGAAGCATGTCAAATGGGTAAAGCACACAGGTTACCATTTCAAAAGAAAGGATTCAAACATGATGGAGTACTTGAGCTCATTCATACAGATGTATGGGGACCAACAAAAGAAGGATCTATCAGTGGCTCAAGGTATTATGTTCTTTTTATTGATGATGCTACAAGATGGATAACATTATATGTTTTGAAGGAAAGATCAGAAGTGTTTGGAGCTTTCAAGCATTTTCATGCATATGCAGAGAGAGTCACAGGTCAAAAGCTTAAGAGACTGAGGTCTGATGGAGGGGGAGAATACTTCTCCCAAGAGTTCAATGATTATCTTTGGAATGTAGGTATTAAGAGAGAAATAACTTGCAGGTATACACCACAACAAAATGGTGTAGCAGAAAGAAGGAACAGGACTTTGGTTGAGTTTGCTAGAGCTATGCTAAAGGAGAAGAACTGTCCAAATTATCTTTGGGCTGAGGCTGTAAATACAGCTACATATCTTGTGAATAGATTACCATGTGCAGCTCTGAATGGAATGACTCCATATGAAGCTTGGTGGGGTAAGAAACCAACACTAGATCATTGTAGAGTGTTTGGATCAATTGCATATGCTTATGTGCCATCACAACTTAGGCATAAACTTGAACCAAAGGCAGAAAAATATGTGTTCATTGGTTATGATGAAAAGCAGATGGGTTACAGATTGTGGAATCCTCTAACCAAACAATTTATTGTTTCTAGAGATGTTACATTTGATGAACAGAAAAGTTGGTATGCAGATCAAAGTCATACATCTGAAGAATTTGAAGAAGAGGTAAGAAGATGTGAGAAAGGAAAATCAATTGTGCAGGTGAATAGAGATGAAGACTATATGCAAGCAAGTACATCCAGAAGTGGATTAACAAGAATGAATGAAGAAGCTCCTATATTTGATGAAGAGGTGTATCCAGAAACTTATGAAGAATGTGAACCAAGAAGGTCAAGCAGGACAAGGAGACAACCAGAAAGGTATTCTTATGATACTTCTTACATAACTCAGAAGAACTATGCATATATGGTCAAAGATGATGAAGAACCTCAATGAAGGAAGCAATGAAGGAAGAGTTCAATGCACTGGAGGAGAACAAGACATGGGAACTTGTTCCTAAACCAAATGGTAAGAAAGTAATTGGAAATAAATGGGTTTATAAAGTGAAGAAGCTTGCAGATGGAAGTATAGCCAGATACAAAGCTAGATTGGTGGTGAAAGGCTATGCCCAGACCTATGGCATAGATTATGATGAGACATTCAGTCCTGTAGCTAAGATGTCAACTATAAGGACAATCATTGCTATTGCAGCTTCAAAAGGATGGACCCTAAGTCAATTGGATATAAAAAATGCATTCTTGAATGGATACATATCAGATGAGGTATACATGGAACAACCTCAAGGGTTTATAGATTCCAGGTATCCAAATTTTGTTTGCAGGTTGAGAAGAGCATTGTATGGATTGAAGCAAGCTCCAAGAGCTTGGAACTATAGACTGGTGAAGTATCTCAATGATCTTGGATATCAAAGTTCAAAAGCAGATTCAAGTCTACTTATCAAAAGAATAGAGGAAGGTACAATCTACATTTGTATTTATGTAGATGACATTATAATCACAGGTACTTCAGATGAAGGAATCAAGGAGGTAAAGAGATTACTTGAGAAAGAGTTTAAGATCAGTGACCTAGGAAAGTTATCATACTTTCTTGGAATGGAAGTTACTTATACAGATCATGGCATATATGTGTCACAAGAAAGGTATCTTCTGAACTTGTTGAAGAAGTTTGATATGGAAAATTGCAGAGAAGCTTCAACTCCACTTGAAGTTAATCACAAGCTCAGTAAATATGATGGTGCAGACTACAAAGATATGAGGAAGTATCAATCTCTTGTGGGTAGTTTGATTTATGCTACACTAACAAGACCTGATCTTAGTTATGCAGTGGGAGTTTTGTCACAATTCATGCATTGTCCAAAGGACCCACATTGGATTGCAGGTCAAAGAGTTCTCAGATATATCAAAGGAACTATGAAGGAAGGATTATATTATCCTTTTACATCAGATTTGAAGTTGAGAGCCTACAGTGACTCAGACTGGGCAGGTAATCAAGATGACAGGAGATCAACTCATGGTTACATGATATACATTGGTGATAAGCTTGTAAGTTGGTGTTCAAAGAAACAACATACAGTAGCATTATCATCAACTGAAGCAGAGTACAAAGGACTTGTGGAAGCAGCTAAGGAAATCATATGGATGCAGACATTGTTCAAGAGCTTAGGCATTGATCAAGGTACACCTACAATACATGGAGATAATATGAGTTCACTTTATCTTGCAGCAAATCCAGTATTTCATGCAAGGACAAAGCACATAGAGATCCAATATCATTTTCTTAGAGAAAAGGTAATGGAGAAGGAGATTGAAGTGGAATACATTTCTACTAAAGATCAGTTAGCAGACATAATGACAAAGACCTTGGATGGTGTGAAGACCAGCAGATTCAAAAGCATGGCAGGAGTAAAAGAAAAGAAGAAGATATGAAGAAACAGGGAATGTCAATTAGTGATTGAGGGGGAGCTGTTGGAGAAACAATCACTAACTGGACATATATTTGAAGGTCAAATCTTAGGAAGAAAACCCCATGCCTATGTGAAGGGACAAATTCACAAGTGTATCATACTTGTAAAGTTAGTTCACTTTAGTTCTAGAAGTTTTTTAAAAAATCACGGGAATGAGAAAATCTATATAAGTTAGTTAGTATTAACTGACGCGATGAGAAGAAGAAGGAGGAAGACAATGAGAAAGTGAGAAGAACTCATTTTTGTATGACTGAGTATAGTCAGGCTTCTCTGAGTGAGATAGCATCTGTAAAACTTCTGAGTTTTTTATAGTTATGAGAAGAACTGAGTAAAGTTCTGTGTATGAGCCTCTCTCCATCATCTCCATGTTTGCCTACTGTGTGATGAATTCAAAAATTCAAGTTTTCTTAGCAATTCGATGCCTGGCATCGAATCTTGGCTGATAAGTCATTTTTCATTCTCTGTGTGTTAACTATTGTTGAATCTTTTAAAAATATGAAGTTTGTGGAGCAACTCGATGCCTGGCATCGAGTTTGAGCATAAAGTCGATGCCTGGCATCGACTTCTAGCATACAAGTGGTCTTCTTCATGTGTGTGTAAAAGAGAGTATTTCTGGTGCAGAAAAAGGGCTTAAAAAAGCTCAAAGTCGATGCCCGGCATCGACCTTGACTGAAATTCGATGCCAGGCATCGAATTTTTTATTTTTGGACATCAGGAATACTAAAACAGGCAAGATTTCCAGTTTTGGAAGGTCATACAGGGTCATCTTGTGAGGGCCATAACTTGAGTTCTAAAGCTCCGTTTGATGCATATGATAGCTTGTTGGAAAGCTCTACTCTTCTAGTTTCAGCCTATAACGTTTTATGGAGAAAGCATACTTGAGCTAGGAGAAATTAGCAAAATACTGAAGGTATGTCATTTCGGTGACTAGGAATTTCTGTAGAAGCAAAGTTCTCACTTTAAGCTATCATTTCTCAAAGTTTGAAGTGGCAATGAGTTAATGGTGACCATAGAGGTGTTCTAGTGTCACATTAATTCATTTCTTGTGGTGTTTTATACATCAACAATACACACACATACACATACATGCATACACATACACACATAAACACATACACACACATAGACACATACACACATAAACACATACACACTCATAGGTACACACACATACACATAGACACACACACATATAGTATATACACACACATGCACACATAGACACATACACACATACACATGCATACACACACATACACATGCATACACACATACAAACACATATACACACACATACACACACATATATGCATACACACACATAGAGAGACATACACACATAAACACATACATGCATACATTTGCATACATAATGCATATGCATATGCATATAATGTACATACATACTTACATGCATACATAATGCACATGCATAGATACATACACACACAGATACATACACACATAGACACATACACACACATGAACACATACATACTCATAGATACACACACATACACATAGACACACACACATACACACACATACACACATAATGATGCATACAAACACATACACATGCATACACACATACAGACACATGTACACACACATACACACATAATGATGCATACACACACATACACATGCATACACACATACAGACACATGTACACACACATTCACACACACATTCACACACACATTCACACACATTCACACACATATACATACATGCATACATATTGCATATGCATATGCATACATACATACTTACATGCATATGCATACACACACACATATGCATACATACATACTTACATGCATATGCATACACATGCATATGCATATGCATACATAATGCATATGCATACATAATGCATATGCATATGCATACATAATGCATATGCATATGCATACATAATGCATATGCATATGCATACATAATGCATATGCATATGCATACATAATGCATATGCATATGCATACATACATACTTATACGCATACATAATGCACATGCTTACATACACTGTCATAATGTATACACACACATACACACATAGACACATACACACATAATTATGCATACACACACATACATATGCATACACACACATATGCATACATGCATGCATACACATGCACACACATAGATACATACATACACATAAATACATACACACTCATAGACACACACACATACACATAGACACATAGACACACACACATATACACACACATACACACATAGACACATGCACACGTAATGATGCATACACACATACACATGCATACATAGACACACATAATAATGCATACACACACATACATATGCATACACACACATGCATACAAACATATACACACATATACACACACATGCATACACACATATACACACACATATACACATATACACATACACATGCATACACACACACATGCATACACACATACAAACACATATACACACACACATACACACATAGATACATACACACGTAATGATGCATACACACATACACATGCATACATAGACACACATAATAGTGCATACACACACATACATATGCATACACATACATATGCATACATACATGCATACACAGACACACTTAGACACATAGACACACATAGATACATACATACACATAAACACATACACACTCATAAACACACACACATACACATAGACACACACACATATACACACACATACACACATAGACACATGCACATGCAATGATGCATATACACGTACAAATGCATACATAGACACACATAATGATGCATACACACACATACATATGCATACACACACATGCATACATACATGCATACACATACACACATAGACACATACACACACGTAGATACATACATATACATAAACACATACACACTCATAGACACACACACATACACATAGACAACACACACATATACCTACACACATACACACATAATGATGCATACACACACATACACATGCATGCACACACATACACATGCATACACACACATACACGTATATATATATTGATTTCTAACCATTTTGTTTTATATGTTAGGTATTATGGATCCCAGTAAAGAGAGAAAGGCGAAACTCACTCTCATAAAAAGTCTTATGAGAGCAAGAGTTCCGTCAGATACTCTAGGGGCCATAATGCGGGACTACGCAGAGATGTCCGATGAGGAGCTGGATTATACGATCCAGATGCTTACGCGATCAGACGAGGGCTCTTCTGCGGATCCACATGCAGGAAGAGAGCTATCTGCTCATAGGTATGTTTTTTTTCATAAATTTTTTTAATGATATTATAGCACATATTTTTATTTATTTCTATCTATCTATTTTTAGGACACCTATACCACCTCCAGCACGTGATAGCAGAGCAAAGTTGCCTATGAGGACATGCATGTTGGTGCAGATCAATCACCAATTGAAGGCTTGGGAGATCAAATGATGAAGGAAGAATCAATTCCTAAAGTGTGGAAGAAGATTACATTCAGAGGACAAGAGAAGTGTATACATATGTACATTAGCATAGTCATAGATGACTTAGATCTTTTGTTCAGTAAGAATCATGTACAAATTATCTATAAATACTTTGAGAAAAGTCGGGGCATGTATGAGAGCATATGTGACATTAGTTAGAAGTCAAGAATGAGGGAGATAGAAGCTATGAGATAGAGGAAAGTGAATTTGTGTCAGCTCTCATCACTCAGTTGTATTTCTTCTGAGTAAAGAAAAATATTTGCGCCCGATGTTTCTGCGTGTTCTCCTTCTACAGTAGATCAATTGTGAAATGCTTTTGTACAAGTCTAAGTTGAGAGTTGCTTGACCTCTGTGCAAAGTTTTAGCTTCCAATTGTAATCAGGCTGAGTCAATTAAGTGTAGGAACATTCATATGTGAAGTATGTTCACTGGTTCCTAAAACAGGCGCATATTTCGAAGTCAATGTTTTGGTCATTTCTCCTAGCACAGTTTAAAGTTTTGCATGAGTGAGGACTTAATCTTTAAGTTGGAAGATAAGCTACTTATGTCTAAAAGCATTTTGTAAAACGGGTTCTATTCAAGGAGAACCAAGTCTTAAAAGTTACAGGTGTAAAGTCGACTGTTTTGGATGACAGTTTCTGACATAGGTAATTTGAGAAGTTTATTTCTCAAGTTATATTTAATCTTTTGAAGAGATTCAACTTGGAGTAGATGCGCAATCTCTAGGAGATGCTTCATACAAAGCTTCATCAAAAACTTTACACATTTGATAGGTCAATGTGAAGAAATAGTGCAGCAGACTTTTCTGTGTTTCAACTTTTTCACAGATTTGTTAACCTTTTGATAATTAGCAATTGATCCTCTAAATTAGTGGAGTGTTTGACTTATTCTTGGTATAGAGGTGCTCTAATCACAAGAATAAGTTGTTCTTTTGGAGATTAACATTCTCCATCAGTGGTATCAGAGCAGGAGACATCAATTTGAAGAAAGAAGGATCCCGACTGCTGCAGATTCAAGAAATTCAACACTTGAAGGACTAAGAAGTGAAAGCTTGGAGTCAAAGTTTGAGGAGAAGACTATTTGACATCAAGAAAGGCAAAAGGAGTCCAATTCGAAGTAAAGGTACATACATTGTTTGTAAAGCTTGAAGTTTTCAATACACAGGTGGATACAAGATGGGAGAAAGCTTGCAGATTGATAAGCTAGATAGGGAGAACTATCCAGCATGGTCCATGAGGATGGAAGCACACCTCATGAGCAAAGATCTTATATCATTTATTACAGGAGATGAAGAAAAACCTGAGTTTGCAGATCCAAGTATTCCTACTAGGGAAGAACTTGCAATGTTGAAGACTTGGATGAGAAAGGATGCTCAAGCAAGGAGTATCATCTACATGGCTGTAAATGATTATCTTCTACCTCATATCAGAGGTTTGGAAAGTGCCACAGATGTTTGGAATGCCTTGGAAGAGCATTTCCAAAATACAACTAAGTCAAGGAATTCCTCACTATGGGCTGAGTTCACAACCTTCAAGAAGAAGAGCTCACAATCAATTTCAGATTATGTGGCAAGGATGAAAGATATTGCAGATAGTTTGGGAGCAGTGGATGAAGACATTGAAGAAGAAAAGTTGGTAAGACAAATACTTACAGGTTTGAGAGGAGATGAGAAGTGGAAGCCTTTTATATTGTCCATAGAGTTGTCACTTGATCACTTTACTCCTGACCTTAATCAATTGCTAGGACATATGCTAACCTTTGAGCAGGATCTTAAAGGAGACAATGATAGAAGTACAAGTCAAGCTATGTACTCCAAGGACAAGAAAAAGAATGGCAAGGGAAAGCAATCAAATGATGATGAAGGGAATTCAAATCAAGCTAACTTCACAAAAGGGAAGACAAATTTCAGAGGTAAAGGAAGAGGAGGTAAGAACAAAGATAATGCTAAAGCTTGTTGGATTTGTGGCAGAACAAATCATTTGGCAAATGATTGTTGGTATAACAATCAAAATGGAGGATACAACAATCAGAATTATAGTCAAAGAGGTAGAGGAGGCAGAAACCAAAGAGGCAACTTCAGAGGAAGAGGTGGTAGGACATCATATGGTAGAGGAGGTGGAAGAAACTTCCAATCTCAGTCCTACAACAATAATTATTATAATTATGCATCAGATCAGAAGGATGACATGACTCTTATCTTGAATGCAACTCATGAATCAATGGGAGAAGATCAAAGAGTGTTTTATATTGACTCAGGGTGCAGTAACCATCTGAGTGGGAATCTATCTTTGATGACTGATATGGAAGCAAGGGTGAATGGACATACAGTTCAAACAGGTGACAATACCAAACATAAAGTGGAGAGCATTGGATCAGTGAAGACAAAGAGTGGAAGTACACTTCTGAGCAAGGTACTTTATGTTCCTACTATTCCTAAAAATTTGATAAGTGTAGGGCAAATTGTGGAGAAAGGATATGAAGTAAGATTCACAAATGATGGTGTTTATGTACAAGATCCAAATCAGGGATATAGAACCATAATTGCAGGTAAAAAGGAAGGAAGATTGTTCACTCTCAAAGTCCAAGGTAATGTGGGACATGCATTGTTTACCTATGGAGGTCAAAAGGTGTCTGAATTAGACCTATGGCATAAAAGGCTAGGTCATTTCAATGAGAGAGCTATAAAGGAGATGTCAAAGAATCAGGTGGTGCTTGGATTACCAAATATTGAAGGGCAACATATGGTGTACAAGTGTGAAGCTTGTCAATTAGGTAAAGCACATAAGAGTTCTTATAACAAATCAGGGTAGTATTCAAATATGCTTGAATTGGTTCATACAGATGTATGGGGTCCCTCAAGGGACTATAGCATAAATGGATCCAGATATTATGTGTTGTTTGTTGATGATGCAACCAGGTGGATTACTTTGTATGTAATCAAGGATAAATCAGAAGTTTTCAAGACATTCAAACATTTTCATGCTTATGCAGAAAGGATCACAGGACAAAAGCTAAAGAGGTTAAGATCAGATGGAGGGGGAGAGTATTTCTCAAAAGAGTTTGATGATTATTTGTGGAATGCAGGTATCAAAAGAGAAGTGACTTGCAGGTACTCCCCTCAACAAAATGGAGTAGCAGAAAGGAGGAATAGGACTCTTGTAGAGTTTGCAAGAGCCATGATGAAGGAAAAGAATTGTCCAAATTACTTATGGGCAGAAGCTATTAACACTGCAACATACCTTGTGAATAGGTTGCCTTGCAAAGCTTTGGATGGAGGAACCCCTTATGAAGCATGGTGGGGTAAGAAGCTTAGTCTTGATCATTGTAAAATATTTGGATGTATTGCATATGCTTATGTTCCTTCACAATTAAGACATAAGCTAGAACCAAAAGCAGAGAAGTATGTGTTTATTGGATATGATGATAGACAAATGGGTTACAGGTTGTGGAGTCCATCCACAAAGCAATTTCTTGTTACTAAAGATGTGACATTTGATGAGCAAAATATGTGGTATACAGGATCACCAAATGAGTATACAGGGGTTGAAGAAATTCAGAGAAAAGGAAAGGCAAAGGTAAAAGTATGTGAAGAAATTGTTGATGAAATTGACTCTAGATGTAGAGTGCAGGATCATGTAGAAGAAGGGCCAAGATTTGATTCAGAATCAAATGAGGCTGAAACTTCAAGAAGTGCAGAAATCAGAAGATCTACAAGGGAAAGGAAAGAACCTATAAGGTATAGCTATGATACATCTTTCCTAACAACAAAAGATTATGCCTACATTGTGAAAACAGAAGAAGATCCAACTACTTATGAAGAAGCTAAAGGTAAACAGAATTGGGAGAAGGCAATGCAAGAAGAGTATGATGCTTTACTTGAAAATGAAACTTGGGAACTAATACCAAGACCAAAGAATCAGAAGGTCATTGGATGCAAGTGGGTATATAAAACAAAGAGGTTTGCAGATGGTAAGGTGTCTAGATATAAGGCTAGACTTGTGGTCAAAGGTTATGCCCAAACTTATGGGGTAGATTATGATGAAACCTTTAGTCCTGTTGCTAAGATGTCTACAATTAGGACATTGATTGCTATTGCTGCTTGCAAAGGATGGAAATTATCACAATTAGATGTGAAAAATGCATTTCTAAATGGTTACATTGCAGATGAAGTATATATGGAGCAACCAGAAGGTTTCATGGAGTCAATTGGATCAGATTATGTGTGTAAGCTCAAGAGAGCTTTATATGGGTTGAAGCAAGCCCCAAGAGCTTGGAATTACAGATTGGTCAAGTTCTTGAATGAATGTGGATTTCAAGCATCAAAGGCAGATAGTAGCTTGCTAGTGAAGGCAAGTGAAAATGGATATATTTACATGTGCATTTATGTTGATGATATTATTGTTACAGGAACAGATGCTGAAGGAATCAATGAACTCAAGAAGCAAATAGAGAAGGAGTTTAAGATAAGTGACTTGGGAAACTTATCTTATTTTCTAGGAATGCAGATTGTGTATACTCAACATGGAGTATATGTTTCACAAGAGAGATACTTGAAGAATCTTCTAGTCAAGTTTAACATGGAAGATTGCAAGACCTCAACTACACCATTGGAGGTAAATCATAAATTAAGCAGGTATGGAGGTGAAGAGTTCAATGACATGAAGAAATATCAGAGTTTGGTAGGTAGTCTAATCTATGCTACCTTGACAAGGCCAGATCTATCATATGCAGTAGGTGTGTTGTCACAATTCATGCATTGTCCAAAGAAGACTCATTGGATTGCAGCCCAAAGGGTACTCAGATATATCAAAGGAACCCTAAGTGAAGGTCTGTATTATGGTTTCACTTCTGACACAAGAATCAAAGTGTTTAGTGATGCAGATTGGGCAGGTGACTCAGATGATAGAAGGTCTACTCATGGATATCTATGTTATGTTGGAGACAAGTTAGTGTCTTGGTGTTCAAAGAAGCAACATACAGTTGCTTTATCATCCACAGAAGCTGAGTATAAGGGAATGGTAGAAGCTGCAAAGGAAGTGATATGGTTGAAGACCTTGATGAAAAGTTTTGAGATTGATCATAGTACTCCAATAATTTTTGGAGACAATATGAGTTCTTTGTATTTGGCAGCTAACCCTGTTTTTCATGCCAGGACTAAGCATATAGAGATTCAGTATCATTTCTTGAGGGAAAAGGTACTAGATAAAGAGATTGAAGTGATGTATACTCCAACAAAAGAACAAGTGGCAGATATGATGACAAAGAGTCTGGATGGACCTAAGTTACAAAGGTTCAAAGATATGGCAAGTATAAAGAAGACAGAGAAAACCTCAATTGATGATTGAGGGGGAGCTGTTGGTGCAGATCAATCACCAATTGAAGGCTTGGGAGATCAAATGATGAAGGAAGAATCAATTCCTAAAGTGTGGAAGAAGATTACATTCAGAGGACAAGAGAAGTGTATACATATGTACATTAGCATAGTCATAGATGACTTAGATCTTTTGTTCAGTAAGAATCATGTACAAATTATCTATAAATACTTTGAGAAAAGTCGGGGCATGTATGAGAGCATATGTGACATTAGTTAGAAGTCAAGAATGAGGGAGATAGAAGCTATGAGATAGAGGAAAGTGAATTTGTGTCAGCTCTCATCACTCAGTTGTATTTCTTCTGAGTAAAGAAAAATATTTGCGCCCGATGTTTCTGCGTGTTCTCCTTCTACAGTAGATCAATTGTGAAATGCTTTTGTACAAGTCTAAGTTGAGAGTTGCTTGACCTCTGTGCAAAGTTTTAGCTTCCAATTGTAATCAAGCTGAGTGAATTAAGTGTAGGAACATTCATATGTGAAGTATGTTCACTGGTTCCTAAAACAGGCGCATATTTCGAAGTCAATGTTTTGGTCATTTCTCCTAGCACAGTTTAAAGTTTTGCATGAGTGAGGACTTAATCTTTAAGTTGGAAGATAAGCTACTTATGTCTAAAAGCATTTTGTAAAACGGGTTCTATTCAAGGAGAACCAAGTCTTAAAAGTTACAGGTGTAAAGTCGACTGTTTTGGATGACAGTTTCTGACATAGGTAATTTGAGAAGTTGATTTCTCAAGTTATATTTAATCTTTTGAAGAGATTCAACTTGGAGTAGATGCGCAATCTCTAGGAGATGCTTCATACAAAGTTTCATCAAAAACTTTACACATTTGATAGGTCAATGTGAAGAAATAGTGCAGCAGACTTTTCTGTGTTTCAACTTTTTCACAGATTTGTTAACCTTTTGATAATTAGAAATTGATCCTCTAAATTAGTGGAGTGTTTGACTTATTCTTGGTATAGAGGTGCTCTAATCACAAGAATAAGTTGTTCTTTTGGAGATTAACATTCTCCATCAATGCATAGGCACCTTAGGACTAGAGTGCGACATAGAGCCGGAGGGGAACATTGTGTACATAGGGAATGGATTGGAGTTCAAGAGAAGAATGCGGGCACTATGCGACTCTTACCTGCGCTTTATCCACTTACCATGGAAGTAAGTAAAAGTTTTACATATAAATTGAAATGTATATCTTATATTTTATTTACATTATGTTTTTTATTTTTGTAGTGAGCATGATGAGAGGGATAAAAAGTACGTGCTTAGTTCACTTGAGACAGAGTTTGGGACAGGATGGTCCCTTAAGTGGTGTTTAAAAGAGATGCGGACACTTATGGCTCATCGTCGCGACAATGCACGGTATATATGTATATGAGAGAGAGAGAGAGAGACCAGTGTTGCATACGCAACGCGTTGCGAACGTTCGCAACTTTCGCAACGCAACTCCACGTTGCGTACACGTTCGCAACGCGTTGCTAATCTTTCAAAAAAAAATATTTCCCAAAAGTCCAAAAATGGTCCACAAGGGTCTTTTAAGTCTTAACCCTTACAACTTATGAACAAAAAAGTTGTTGATCAAGGAAGAAAGACCAATACCTCAAGGTGGAAAAGAGAAGTGCATATATATATATATATATATATATATATATATATATATATATATATATATATATATATATATATATATATATATATATATATATATATATATATATATATATATATATATATATATATGTGTGTGTGTGTGTGTGTGTGTGGTTATGTAATATGTATGTATGTATGTACTAACTATATGTGTAATCTATGATGTATATTCCTATTTTTGTATGTTTACCCAAAGATATGTTTATTTATTTAGCTATGTATGTATGTACGTATGTATGTATCTATATATGCATCTATGTATGTATGATGTCATTCCTAAAATCTATTACTCTATGTTTACTGAAAGGCATGTATATTAACTTATATATGTACCTAATATACATGTTTCTATTTTTGTAGTATGTATGTATGCATGTGTATCATGTATGTATACATCTATGTGTTGTGTATAAATGTAATATGTATATACTATGTGTATATATACATAAAAATGTGTGTATTACATTACACGTATGTATGTAGTATATATTTACTGCTATGTATGTAATATAATATAATCCATGTATGTATGTATGTGTGTGTGTATATATGTATGTATGTATGTATGTATCTATATATATATATATATATATATATATATATATATATATATATATATATATATATATATATATATATATATATATATACACACACACATATACATATAAAAAAATCTAAAATAAAAATTGATTTGTACGCAACTTTATCGCAACTTGGGGTTCGCAACTTGAACCCGTTGCTAACGCGTTAGCAACCCGTTGCCTACGACGTTGCCATCCCGTTGCTAACCACTATGAGAGAGACAGAGAGCACTAATCTCGATATTAGGGTTTTGAAATCCCTAATTTAAAAACTCTAATTCAACCTTTTAGCCATATGTTTGAAGTATATGTACACCTCCGATGTCCTACTAGAGAGATGTCTCTCCTCCCAACCTTATGCCTCTATATATAGCTACTCGAATCAACGAGGATCATGATTCATAATATATGTAAAGATATATACACATCATGTAGATAGGATACATAAATATAAAATGGAGTAGATATATTATGCTTCACACATACATGCCTAAATGCACACATAAATATATATATACATACTAACATATTTACATGTACATATTTACACATACATGTACATGCCTACATGCACACATAAACATATATATACATGCATACATATTTACATGTACATATTTACACATAGACACATATACATATATACATGTACACAATTATAAACACTTGCATATATTACGTACATGAATACATGTATACATATATCACACACATGCAAACACATACATATACATGAAATACATATATTTGCATACTAATATATGTATACATATAATACACATGAATACACACACATATGCATACATACATGATAAAAATTTACTCCTCGAAGATAAAGCTATATATAAAATAATTAGGCATACCCCCGAGCTTCATGTTCTAACTTAGAAGAACATGATTTCATCTCTCTAGTAGGATTCATCATTATTCAAGTTAATAAAAAAAACCTATTATCTGATATCCATTCAGAAGCTTCAAGTTACTATCTAATCTGCTCATATGTTTTCATTATTGCCATCATTTTGGTAAGACATCAATATAGTCTCATCTTCATTATCCTTATTGATTTCATTTATTTCTTCTATTGTTAAATCTATGTTCTCATGAATCACATCATCTATTGGTGGATTAATATCTATTTCTGGTAATTCCTCTTCCTCATCAGTAGAATCAGCATGTAGAGAATTATCCTCTTCATCAAAAAGATTAGTATCATTATCACGTATAATGAGTCTAATTTCTATTCCAGATGTTGATGTATCAGTATCTGATGCTGAATCATCAAGAGGACTTTCTTCAATCTCTCTAACAATAAACTGTTCAAACAATGACCTACCTCTAGGTTGCACATGAATGACTTGCCACCAAGGATGAGCATCTGGGTTTTTATAAAAAAATGCTTGTTCAATATGCCTAGGAAGAATATATGGTTCTTTAGTAGATCGCATTACCTTGGAAGAATCAATTGCCCAAAACCCAGATAATTCCTTTCTTATTGTAGAATTACTACCTTTATACTCCGCTCGATACCAATCAACCTTCAAAATGACCTATCAAAATATATAACAACAAAAACGTCCCATTATTAGGTGCTTAAAAAAATAACTAACTCTAAAAGAAATATATAAACTTTTTTCTACCTGTTTGAATGTACGAAATGAAATTTCATAGATACCAACAATAGTTCCTACGTAACCAAGTTCGCTATCTATAAGGTTCGTGTCTTTTGAGCTAGCACGTGATAGTTGCTTGAAACAAGCAACAATACTAGAATCCTCTGTTTTATGTAAAGAATCAATGGATTTGATTCTAATATGCTGTCCAAAAGCCCACATATTAGTGAACATTCGAGCCTGCAAAATAAATTCAATTAGTAAATAGAAACTAACATACATATATGAAAAAAATAAAATATATATTTTAATAAAATTACCTTTTGTTCACAACCTATCATTAACTCTCTTTGCTCATCTGAGATTTCTTCATTATTTGCGTTGGCGCGTTGCAAACGACTATATAGCCAATCCGTGAAAGAAGGTATATCTGTAATCTCATTATTATCGAGATTACGTCTAGATCTTTTGTTTTTTCGCCTTTTACTTTGGAGACTTTGAAGTTCCTCGTACTCGCTAATGAATGCTTGCATGCATTCGCTATTATATGCTACAAAAGTAGAAACATCATTTTTTTCTTGAAATGTAAATAAGAATGGAACTCCCTTACCTGATAATACCTCATTTGTTATTTTTGAAGAAGACTCGTTGGTCCATGCACGTGGAGCTTCTTCATGAACTCTTTCAAGGTACTCACTAACGTAATACATGCACTCTTCAAGCATCCAACCCTTTGCCATGGATCCTTCTGGTTTTGCTCTTTGTCGCACATAACCTTTTAGTATTCCCATAAATCGCTCGACCCAAAACATCCATCGAGTGTTGACAACACCGGCAATCTCTATCTCATCTACAAGATGGACTAGTAAATGAACTTGAATATCAAAAAATGAAGTAGGAAGTTCTTTTTCCATCAAACATAGTAGCTCTTTGCATTCACGTTTTTTTTGTGGGATCGAATTTTTATCGATCTCTTTGGATGTAATCCACCTATACAAATCATAAAAACAATTGTAAAGAAGTTAATTAAAAAATAAAAGATATCCAATATTCATACATATTAAATATAAAAGTATCATAATTACCTTATAAGTGATCCAAGACGATAGATCACATCTCGTACTCCTTTCGTTGTACATCCATCGATAACCAAAGGTAAAATATGTTTCAAAAAGTTATGCCAGTCATGGGTCTTTAATCCAGATAAGCTCTTATCATCCATAGTAAACATGTTTTGAAACGATGCTCCATATCCTGTAGGAGTCTTGATCAATTGAATTCTATTGTTGATAGTCTGTATCTCTTTTGTCGTAAGTACCCAAGGAGCAGATGCATAAGTCGTTTCTTGTCGATGTCTATCAAAAACTGGCCATAACTTTGGTTTGGATTTTTGATCTTTCAAATCATTCCTTGATGTTGTGGTATCTTTTAGTCCAAGAAGATGCTGCCATAGTGAATAACCAATATTTTTGAATATATGCATAGGATCAAGAAGATGACATACTTTTAACTCTTTCCAATACTCCAAAGAATACCATATTGATATGTTCTCTGCGAGTGCCAATTTCCCTTTACCTTTGTTCACATACTCATTATCTGAATCATCACTGAAGATTTTTGCTTCTGGATCTATCAGAGGTCCATCTGTCCATTTTTTATACCAATCCATAGGCGTCATAGGTTTTGGATACTGGCCTGTTTCAAGCTTTCCATTAAAATGTATCGCTTCTCTTTTAGATCTTAATGGATGATCATCAGGCAAGAATCGTCGATGTCGAAGATAAATATTTTTGTTGAGATTCTTACTATAGATTGATCTCAACCAATCACCACAATATGGACAAGCTTTATAACCCTTAGTAGATATTCCTGCATCATGGAAAAGGATAAAAATATAATTAGATTAAATCATATTTATTTACATGCATATTGAATAAAAAAATTACATCAATACCTGAACAAACGCCATATCCAGGAAAATCGTGAATAGTCCAAGCCACAATACCACGAATCGTAATATGTCTTTCATTGATGCTTTTTGATATATCAATGACATTAATACCTCTCCATAACTCTTGAAGATCGTCAATGAGAGGAGCAAGATATACATTCATATCTTTAACTTGTCTTTTGCCTGGGATTAAAAGTGAAAGCATTAAATGTTCCTTTTTAATGCTAAGATATGGCAGAAGATTGTAGTTTATGACTACCACTGGCCATGTTGACCATTTACTGGATTTCATGGAGAATGGATTAACCCCATCTAATGCAACTCCTAACTTTAGATTCTGTGGATTTTGTGCAAATTCAGGCCATGTAGAATCAATATGCTGAAAAGCAACACTATCATGAGGAATTCTGATTATTCCATCAGTACTTTTGTGATCATGTCCCCAAGTCAAAAGCTTTGATAATTCGGGGCTTTGAAACATATGTCTAATCCGTGGAGCCAATGGAAAATGTCTCAATACCTTATTCGGGATTTTACCTTCTTCACCCTTATATCGAGGAGATTGACATTTGGGACATGTCAAAGAGTCTGCATATTCACCTCTATATAAAATACAATCGTGAGGACATGCATGTATACATTGATAATCTATACCAAGATTGTTGATTATCTTCTTCATTTCATCATGTGAGGTAGGAAGAATATTTTGACTTGGTAAAAACTTTTCAGATAATAACCTGTAAGTTTATCAAAAAAATGATATATTAAAGAAAGTAAATAAATAAATATACATATATATATGCATATAATTTTATATATGTGTATGCTTATGTGCATCTTTCAAAATATTTCCGCAAAATTTGATTGTTTTGGATGGCAAGATATGATTGTTTGTTTTGGAGGATATGAAGTATATACCTTCATTGAATGATTTGTCGATTCTATCATATGTTCAATTTGAAAGTGCGAGAAGCGAGTTTATAATTGCTATTCAAAGAATTTGGCACTGTTTATAGGCCATACGATGGTGACCTGGATGAATCGCATGCACAGAGGTTACTCAAGATAGAGCAACCTGATTATAAGGGACTAGTACTAGCAGGATTCCTGGGGTATGCAGTAAACCTCTTGCATGTATAAAAGTGATCCTCTCAAGCCACCATGATTTCCACTTTGTATCCTAAAGTTCAAATGCTCATCATTGACATGCAAGAGGTTTACTGCATACCCTAGGAATCTTGCTGGCACTAGTCCATTATAATCAGATTGCTCTATCTTGAGTAACCTCTGTGCATGCGATGCATCCAGGTCACCATTGTATGGCCTATAAACAGTGCCAAATTCTTTGAATACAAATTATAAATCCGCTTCTCACACTTTCAAATTGAACATATGCGTGAATCGACAAATCATTCAATGAAGGTACATACTTCATATCCTCCAAAACAAACAATCGTATCCTGCCATCCAAACAATCAAATTTTTTACGAATATTTTGAAAGATGCATTAATAGTTTTAAAAGATGCACGGACAAAAAGTGTCCATTCAACTCAAGTTCTTGTTCTTACCTTATCTATAGTAAGAATAAAAACCTGCATGCATATATATATATATATATATATATATATATATATATATATATATATATATATATATATATATATATATATATATATATATATATATATATGCACATATATATAAATAGATAGAAAATTGAAAATTATACCTTAATAGTGTCGAAATAGATACATTACTCCATCCAAAACGATTTTGAAGGTTGAGAATAAGTAAGCTCGCACTTAGTCGTGTCAAACGACTTCCTTCATATACATGCTTTAGACATTCCTCTCGAAGATATTTCTCATTTTTAGAAATATCCATGCTCTCACTGTCATTTTGATACCAACCCTCAATAAAATCTGCCATGCCATTATCTTCATCATTGTCACACAAATCTTGTACTTTATCATCTTTTGAATATAGATCTTTCAACTTTGCATATTGCACAGGCTTAGTTTTGCGTAGCCTCCTCATGGAAGCTTCTGATAAATGAGGTCTTATTGGTAATTGTGAATGTTGTGGACGAATATCATCAACATCATACGTTGGAATCTACACATATAAATAAAACTCATTAGTATTCCATAAATGAATAAAAATTAAACTTCAAATATAAAATTAAGTATATAACTTATTAAATATGGATAGAAAATTTTTATTCTCTCAAGCTAAAAGGTGCTCTTGGAGGTCTACGCCATCCATAATTCACTAATAGTTCATCACCAGCATGTAATGTAGTAATAGCATTGACAACTATGTATCTTGATACATCTCTACTCATGTATGGTGATTCATGACTATTTTCACGCTCCTCAAATGTGCAATTAGTCCTTGAACTATTATGTAACCCTCGACTACTATTTATTAAACCTGCTATATTTCCATGTGTGTAAGGTCTTCCATCAATATATAATCTTTCATTTTCTGCATGTAAAATCCTTCTACTAGTAAGAGATGCTGCGTTCAAGCATATTCCATAAGTACTCATGCTTTGAACATAACGTGAAAGTCGATGCCAATCTCCCCATCCATATATAGGACCACAAAATGACATAAGAGTGACTTCAGAGTTCGGAGGCACATACAAATCCTCTACAATAAAGAGACCACGACCAGCATTAGTAATAGTGGATGGAGCAATCATATAGCGATTACCCCAAAAGTTGAAAACCTCTCCATCTAAAGGAAGTGGTCCTCTATTCCATCCTCCATATCTTCTTCTATCATATGTTTGTACTAAAGAATGATCACGAGCTGGCAATGGATAATCTCCAGCCGTTTCATTCTCTAAACCAAGAGGTAGAGGATTTCTAGAAACCTCTGCTTGTAATTGATGAACAGCAAGTCCATGACGTGTACGAGGTATATCAACATTATGAGAAAAATCATCGTCATCATCATCATCGAGTAAGTATTCCTATATATCAATAATAATTTGATTTTATACATGGTTTTTAAATAAAAAAATGACATTAATATATATAGAAAATACATACCCAAGCATTATCACGTTGACTAGGTGATGGTGCACGCTCAAAAGTACCATACTCTGCCTCATGTTCAATACATTCCAATCGTGGTCTTCGATACGTGCCATAACAAGAGTTACACCAACATATAATATGCTCTTGATAGTAAAATTCATCATAATTCCTATCGGAGGACACATGTGAAGTCGTTGCATGGGTAGGAGGTGGTGGAGTTGTTGGTGCATGACAATCATCAATTGAAGGATTATGGAGAAATGAAGTCAAGGAGTCAAGAAGGAAACAAAGTCAGATGGTTGAAGGAAGAACATTTTCAGAAAACTCAAAGATATGTACACATATGTACATTAGCTGACTTATACCCTTGTTTAAGTCATACACTTGTATATATTCATCTATAAATATGTTTGAAAATGTCGGGCAAGTAGAGCAGAAGAGATTTGAGAATAGGAAGAGAGAAACTAGTGTCATTAGACACATGAAGAGTGAGTGAATTGTTCATCCTCACTTAGATGTAAATTTTCTGAGAAATCGAAAAATTTTGCGCCCGATATTTTGCTGTCTGCTCCCTCTGTGTTTAATCTTTTGAGAAATCCTTTTGCACGTATCTAAGTCCATAGCTAATCCATCTATGGCTAGAATTTGAGAGGTTAATTGTAATCAGGCTGTGAGAATTTTGATTAGGAACATTCATATGTAAGAATGTTCTAACAGTCGAGAAATCTGGCGCACATTTCATCTTCGATGAAATGATCATTGCTCAGTCTACAGTGTAAAGTTTTACACAAATGAGGGCTTAAAATCTAAGTTGGAAGGTAAGCTATCTATGGCTAAAAGTTCTTGATCAAACGGGATTTACTTTGGGAGAACCAGTGCTAAGAAGTTGTAGGTGTCAAAGTCGCCATTGCAGAGAAGCACTTTCAGACATAGGTAAAGTGTTTCACACATTTCTCAGTGTGTACTTAATCTTTTTGAGAGATTTAACTTGGCAAAGTTGCGCAACCTTAAGGCGAAGTGTTGTGCAAAGTTTTATCAAAAACTTTACAGGATTGATTAGTCAATGAGTGACTAATCTGCAGCAGACTTTTCTCAAGAAACTGAAATTTTCAGAATAATCAATTTTCTGATAATTTGGTGAAGATTCTCTAAATTAGGTGGAGTCTAAAGTTGATCTTGATATAGAGGTGATCTAAATTCAAGGTTAACTTGTTCTTTTGGAGATTAACACTCTCCATCAGTGGTATCAGAGCAGGTTGTGTCAAAATTGAAGTGAAGAAGACTCCGACTATTGCAGAAATACAAAACTTTACATTTTGAAGGTGCAGAAGGGTAAAGGTTGAAGAAAGATCAAAGGAAGACATACAAAGAGCATCAAAAGGATCAGAAGGAGCAACATTCGAAGTAAAGGTACATTTATTATCTGTAAAGGTTAAAGATTTGAAGCTACAGGTGAAGTAAAGATGGGAGATAGTCTCCAAATTGAAAAATTGGATAGAGAGAACTATCCTGCATGGTCTATGAGGATGGAAGCTCACCTTATGAGCAAAGATCTGATAGGATACATCACAGGAGATGAAGAAAAGCCAGAATTCAGAGATCCTAGTGTTCCAACTAGGGAGGAGCTTGCAGATTTGAAGAATTGGATGAAGAAGGATGCTCAAGCAAGAAGCATCATCTACATGGCAGTCAATGACTATTTGCTTCCTCACATTAGAGGACTTGAAAGTGCTTGTGATATTTGGAATGCTTTGGAAGAGCATTTCCAAAATACAACCAAATCAAGGAAGGCTTCACTATGGGCAGAGTTTACTACCTTCAAGAAGAAGGCCTCACAATCAATTTCTGATTATGTGACAAAGATGAAGGACATTGCAGATTCTTTAGGTGCAGTTGATGAAGATATTGAAGAAGACAAATTGGTAAGACAAATACTCACAGGACTAAGAGGAGATGAGAAATGGAAGCCTTTCATTTTATCTACAGAACTTTCATTAGATCACTTTACTCCTGATTTGAATCAATTGTTAGGTCATATGCTAACTTTTGAGAATGATATCAAAGGAGATGTTGATAAGAGTGCAGGTCATGCAATGTATTCTAAAGACAAGAAGAAAGCCAACAAAGGGAAGCAACAATCAGGTGAAGAAGAAGGTACATCAAACCAAGCAAACTTCATAAGAGGAAGAGGAAATGGCAGAAGTAGAGGAAGAGGCAGAAACAACAAAGATAATGCAAGAGCTTGTTGGATATGTGGTAAGACCAATCATCTATCTCATGATTGTTGGCACAATAATCAAAACAATGGTAATTATCAGAACTTTAATCAAAGAGCAAGAGGAGGTAGATTTCAGAGAGGAAATTTCAGAGGTAGAGGTGGTAGGAATTCTTTTGGAAGAGGTGGTGGAAGAAACTTCCAAAGTCAATCCTATAATAACACCTACTACAACTATGCATCAGATCAAAAGGAGGATTCGACTCTCATTATGAATACATGTGAAACCTCACATGAGGACATGAGAGTGTTCTATATTGATTCAGGATGTAGTAATCATTTAAGTGGAAATATTGCTTTGATGACTGACCTAGATCATAATGCAATTAATCATACAGTGCAGACAGGTGATAATACAAAGCATAAGGTAAAGTCAATTGGTTCAGTCAAAGCTAAGGATGGGAGCACTCTTCTGAGTAAGGTACTTTATGTTCCCACAATTCCAAAGAATTTGATCAGTGTAGGTCAAATTGTGGAAAAAGGATATGAGGTAAGGTTCACAAATGATGGAGTTTATGTGGAAGACCCTAGTCAAGGGTATAAACAAGTTATTGCAGGAAAGAAAGAAGGAAGGCTTTTCACATTGAAGGTACAAGGAAATGTTGGACATGCTATGTTCACATATGGAGAGAAGAAGGTGTCAGAATTGGATCTTTGGCACAAAATACTTGGACACTTTAATGAAAGAGGTATCAAAGAAATGATTAACAATGATTCAGTGCTTGGAATGCCTAACATTGCAGGTCAACACATGACATACAGATGTGAGGCATGTCAATTAGGTAAGGCTCATAAGCAATCCTATTCCAAGCATGGATTTATGTATTCAGAAAGACTTGAATTGGTGCATACAGATGTGTGGGGTCCTTCAAAGGACTTTAGTATAAATGGTTCAAGATATTATGTCATATATGTTGATGATGCTACCAGGTGGATCACAATTTATGTGATTAAGGAAAAGTCAGAAGTGTTTAATACATTTAAACACTATCATGCATATGCAGAAAGGATTACAGGTCAAAAATTGAAGAGACTAAGGTCAGATGGAGGGGGAGAGTATTTTTCAAATGAGTTCAATGATTATTTGTGGAATGCAGGTATAAAGAGAGAAGTTACTTGCAGGTACTCTCCTCAACAAAATGGGGTAGCAGAAAGAAGAAATAGGACTCTTGTTGAGTTTGCAAGGTCCATGATGAAAGAGAAGAATTGCCCAAATTATTTGTGGGCTGAGGCTGTTAATACAGCTACATATTTGGTTAATAGATTGCCTTGTAAAGCTTTGCAGGGTATGACACCATATGAAGCTTGGTGGGGTAAGAAACCTACCTTGGATCATTGCAAAATATTTGGATGCTTGGCATATGCATATGTGCCATCTCAATTGAGGCATAAGTTGGAGCCTAAGGCAGAGAAGTATGTATTCATTGGTTATGATGATAAGCAAATGGGATACAGGTTGTGGAGTCCATCCACAAAGCAATTTATTGTATCCAAGGATGTTACATTTGATGAGCAAGGTGCTTGGTATGCAGGTAAATATAATGTACATGCAGATGATGAAGAAGTAGTGGAACAAAGAAAAGGTAAAGCAAAGGTTCAATTACTTGATGAAAGTGAGAGTAATGAAGTGCAGATTGAAGTTGAAGAGAGGCCAAGGTTTGATCCAGAATGTGATGAACCAGAGACCTCAAGAAGTGCAGAAGTTAGGAGATCATCTAGGCACAAATGGCAACCTACAAGGTATAGCTATGACACTTCATTCTTGACTACTAAAGATTATGCTTATTTGGTAAAAGCAGATGAAGACCCTTCTACATATGAAGAAGCCAAAGGGAAGAAGAATTGGGAAGATGCTATGCAAGAGGAGTATGATGCATTGATAGAGAATCAAACATGGGATTTGGTTCCTAAACCTAATAGTCAGAAGATCATTGGATGTAAGTGGGTTTACAAGACTAAAAGATTTGCAGATGGAAGTGTGTCTAGGTACAAAGCTAGACTTGTTGTGAAAGGGTATGCACAGACATATGGAGTGGACTATGATGAGACTTATAGTCATGTGGCAAAGATGACAACCATCAGGACACTCATTGCAATTGCTGCTTGTAAAGGTTGGAAGTTGTCTCAATTAGATGTTAAAAATGCTTTCTTGAATGGTTACATTTCAGATGAAGTCTACATGGAGCAACCAGATGGATTCAAAGATCAAGTGAGTCCAAATTATGTGTGTAAGCTCAAGAGAGCTTTGTATGGGTTGAAGCAAGCCCCAAGGGCTTGGAATTATAGGCTTGTAAAATTCTTGAATGATCTTGGATTTCAAGCATCAAAGGCAGATAGTAGCTTGCTAGTCAAAGCAAGTGAAGATGGGTTTATTTATGTGTGTATTTATGTTGATGACATAATACTTACAGGAACAGATGATAAGGGGATACAAATGATCAAAAAGCAGATGGAGAAAGAATTCAAAATTAGTGATTTGGGGAACCTATCATTCTTCTTGGGAATGGAGATCTCTTATACTCAACATGGAGTATATGTGACCCAAGAAAGGTATCTTAGAAATTTGCTAACCAAATTTAAAATGGAGGATTGCAGGGTTGCACCTACACCTTTGGAAGTGAACCATAAATTGTCTAGGTTTGGAGGAGAAGAGTTCAGAGATATGAAACTCTATCAAAGTTTGGTTGGTAGCTTGATTTATGCTACATTGACAAGGCCTGACTTGTCATATGCAGTTGGTGTGCTTTCACAATTCATGCATTGTCCTAGAAAGGAACATTGGATTGCAGGACAAAGAGTACTTAGGTACATCAAGGGTACACTCAAAGAAGGGTTGTACTATGGGTTTACTTCAGATACAAGAATCAAGATATATAGTGATGCAGATTGGGCAGGTAATGTGGATGATAGAAGATCAACACATGGATACTTGTGCTATGTAGGAGACAAATTGATTTCATGGTGTTCCAAGAAGCAACATACAGTTGCTTTGTCATCTACAGAAGCAGAATATAAAGGTATGGTGGAAGCTGTAAAAGAGGTAATATGGCTAAAGACACTTTTGAAAGTTTTTGATGTGATTCAGAGTACTCCTATTATTTGTGGAGACAATATGAGTTCATTATACTTGGCAGCTAATCCTGTATTTCATGCTAGAACTAAGCATATTGAAATACAGTATCATTTTCTGAGAGAGAAGGTCATTGAGAAAGAGATTGAAGTCATACACACTCCCACAAAAGATCAAGTTGCAGATATGATGACTAAAAGTCTAGATGGACCAAAACTACAAAGATTCAAGGATATGGCTGGAGTAAAGAAGATAGAAAAGAACCTCAATTAATGATTGAGGGGGAGCTGTTGGTGCATGACAATCATCAATTGAAGGATTATGGAGAAATGAAGTCAAGGAGTCAAGAAGGAAACAAAGTCAGATGGTTGAAGGAAGAACATTTTCAGAAAACTCAAAGATATGTACACATATGTACATTAGCTGACTTATACCCTTGTTTAAGTCATACACTTGTATATATTCATCTATAAATATGTTTGAAAATGTCGGGCAAGTAGAGCAGAAGAGATTTGAGAATAGGAAGAGAGAAACTAGTGTCATTAGACACATGAAGAGTGAGTGAATTGTTCATCCTCACTTAGATGTAAATTTTCTGAGAAATCGAAAAATTTTGCGCCCGATATTTTGCTGTCTGCTCCCTCTGTGTTTAATCTTTTGAGAAATCCTTTTGCACGTATCTAAGTCCATAGCTAATCCATCTATGGCTAGAATTTGAGAGGTTAATTGTAATCAGGCTGTGAGAATTTTGATTAGGAACATTCATATGTAAGAATGTTCTAACAGTCGAGAAATCTGGCGCACATTTCATCTTCGATGAAATGATCATTGCTCAGTCTACAGTGTAAAGTTTTACACAAATGAGGGCTTAAAATCTAAGTTGGAAGGTAAGCTATCTATGGCTAAAAGATCTTGATCAAACGGGATTTACTTTGGGAGAACCAGTGCTAAGAAGTTGCAGGTGTCAAAGTCGCCATTGCAGAGAAGCACTTTCAGACATAGGTAAAGTGTTTCACACATTTCTTAGTGTGTACTTAATCTTTTTGAGAGATTTAACTTGGCAAAGTTGCGCAACCTTAAGGCGAAGTGTTGTGCAAAGTTTTATCAAAAACTTTACAGGATTGATTAGTCAATGAGTGACTAATCTGCAGCAGACTTTTCTCAAGAAACTGAAATTTTCAGAATAATCAATTTTCTGATAATTTGGTGAAGATTCTCTAAATTAGGTGGAGTCTAAAGTTGATCTTGATATAGAGGTGATCTAAATTCAAGGTTAACTTGTTCTTTTGGAGATTAACACTCTCCATCAGGAGTACCCTCTGATTGATCAGAATCTGCACATCATAAGAAACATAAAAAATATATATAAGTTATGTATCCATCAAATATAGTTAAAAATTAAATATTTTATATACTTACAGTACAAAGTCGTTGCACGATGAGGAGACGGTGGTGGAGTTCCATCTGATTGATCAGAATCTACAAATAATGGTATTTGATATTAATAATTTGATTATCTACATAAATAAAAAATTCACATATACATATTTACACATACACACATATTCACATATACACATTTATACATACACACATATTCACATATACACAACACATATTATTTGTTGATGTATGAAACACCACAAGAAATGAATTAATGTGACACTAGAACACCTCTATGGTCACCATTAACTCATTGCCACTCCAAACTTTGAGAAATGATAGCTTAAAGTGAGAACTTTGCTTCTACAGAAATTCCTAGTCACTGAAATGACATACCTTCCGTATTTTGCTAATTTCTCCTAGCTCAAGTATTATTTCCTGATGAAACTTTATAGGCTGAAACTAGAAGAGTAGAGCTTTCCAACAAGCTATCATATGCATCAAACGGAGCTTTAGAACTCAAGTTATGGCCCTCACAAGATGACCCTGTATGACCTTCCAAGACTGGAAATCTTGCCTGTTTTAGTATTCCTGATGTCCAAAAATAAAAAATTCGATGCCTGGCATCGAATTTCAGTCAAGGTCGATGCCGGGCATCGACTTTGAGCTTTTTTTGGCCCTTTTTCTGCACCAGAAATACTCTCTTTTACACACACATGAAGAAGACCACTTGTATGCTAGAAGTCGATGCCAGGCATCGACTTTATGCTCAAACTCGATGCCAGGCATCGAGTTGCTCCACAAACTTCATATTTTTAAAAGATTCAACAATAGTTAACACACAGAGAATGGAAAAATGACTTATCAGCCAAGATTCGATGCCAGGCATCGAATTGCTCAGAAAACATGAACTTTTGAATTCATCACACAGTAGGCAAACATGGAGATGATGGAGAGAGACTCATACACAGAACTTTACTCAGTTCTTTCTCACAGCTATGAAAACTCAGAAGTTTTACAGATGCTTTCTCACTCAGAGAAACCCGACTATACTCAGTCGTATAAAATGAACTCCTTCTTCTACTTCTTCTCTCTATTCTCTCTCTCTCTCTCACCGCGTCAGTTGATACAAACTAACTTATATAGATTTTCGTATTCTCGTGATTTTAAAAAACTTCTAGAACTAAAGTGAACTAACTTTACAAGTATAATACAGTTGTGAATTTGTCCCTTCACATAGGCATGGGGTTTTCTTCCTAAGATTTGACCTTCAAATATATGTCTAATTAGTGAGTGTTTCTCCAACAGCTCCCCCTCAATCACTAATTGACATTCCCTATTTCTTCATATCATCTTCTTTTCTTTTACTCCTGCTATGCTTTTGAATCTACTGGTCTTCACACCATCCAAGCTCTTTGTCATTATGTCTGCTAATTGATCTTTAGTAGAAATGTATTCCACTTCAATCTCCTTCTCCATTACCTTTTCTCTGAGAAAATGATACTGTATCTCTATGTGCTTTGTTCTTGCATGAAATACTGGATTTGCTGCAAGATAAAGTGAACTCATATTATCTCCATGTATTGTAGGTGTACCTTGATCAATGCCTAAGCTCTTGAACAATATCTGCATCCATATAACTTCCTTAGCTGCTTCCACAAGTCCTTTGTACTCTGCTTCAGTTGATGATAATGCTACTGTATGTTGTTTCTTGGAACACCAACTTACAAGCTTATCACCAATGTATATCATGTAACCATGAGTTGATCTCCTGTCATCTTGATTACCTGCCCAGTCTGAGTCACTGTAGGCTCTCAACTTCAAATCTGATGTAAAAGGATAATATAATCCTTCCTTTATAGTTCCTTTGATATATCTGAGAACTCTTTGACCTGCAATCCAATGTGGGTCCTTTGGACAATGCATGAATTGTGACAAAACTCCCACTGCATAACTAAGATCAGGTCTTGTTAGTGTAGCATAAATCAAACTACCCACAAGAGATTGATACTTCCTCATATCTTTGTAGTCTGCACCATCATATTTACTGAGCTTGTGATTAACTTCAAGTGGAGTTGAAGCTTCTCTGCAATTTTCCATATCAAACTTCTTCAACAAGTTCAGAAGATACCTTTCTTGTGACACATATATGCCATGATCTGTATAAGTAACTTCCATTCCAAGAAAGTATGATAACTTTCCTAGGTCACTGATCTTAAACTCTTTCTCAAGTAATCTCTTTACCTCCTTGATTCCTTCATCTGAAGTACCTGTGATTATAATGTCATCTACATAAATACAAATGTAGATTGTACCTTCCTCTGTTCTTTTGATAAGTAGACTTGAATCTGCTTTTGAACTTTGATATCCAAGATCATTGAGATACTTCACCAGTCTATAGTTCCAAGCTCTTGGAGCTTGCTTCAATCCATACAATGCTCTTCTCAACCTGCAAACAAAATTTGGATACCTGGAATCTATAAACCCTTGAGGTTGTTCCATGTATACCTCATCTGATATGTATCCATTCAAGAATGCATTTTTTATATCCAATTGACTTAGGGTCCATCCTTTTGAAGCTGCAATAGCAATGATTGTCCTTATAGTTGACATCTTAGCTACAGGACTGAATGTCTCATCATAATCTATGCCATAGGTCTGGGCATAGCCTTTCACCACCAATCTAGCTTTGTATCTGGCTATACTTCCATCTGCAAGCTTCTTCACTTTATAAACCCATTTATTTCCAATTACTTTCTTACCATTTGGTTTAGGAACAAGTTCCCATGTCTTGTTCTCCTCCAGTGCATTGAACTCTTCCTTCATTGCTTCTTCCCATTGCTTCTTACCTTTAGCTTCATCATAGTTCTGAGGTTCTTCATCATCTTTGACCATATATGCATAGTTCTTCTGAGTTATGTAAGAAGTATCATAAGAATACCTTTCTGGTTGTCTCCTTGTCCTGCTTGACCTTCTTGGTTCACACTCTTCATAAGTTTCTGGATACACCTCTTCATCAAATATAGGAGCTTCTTCATTCATTCTTGTTAATCCACTTCTGGATGTACTTGCTTGCATATAGTCTTCATCTCTATTCACCTGCACAATTGATTTTCCTTTCTCACATCTTCTTACCTCTTCTTCAAATTCTTCAGCTGTATGACTTTGATCTGCATACCAACTTTTCTGTTCATCAAATGTAACATCTCTAGAAACAATAAATTGTTTGGTTAGAGGATTCCACAATCTGTAACCCATCTGCTTTTCATCATAACCAATGAACACATATTTTTCTGCCTTTGGTTCAAGTTTATGCCTAAGTTGTGATGGCACATAAGCATATGCAATTGATCCAAACACTCTACAATGATCTAGTGTTGGTTTCTTACCCCACCAAGCTTCATATGGAGTCATTCCATTCAGAGCTGCACATGGTAATCTATTCACAAGATATGTAGCTGTATTTACAGCCTCAGCCCAAAGATAATTTGGACAGTTCTTCTCCTTTAGCATAGCTCTAGTAAACTCAACCAAAGTCCTGTTCCTTCTTTCTGCTACACCATTTTGTTGTGGTGTATACCTGCAAGTTATTTCTCTCTTAATACCTGCGTTCCAAAGATAATCATTGAACTCTTGGGAGAAATATTCTCCCCCTCCATCAGACCTCAGTCTCTTAAGCTTTTGACCTGTTACTCTCTCTGCATATGCATGAAAATGCTTGAAAGCTCCAAACACTTCTGATCTTTCCTTCAAAACATATAATGTTATCCATCTTGTAGCATCATCAATGAAAAGAACATAATACCTTGAGCCACTGATAGATCCTTCTTTTGTTGGTCCCCATACATCTGTATGAATGAGCTCAAGTACTCCATCATGTTTGAATCCTTTCTTTTGAAATGGTAACCTGTGTGCTTTACCCATTTGACATGCTTCACATTTATAAACCATATGTTGACTTTGCACATTTGGTAATCCTAGTACAGACTGATTAGCAACCATAGCTTTAATTCCTCTTTCATTGAAATGACCTAATCTCTTATGCCAGAGATCAAGTTCTGTAATCACTGCTTCACCATGTGTGAGCAAAGCTTGACCAATGTTCCCTTGCACTCTTAAAGTAAAGAGTCTACCTTCTTTCTTACCAGAGACAATCTGATTATATCCATTCTCTGGATCTTCCACAAATACTCCTTCATTTGTAAACCTGACTTGAAAACCTTTTTCAACTATCTGTCCCACACTAATCAAGTTTTTAGGTATTGTTGGAACATACAAAACATTGGTTAGCAAATCTGCTCCACTCTTGCATTTCACTTTTCCAATTGAATGTACACTATGTCTTGTATTATCACCAGTTTGAACTGTGTGACTAGAAATGCCTTTTTCCAAATCTGACATCAATTCTATGTTTCCTGACAAATGATTAGAACATCCAGAGTCAATGTAAAATACCTTTATATCTTCTTTGTCTGATGTGCTGATTGAATTCATCATCAATGATGTATGACTTTCATTCTGTGTGTCATTTGCATAGTTGTAGTAGGTGGTGTTGTAGGATTGATTCTGTCCCCAACTTCTTCCTCCACCTCTACCATAGCCTCCTCTTTGACTTTGTCTACCTCTTTGAAAATTACTTTGATATCTTCCACCTCGACCTCTGCTATTGTTGTTTTGATTCTGGTTTGATCCTTGTTGGTTGTGCCAACAGTCATGAGCCAAATGATTACTCAATCCACAGATCCAGCAAGCCTTTTTGTTGTTATTTTGATTACCTCTTCCTCTTCCAAAACCTCTTGCTCTTCCTCTGCCAGTGCCTTTACCTCTTGCATAATAAGCTTGAGAATTAGACTCCTCTTCATCCTTTGCTTTACCTTTATCTCCTTTCTTCTTATTCTTCATGTACATTGCAGAACTTTGACCTTTATCTCCATCTCCCTTCAAGTCTTGCTCATATGTGAGCATCAAACCAAGCAACTGGTTCAAATCTGGAACATAATGATTTAATGAAAGTTCTGTTGATAAGACAAAAGGTTTCCACCTTTCATCCCCTCTCAAGCCTGCAAGTAGTTGAGCAATCAATCTGTGATCTTCAACATCTTCATCTATGGATCCAAGACTATCTGCTAGATCCTTCATCTTAGTGACATAATCACTAATGGTTTGACTTGGCTTCTTCTTGAATGTTGTAAACTCTGACCATAGACTTGCTTTCCGTGCTTTAGTAGTGCTTTGGAAATGATATTCCAATGCATTCCATATATCTTCTGATGATTCCAATCCTCTGATGTGTGGTAGCAAATGATCTGAGATTGTATTGTAGATGTAGGCTTTTGCACTTGCATCCTTCTTCTGCCAATGCTTTAAAGCATCAAGTTCTTCTTTCTTTGGTCGGCTTTCATCTTCAAATACTGGCTTCTCTTCTTCACCTGTTACATATACCATGAGATCCTTACTCATAAGTAAGGCTTCCATTCTCATTACCCATGCGGGGTAATTATCTCTGTCCAGTTTGTCAATGGAGATATGATCTGCCATAGTTCTTTCCTTCTGCTGCAACCTGTGAGCTTAAAGGATAAAGGATAATACCTTTTGAAGTTCTTTGTGTATGAGGATACTTTGAAAGTAATCTTTTGATGCCTTGTGTCTTCAAATGCTTCACCTTTCAAACTTTAATGGAAAACTTTACAAAACTTCTCGTACCTTTGTCGTCTTCTGCTCTCGAGAATCTTTCTGCTCTGATACCACTTGTTGATGTATGAAACACCACAAGAAATGAATTAATGTGACACTAGAACACCTCTATGGTCACCATTAACTCATTGCCACTCCAAACTTTGAGAAATGATAGCTTAAAGTGAGAACTTTGCTTCTACAGAAATTCCTAGTCACTGAAATGACATACCTTCAGTATTTTGCTAATTTCTCCTAGCTCAAGTATTATTTCTTGATGAAACTTTATAGGCTGAAACTAGAAGAGTAGAGCTTTCCAACAAGTTATCATATGCATCAAACAGAGCTTTAGAACTCAAGTTATGGCCCTCACAAGATGACCCTGTATGACCTTCCAAGACTGGAAATCTTGCCTGTTTTAGTATTCCTGATGTCCAAAAATAAAAAATTCGATGCCTGGCATCGAATTTCAGTCAAGGTCGATGCCGGGCATCGACTTTGAGCTTTTTTTTGGCCCTTTTTCTGCACCAGAAATACTCTCTTTTACACACACATGAAGAAGACCACTTGTATGCTAGAAGTCGATGCCAGGCATCGACTTTATGCTCAAACTCGATGCCAGGCATCGAGTTGCTCCACAAACTTCATATTTTTAAAAGATTCAACAATAGTTAACACACAGAGAATGGAAAAATGACTTATCAGCCAAGATTCGATGCCAGGCATCGAATTGCTCAGAAAACATGAACTTTTGAATTCATCACACAGTAGGCAAACATGGAGATGATGGAGAGAGACTCATACACAGAACTTTACTCAGTTCTTTCTCACAGCTATGAAAACTCAGAAGTTTTACAGATGCTTTCTCACTCAGAGAAACCCGACTATACTCAGTCGTATAAAATGAACTCCTTCTTCTACTTCTTCTCTCTATTCTCTCTCTCTCTCTCACCGCGTCAGTTGATACAAACTAACTTATATAGATTTTCGTATTCTCGTGATTTTAAAAAACTTCTAGAACTAAAGTGAACTAACTTTACAAGTATAATACAGTTGTGAATTTGTCCCTTCACATAGGCATGGGGTTTTCTTCCTAAGATTTGACCTTCAAATATATGTCTAATTAGTGAGTGTTTCTCCAACATTATTGTGGGATAAATGCATGTATTTTGTATGAATGAGTGTATATGCATGCATGTGTGTGTACGTATATATGTGGATATGTATATGTGTGTTTATGTTATATGTATGTATATGTGTATATATATACATATATGCATGCGTATATGTTTGCATGTATATGTGTATGTGGGTATGTGTATGTGTATGTGTATGTGTATATGTGTGTATATATGTGTATGTTTCTGACTTTTTTTTCTGTTTGAGATTAAATTAACAGGAGATATTGTATGGTCGAAAAAAATAAGAGGCGAGCTAACATACCACCTGAGTCGTGGCAGTTTTTTCGTAGACAGCTACCTCTTCACGAGTCATTTCCTCAGCAGAAGGTACACAAATTAATAGTTTATATTTATAATTTTTAGATATTTTAGTAATTTTTTAATATAATTTATGTATTTTTTTCCTTGAATAAACAGGCTGCTGCAAAGAAGAGAGTGGAGTCGGGCCACACATCGCACTTAGGCCAAATGGGCCATAATGGTTTTGTAGCTACGTTTGTAAGTATATGTGTTATTGTGAGTATATTTTTTATTTTAGTTAAAATGCAAGCAACTAATGTTTTTTATTTGTTTCATTGCAGCGAAAGGATTATGGCCGATATCCTACGAAACACGAGATTGAGTATGCTACACATTTTGGATATCGGCGTTTGAGCGAGTATATACAAGATCATCCTGATGCCTTTGTGAGTATTTTTAAATTTTATATAATTATTTTGTTGTTATGAATGTTTTAATTATTTTATTGATTTATGTTTGTTATATGTAATACAGGAGTATTATGGGGAGACAAATATGGATGAGGTGGAGAGACAGACACAGGAGGGACGATCTCGATCGTCACAGGGTGATCATGAGGATGAGGATGAGGAAGATCAGGATGATCATGATATTGCTAATGATGATGATGATCATGATGATGATGATTAGGATTTTAGACGTTGATTATGACATTGGATTATATGTATTTACATTGATATATACATATATTTATCTATATATTTTTCATTTCAGACATGTTTTGAATTGTGTGTATGGTATTAAGTAATGAAGAGTTTTGTTCTATTGATTGTTATTATTGTTTATATTAAGCATGTGTTTTAATACTTTAATTATATAATTCATTCATATGTGTGTACCTAAGTGTATATGTATGTGTGTGTATATGTATGTATGTGCATGTGTATGTGTGTGTATATGTATGTATGTGCATGTGCATGTATAAGTGTATATGTGTGTATGAGTATGTGCATGTGCATGTGTATGTGTGTATATGTATATGCATGTATATGTATAACTCTATGTGTATGTGTGTGTATGTGCATGTATATGTGTATATGTGCATGTGTATGTGTGCGTATATGTATGTATATGCATGTGCATGTATAAGTGTATATGTATGTATCAATATGTGCATGTTCTTGTGTATGTGTGTGTATATGTATAACTCTATGTGTATGTGTGTGTATGTGCATGTATATGTGTATATGTAGGTATATGCATGTGTGTGTGCTTCTTCATCATGTATAAGTGTATGAGTGCATATCAATAAGTGTGAGTATGGTATGTAATGAAAATAACGCAATTCAAATGATCTACAAATAATAGAAATTGTACTTACAATTGTGATCCATAGTTTTTGCTTGGTTAGCTTCTTGAATAACCTGCAATAAAGAGAGAGAAGAGAGAGAGAGAGAGAGAGAGAGAGAGAGAGAGAGAGAGAGAGAGAGATCTAGAGAGAGAGAGAGATCTAGAGAGAGAGAGAGTGAGATCTAGAGAGAGAGAGATCTAGAGAGAGAGAGATCTAGAGAGAAAGAGAGAAAATTCAAAGAGAGAAAGATGTAGAAAGAGAGAAACAAAGACAGAGGGAGACAATAACAGAGAGCTTACGCAAAACAACAATTCTGCATATACTTGCTTCAGCTCGTAAGCGCAGCGCAATTGCGAACGTTGGAGAGCTCTTCGATCGGATGCGTGAAAATGCCGATTGCAGAGCCTCCAACGTTTTAATTTTTGTCCGTCAACAGATCGTCGTATAAGCGATGCAACGCATCGTCGTATAAGCGACATTTGCTTAGCGTCGCGTATACGACGGTCTGCACCGTCGCTTATACGACAGTGTGGACCGTCGCATAATGGACCGTCGCTTATGGACCGTCGCTTATGCGACGCTAAAAAGCGTCGCTTAAGCGACGCAAAAAAGCGTCGCTTAAGCGACGCCTTTGACAAGTGTCGTTTAAGCGACGTTAGGCAAATACCGTCGCAAATACCGTCGTTTTTTGCGTCGTATAATCGACTGTCCGCACTCGACGGTAATTCCGATGCAAGTTGCAATTTTATAGCGACGAAATTCTGTCGCGTTAACCGTCGCTACACGCCCGTATTCCTTGTAGTGATACATACACACACACACACACATATATATATATATATATATATATATATATATATATATATATATATATATATATATATATATATAATCACGTAAGATTATTATTGTCAAGCTTCTCATATGCTTCAGCACTCGAGTACTGGTGAGTGTTACACACACATATATATATATATATATATATATATATATATATATATATATATATATATATATATATATATATATATATATATATATATATATATATATATATATATATATATATATATATATATATAATCACATAAGATTATTATTGTCAAGCTTCTCATATGATTCAGCACTCGAGTACTGGTCAGTGATCATTATTGGAGATAACGAGAAGATGGAGAGGATAGAGTACGAGTAAGCATAGCTAGAAAAGTGAACTCACGATTGTGCCTGAGATAATTGATGGATGTCGTGCAAGAAAGATAAGCTTGCAGTCATCTAAGATTAGATCAGGCAGTGCTTTGAACAGCCACGACCTTGAATGTTTGAGTGATAAGAGCTGCTGGGAAAAGGCTAGGTTTTGCAGCTCAAATAGATGGAGAGAGGTTCTAGAACTAACCAAGGTTCAATTTTGATGATTTGAAGCAAATGCAAGCTAGGGAACTTGATTGATTTTCCTACAAGATCCATACTACTTCGGTAGGAATAGTAAAATTACACCATTGTCAAGCATTTTACTTATTGTCATTAGTAAATCATTCATCCAATTAATATCCTCAAGTAAAGGAAAGCCGGTTACATGATACTGATTGAATCGAGAAGAGTGAGAGTTATTTTTCTGACAGTAAGAGTTTATGAATCTTCAGGTACAATGAATGTCATGTTTGTGGACTTAAAGATTGAAGCAATTGAAGCAGTACAACTTAAACAAGTAGATTTTGTACATGTTAAAAGAATCAAGCTGCCTTCCCAAGCAAGCTGTGTCAACGTATGTAAGCTAGATATTTGTTTAATTGCAGAAGAAAATGCCGAGGACCAAATGTATGCGACCTTCAAAAACAAGCTAGCATTGTTTACGCTCAAGGAATGAACAAGAAAGAGAGAGAGCAAACTGTCAGAATTAATGGAGTGAATACATGCATACATCAGCATAGTACAGGTGCCTCAAGGATTTTGAGTTCTCAGAGACCCAAAATTGATCATGTCCCCGCAGGCATGCTAATCCCTTCCCTTCGCATCGAGATCCGATTATGCAAGTAAATGCTTCTTTCTTTGCTACCATAGCCATTTCTTGCGAGCTGCCCTCTGCTCCTCAAGCTTCTTGACATGGTACCAATAAGATGCAGCGCCAATGGCCGCGACGCACATGGCGGTGCACATGAGCAAGGCAGCATATGTGTAGGGGCTTGGCCTTGGTACGTGTAACCGGCAGGGATTGGGTACCTGCCGCAATCTCTTTATGACCCTCTCGTTCATTTGTGACACGATCATACTTCCTGATCTCTTCAGCCTTTGTAATCTGCTTCCTTGGCTATGCGATGCATCACAATCCTGATCTGGGCCTCTCTTCGCAAGAGGATTCTTTGCTCCTCTGTGTTTTTCCGAATCGTCATTCACCCTCATTATCCTTGTCAGTACACCTCGGTTGAATATCCCTTTTGATATTTTACTATGGTCATGCGGATGATCAGCGGACTTGGAAACTGCTTTTCCAAGTTTTTGAGACTGAGTTCCCATGGCAGCCTTACAATGAGCTGATGTAGCGTCTGTCTTGGCTTCTCCGTGAACCGGCACAGAAACAAGCGCAGGCGCCTTCCTTCGCTCTCCTTCATCATTAAGCTGCTTGCTAAGATCTTTATCAACATCAACGTTGGGGTGAAATGGACTTGACGGCGTTGTAGATTGCATGAGGGCAGAGTACGATGAGTAAGAAACATCATCACCTTCCTGCAATGCATTTACGTCACCCCCAGAGACCTCTTGCTTAGCGCTGTCCTGGCTCCTTGCAGCTGATTGTTTTTTCTTCCTGCTGCTAGGTAATTCTGATGGAGGGTACAATAATATAGAGCTACGAGATGGTGATATCCTTGACAAGCTCGTAGACCTTCCGTACATGCCTGAAAATGTGCTGCTGGAATTGCTTTCCTGTGAAAAACGTATACTCAAAACAGGAAAGCATTGCGCAGATTACCATTCATCGCAGCAAATTGAACAGTACTCAAATGTAGTGCTTCAGATTACCTCTAATTTTGATCTCCTCCTTGTCATGATCTTTCTCCTAGCTGCCTCTGCAGCAAGCTCGGCATGCGTCTGCAATGCTGCAGTTTGTAAAAATTCCTTGCTCAGCCTCTGTATTTGGCAAAATCAAACGTCAACTTTCCGGCCAAGAAAACCATCTCTAGATAATATTTCTTGCAAAAAGATCGAAGTAATAAAGTTCAAGATTACAGTTGATCGTTGATTACAGACAATTCCTAATGCCAATCTATTTAACTGAAAGCAGCAACCAATTGATAGATCAATGCTCCGAGTTTCATCAATGCGCCGGAGATATTGGATTACAGAGTTCACAAAGTTCGAGAGAGAGAGAGAGAGAGAGAGAGAGAGAGAGAGAGAGAGAGAGAGAGTTCAAGTGAAAGAGAAAGAAGAACGTGAAAAGAATTTTGAATATCACAGTGTTGAATTAACCACAAATGATCAAGATGAATGGAACTAGGGTCATTTGAAGCGAAGGAAATGATCGATCTGCATGAGATTAAGAACGTAACCAGTATGATTTATATAACACGATGCAACATAGCTCATAGCGGGAAAAAATATATTCTGATTTATTAAAACAGGAAAAATATGTCCTACCCTGGGTACAGGCGCATTATTCTCCGTGAGATATTCCTTGAGCTGATAGGTCTTCATTTGAAGAATATCCTCCACAGAGATGTTAGCCATGGTGACTTCCCGGTGACTTCAAGAGGCGAATTACAAGCAGCGCTTCGGAGGGAAGGTAGAAAGTGTTATAGACAGAAACGATGCTGTCGGTTCTGTGGAGTATGGACTAAGCACGCGCTGACAAGAAAGAGCTTTTCCATGGCAGGACCGCATTCATCACTGGGTCTTGCGTGAGAATGCAATCAAACGACGGCGCAAAAGCAACGCAGACTCCCGAGCAACGAAGAGGCAGACCAAGAAGCCGATGAGGTACAATGCCTGTTTCAGTAATTCTTTCCAATCGTTGGCGGCTTTTCACTACGCGCCCATGTTTTGGAGTTATCGGATCTAAACTTCTCCCTTCTTGTGACATAAAATGTTGTTCCTCGCCCTGTGTATTGAGAAGACGGAGGTAGAATTTGCAAAGATTATGGATTAAAGAGAAGAACAAGGGAGTATGGCATCATATGTCTAGAACACCATGTTTAACTTTGTTTATTGAGTCATTTCAAACCTCCCACTACAACGGAATCTGAGTTTTCCAATGAATACATACACACACATACACATACATACATATGTACACACACATACATATATATGTATATATGCTACACACATATATAGTGCACACATACATACATATATACACACATACACACACATTCTTACACACATTTATTAAGTCTAGAGCACCATGGTTAATTTTATTCATTGATTCATTTCAAAACTCCCACTCCAACAGAATCTGAGTTTTTCAATGGATCCAAAATGAACTAAAAATGACAGGCATAAATTCATTTGTTGATGAAAAAAAATTGCGACAAAATTACCAAAATGGTCGATATGATGGTCGGTATATCAATCGGGCAACCATGTATATTCAAGTGCTCAATAGTGGCTCCCAAAAAAAAAATAAATAAATAAATAAATAAAAATAACTATACATATTTCTATTGTCATAGCCTTGGATTTTTTTTTTTTTTTTTCGAGTGCTGGATATTGACTTGTATTGCGATGGAAAAAAACAATCCGCGACCATTATAGCGACAAATATTATGATGGGTATTGCTGCGATCATTTGCGTAAAAAAAAAACGTCCACACTACATGTAGCATTTCCCAAAAGCCAATTTTGAGAGCGTGTAGTGCAGCAGATACAAATTTCTCGTTCTTTTGCTAAAATTTTCACTCTCTTTCTCTTTTCAGTCTCTTACACACACTCTCTCTTTTCCTCTTGCAAGTGGACTTCCAAATCTAGTTTTTTTACGTCAGCAAAGCTTCCAAAGTATAAAAACATGACTTTTTAGCTAAGCAGACCTTCCAAGTAAGTTGCATTTTGGTTTTATTTAATCATTATCTTTATTACATTTTTTAACTAAGTATCTTATTTAACAAAAAAATGCATGAAAAAGAGAATATGTTAACAAATCATACACACACATTTATACACACTACACACATACATATTACACATTTATACACACATACAACAAATTTATGCACACACACATTTATATACATACATACACACACATGAATACACACACATGCATACATATATACACACACATACTCACATACATACACAAACATACATACACACGTTCATACACACATACACTCATACACACACATTCATACACCTATACACACAAATAATACACACATACAAATACACAAATAAACACACACACACACATACATACACACATATACTCACACATATACATACACACACATTCATAAATACATACACTCACACACATTTATACATACATACATACACACACACACACATACATGCATACACACGCGTTCATATACACGTACATACATACATACACTCACACATGCGCACACACACATTCATGCACACATACATACATGCATACATGTATAAACACACACACATACATACACACATAAATACATACATACACACACCTACATACTCTCATACGCATACATACATACACTTACGCATATACACACTCTCACACTTATGCATATACAAGCTCATTGTTAGAGATAGAGACTCAAAAAAGCAGTTTTATAAAAAGATAAAGAGATCGAAGATGGTCGGGGTTGTGAAGAGCTGAAGGAGGAAGCATGATGGATGGAGTTGCAAGATAATAGGCTAATGAGAGCCCAAAAATTCCACAATTTGCCCTTAAATCAGCCATTTTTATGTAAAATGTACACCTTCAAAAATACGTATGAAAGCCATTTCTTGTAATTTATTTCACATTTGTACAAGGTGAGGAATCTTTGAGCTTAAGGATGGATTCCCTACCCCTCCAAGATTTTACAAGATTTTTGAGTACCTCAAATGGGACCTCAAATAAGGGATTAGGACCTCTTTTGAGATGCAAGATTTGAGGTGTTTGCATCCTTATTTGGGAATTGATCAGTTTATACAAGTTGATGGAGGAATAGATTTCTATCAAACATAATTATTGACAAATTGTAGCAGTGTTTTGGCCTTGAATATTGTAAACCTATTGCCACTCCCATGGATCACATGTTTGATTTTAGATCACAATTTTGAGCTCAATTCTAACCCGTAAGTTTGAATATATGGATTCTTTTGTTTGATATTGTTGATCATGAACTCAATTTGACAATTTCACACTCTATTTGGCAATGGACTTTGTGTATCACCTACTTCTAGCCATCTATAGAAGGCCACACCTCCATTGGCTTGTTTATAGATGAATTGTGCACTAGCTTTGAGATAGAATTCATCCAACATATCTCTACCTTGTAATCTCCCATCTACACTTGTCAAGATCACCATTTAATCTTTACCTCAGGAGCCTACAAGTGGATAACATCAATTATATTGTATTTTCCATTAGTAATTTTCATTTATAATTTGGATACATATGTTCTCTTTTGTTCTATTTCATACTCTTTGTTGGAGTTAGACGTTTGTGGAAGCACACAAATAGCACAAGGAAGAAGAAGAATCTTGGAGCACAACACACAATATTGAATGTATTACCACTATAATGTACAAAGATAACTAGCATGTTAGGGCAATAGGCATATATACAAGCCGGGGGAAAAAAACCTCCTAAAGAGGGAAAAAAGTGCCCCGATGGTCCCAGAGTGTTCATACATATCACTACCTAAATACATCAACAAATCCCCCTTGTGAGTGATTTAGTGAACAAGGAGCTAGCACTCATGTATAAGGAAGTGTGAAGCTATGTGGAATCAATCCACAAAAGGAAGTAAGCCCAAAGCTTTGCAGAAAGCTTCAAACTTCTCCCTAGGCAGAGCTTTTGTAAAAAGGTCTACAATGTTCTCCTGTGTGGGCACATATGCCAAGCTGATCTCCCCAGTAGAGAACCTCTCCTTGACATAATGATAATGCACCTCAATGTGCTTAGTGTGAGCATGGAACACAGGGTTCCTCGCAAGTGTCAATGTGCTCTACTGTCAGTGAAGATGATGGTGGAAGAAGCCTGACCAACACCCAAATTAGCCATAAGGTATCTAAGCCACACACACTCAACACTCACTGTGAAAGCTGCCCTACACTCAGCCTCACAACTAGAAGTGGCCACATTAGGGTGCTTCTTGCTCAACAAAGATATACATGAGCTACCAAGCCTGAAGCAAAAACCATTGGTGGACACACGAGTATCATAGCAACCAGTCCAATCACTATAAAAAAAAGCATGCAAATCTGGCGGTAGTGATCCCCCCTTGGGATAAAACAATCCAAGTAGTTGGCTACCACTCAAGTAGCAAAAGATGTGCTTAACTGCCTGCCAATGCTTGACACCTAGGCAATGCATAAACCTGCTCATCTATGAGACAGCAAAGCATTAGGGGAAAAAGTGAGCCTTGCATGGGCCTTGTAAGGATCCCTAATTTTTAGGGATTAAAATTAATCTTGTTGGATTTGAAGGGGACACAATAAACCACTAGTGGTATTCCTAAATAAAAAAATATTTTATACAAGTCCCTTTTTGAATGAAGAGCAAAGACAAATTCTAGCCATTGGATCTTTTAGATCCATGGCAGCAGCACATTCGCGTGGTAGTGGGAACATAAATCCGATTTCGGGACTGTCATCATCTCTCTGCAGAAATGTATACCGTTGGATGCATCATAGATCGGATGGCTTGTCGCAAACGGGGCTGATCTTAGCTCTGCAAAAAAATGAGTCGTTCGATCACGGCTTCATCCAATGGATCAGATACAACGTGCTCAACTTTTTGGGGAGTAAATTGGGCCGTCGGATTAGGAGGAAGATCGCATGGCTAAGAATGAAACGCGCCCAATTTGAATGTGCTCTCAAATGTGACGTCCGATGTCAAGTCAATCTAATGGTTGATATTTTGAAGCGCCCTCTCCCAACGGATCTCATTCCCAGCCACACGATTGATGGGGAATCCAAGGGCCAATAACCATCCCCGCCTTGACTTTTGCAAAAAGACGTAGACCGTTGGATCCTTCAAGACATCTAAGGGTACAAATTGATTTTCTTGCACTCTCATACCACCCACGCCTAGAAAACCATGATTCCATAGTTGTTTTGGAGGATTTGACCACTAAAAAACAAGGGAAGCCTAGGCCTACTCTATGTGATTGAGGTACTATACTGTGGCCACCACCCTCTTCTCATTGGTCCATCACTAATCACTCCTTAATCTAAAAGGCCCATGCAAGGTTCATTTTTTTCCCTAATGGTGAATATCAGGCGGAGTAATGCATAAGTAAAGCAAGCATCCAACAGCCTACTAATAGAGAGCATCATCAAATGCATCTCCAACATCATGAAGACTCAATCATAAACCTCTCTCCATAGGAGTGGCAATAGGCTTACAGTCTTCAAGGCCAAAATGCTGCAATAATGTGTCAATATATTTTTGTTTGACACAAAGCCATTTCACCATCAACTTGCATAAACTCAAACTAGCAAAATTCAAATCACCAAAGCATGCAGGTCAAAGCTTTGCATCTGACATAGCCTGAGAATCATGTACTGCACATGCCAACATCATGAAGACTCAATCATAAACCTCTCTCCATAGGAGTGGCAATAGGCTTACAGTCTTCAAGGCCAAAATGTTGCAATAATGTGTCAATATATTTTTGTTTGACACAAAGCCATTTCACCATCAACTTGCATAAACTCAAACTAGCGAAATTCAAATGACCAAAGCATGCAGGTCAAAGCTTTTCATCTGACATAACCTGAGAATCATGTACTGCACATGCCAAATCATTTACAGATATTTCATAGTCTATGAGGTTATACAACCCACGACATAAAATGTGAGAAGCAATAATGACGTTGCCATTTGATAGATCATGAAATGTACATCTGTCATCAATAAATTTCACAACCAAGCCAATCTTTGCTAATCAGAAACTGGAAACAAATTTTTCTTGATCCTTGGTACAAATAAAGAATTTGACAAGATGAAAGAACTACCATCAATAGTAGTCAAAATGATCTTAACAAATCCCATTACAAGATAAGAGGAGTTGTTGGTGCATGTAACAATATTCCATGTAGGGGTAGGCTCGAGTGAAGAGAAGAAACTGCGCTACAAGGCAATATGTTTGGTCGTCCCACTATCAAAGTACAAAACATCTCAGTCTACTATAGACATGCAATGCTCATGAGAAGATGGGTCAAAATTGCAAACAATAGTAAACGCCCATTCTTCATCCTGCACAAGATTAGGAGACTCTGTTTTTGGTGTAGAGTCCTCTGCAACAACCATTCTGGCCTCTTTCTCCTTTGCCTCTTTAGCAGCCAGTTTTGGACAGCTCTTAATGACATGATCATTTGCTTTAAAGTATTTGCAAAATTAACAAGTTATGCTTTTCTAATTTCTTCTCATCTTTGTCTTCCTTCTTCGAATGTACAACATTTGCAAATTTCTGCTTACTAGTAGAAGAGCTCCATTCACCTTTGCCCTTCTCACTAGCCAAGAAAGCTTGATCTACAACACGCATGATGGACTTGTTCTACCTAGACTCATCTTCCTGCAATAGAACAAAACCTAACTCCTCAAATGACAAGGTGTTTGGATTGCCTTTCATGATCAAATGAAGAGTAGAAGCAAAACTCTGATATTAGTTAGGAAGAACATTCAGAATGGTATGCACAAGTGAGCTATCTGGTATAACTTCATCAGTAGAAATCAATTGTTCTTTCAAATCCTTGATCTCTATGAGAAAAATGTCCATAGAATTACCTTCATTGATGTGATCACTCTCTAATTGTTTCTGGAGGTAAGCAACATGAGCCTTATTCCTAGCCTCGTACAATGTGGTAACTATATCCCAAGCATCCTTAGCTATTCTGCAGGAGTGAATGTGAGGAATAATGGCACATTTGATAGACAAAACTATCAATGCATGTGCTTGAGCAACTCTGCCATCCCAAAAAATTTGCTATATAGTAGGTGCAACAAAATAGCAGCACGAATAGGAATTTGCAGAATATCATCTTCCACACCATCTTCATAATCTCCAGCACATGTATTTGGAGGTGTAACAGGATGTCTTTCAACACCCTGCACAATATTCCATAGTCCTTTTGCGACCAATACATGACGCATCATATAAGACCACAATGGGTAATTCATACCACCCAACTTATCCTCAATAGCCAACATACAAAATACATCACTACTTTCAGCCATGGCCACCGACTAAAATACCTTGATGCAAAAAAACGATTGTATCTAAAAAAGTTGAACAGAACTACCCAAACAAGTTCTGCTAAACCTGTAGTAGACTTTGAGATGCTTATACTGGCAAATCAAAACTGGTATATATCTTTAGCAGAAAAAGACGAAATAGCGTGCATAAACACTACGATAGTGCATTGAGAGGTCAAAACGAACTCAAATCACGATTTGGGCACCACAGAGTGAAGCCATTTTGATTTTTGAAACACCTTGGGTATTCTTACCAAATTTCATGCGATTCTAAGACTGTAAGCAGAGAGGTGTAGACAATGCCGCAGATGAAGCGGCGACCTACTCTGATACCAATTGTTGGAGTTAGACATCTGTGAAAGAATGCAAACAACACAAGGAAGAAGAAGAAGCTTGGCTCACAACACACAATATTGAATGTATTACCAATAGAATCTACAAAGATAAGTAGCTCGTTAGGGCAATAGGATATATACAAGCCGGTGTTGTCGAGATTTTCTCTCCTCTCTCATTCATGAAGGCCTACACGAAACACATTTAGTGAAGGTAGCTAAAATTCCCTGAGAAGTCGAAGATGCATCAAGGATGTCAAAGGGAGTTCACATGCAAACTTTGGAAGAAATCAAGCAAATCCAGGGTAGCAGTCAAAGCTCGTCAAATTTTGGAAATTAGGGCAAAAAATTCAATATCTCCAAATCACATGAAAATTCATACACTTATAAAACCTATCAAAGGTAGTCTATAGCCCAAAATTCACATGTAAATGGATTTTCTAGCACATTGATATGCCATGTGCATTTTGTAAAAAATGTAATTTTTTCACTTAGACCCTATAAAATTTTATATAGGAATTTTTGTTAGCCATATGGTTTGGCATGTATAAAGATCATATGTGGCTACATATTTCTACAAATTTTCAAGGCTATCAGAGCTTCCTAGAAACCTTAATGCCACCTTGCAAGCTTCCAAATGTAGTCAAACTTGTATAAGGGAGATTCAGATGGGAGTTTCTTTTGCATATCCCTAAAGGAGTCCTTTCAAAACATAGTGCTACGAATTTTCGTTTTCATCAAAGGATATTTGAAGGCTCAAAGAGCACACAATCCAATTTTCAAGGTCATCGCAGTTTCCTAGAATAAGAAAATTGAAGGCTTGAAGGGCTACCACATGGCGAACAATGATTGAACCATGTTGTACAGTCACGATGAGCTCACATTCAAGGGTGAAGATGCACTAAATCATACAGCAAGGAGGATCCACGAGTTTTTTTCATCGAATAAGCCTTTTCTGATGGTCAAAGATCAATAATGCAAAGTTTGTTCAAAAATAGCAAGTTATCTTATCCAAATTGATGTCAGCACTGATCCGACGGTCCAGATCAGCCCCAGATCCAATGGCGGAGAATAAAGGTGCCTATTTTTTCTCCCTTTTTCCTAGATATCATATAAAGAACCAATCTTAGCCATCCATTTGATAAATCCAATGGTTATAATCAAAAGTAGTTGATCCTAGGGTTGAGATTTGATTTCTCTATATCATAGGGCCCCAATTCATTCAAAAAACTATATAAATCCCCCTCCAAACTCCTAGAACATCATTGTTAGGCATCCATAGGGCCCTTGCTAGCACATGGTTTCCTTGAGACAATCACCCTAGTTGAGCATGTGAGGATCCAAGGTGGGCTAGTAAAAGCATAGTTCCTAGATTCAATTTTAATTTAGACTTCCACTCTAGGATAGGCTCATAAACCTAGTTTCTCTTCTTTGCTCGCCCTCAGTGGAGTGTATGAGTGAATTAGAGCTAATTTTATGAGTCTTAGACTTCTTTAGAAACACATTACCATCCTAGAAAGACATAGGTTCAATGAAGTGGAACCTATCCTCTTATGTGTGACATTCGGTTGAACTGTCATGATGAGAGGGTCATGTGGATCACCTTTGACCAGTAGAATGCTTAGATTGACGTTTCACAACATTCATGTATATGTATTTCATAACAATTCTTCTAATTCATGTCTCTTGTCTCTTGTCTCTTAGTATCTTATATGTTTTTACATGTCTCCTTCTATCTTTTTCTATGTGTGAGAAGGCTCCGTAGTCATGCGTTGAACTAGTGAGGATGATCCATTGAGGTTGAGAGAAAATGTTTCTATTCATTCTTACATCATGACCCACATGCATTCATGCCACCCACAAAAACCCATGCATATGATTCGGTTTTGAAAGTGTATAAGAAGCTCCATTCTTGGACCATTCTTCCTTTCAAAAATTAATTCATGTGTGTGGTGTTCTTTTTGTTCTCATCATTCATACATCCACAAGAACCCATGCTCATGAATTAATTTTTGAAAGTGTATAAGAAGCTCCATTCGTAGACCATTCTTCCTTTCAAAAGTTGATTCATGTGTGTTGTTTCCTTTTTGTTCTCATCATGCATACATCCATATGTTCCCCTTTCATAATCAAATCATGACATCTCTCCTCCCCATGCCCAACTTCATCTTCACCTTCACATTTTGATCACAAAGAGCATCCAACACTCACTAGCTTCATACACTCTGCGTGTTTTGTGACAAGATTCGATCCACCCGGATTGCGATCACCTCCACATTTGAACCCGACGTCAATCGCTTCGTGGCATTTGCTTTTGATCTTGTTGGGAGGTTGTGATCCATATCCTTTTGTTATGAAAACTTCTTCCTAGAGTATAGCATCCACCAGAGAGTGAGTGAGTACATCTCCACCCATCCAACTCCACCCATATATATACCAAAGGTCCAAGAGTTGCATGCCTTAATTTTTAACCGGGGCCAAAGCTAAGGCTCTTTTAATTATTTCCATACTTTCAGCATGTTCCTTCTCCCAAGTGAGAATTTTGGGTTTACCCTTTAATTTCTCAAATAAAGGGGTTGAGATTTTTGCAAAGTTGGGTACAAATTTTCTATAGTATCCTGCTAACCCTAAAAAACTTTGAAGTTTTGTAATAGTTTTAGGGTGAGGCCAATTAAGAATAACTTGGACCTTATCAGGATCTACCTGAATCCCTTTATCAGATATAATGTGTCCAAGATATCTGATTTCTGATGAAAAGATTCACATTTATCTTCTTTTCCAAATAATTTATTTTCTCTTAGAACTTGGAAAACTTTTTCCAAATGTTCTAGATGAGAGGCTGCATCTCGACTATAGACAAGAACATCATCAAGAAAATCAACTACAAACTTTCCCAAATAAGGGCTTAATATAGTGTTCATTAGTGTCATGAATGTGGTTGGAGCATTTGTTAGTCCAAAAGGCATGAGTAAATACTCAAAATGCCCGTATTTAGTTCTGAAAGCTGTTTTAGGAACATCTTCAGATTTAATTCTGATTTGATGATATCCTTGACAGAGATCAAGTTTTGAAAATATCTTAGCTCCTTTTAATTGATCAAATAAATCATCAATTTGGGGCATTGGATATTTATTCTTGATCGTAAATTTATTCAAGACTCGATAGTCAATGCATAGTCTCATTGATCCATATTTTTTCTTGACTAAAAGAATGGGTGTTGCCCAGGGTGAAAGACTAGGTTGAATGAATCCCTTAACTAGGTATTCATTTAACTGTTTTTCTATGCTTGGGAAAAAGGGAGTCTATAAGGGGATTTACATATAGGCTTAGTTCCTGGGAGCAAGTCTATAGCATGGTCGAACTGCCCACGAGAAGGAGGTAAGCCATGGGGAAGTTCTTCTAGAAAAACATCCCGATAATTATTTATTAAACACTTAAATTTAAACCTTTCATGTTCAGATAAGGGAGACAAGATATAAGAAACTCGACTCATATTATGTACATTGTTTACTTCAGTTGGAAGTATCATGAAAACTTCTGCTTTTTGAGTATTTACAAGTTTTTTCAACCCCATGCTAGAAATCAAAGGAGTACTGGGCACATCATGCCCTCCTTGAATTAGATAACGGATTCCATTTCTCTCAAATTTAGTATTCAGCTGATAGCTTCTTTTAAGTGTTTTCCCTAAACCCCAAAGCCACTCTCTACCCAAAACCACATCAGTTCTTTCCATGTGCATGATCTGAAAGTCTAATTTATCTTTGTAACCTTGAAATTCTATTTCGAGGTTACAGATCATAGTATCCCAGACTTTCTTGTCTTGACCCTGCATCATAGATACAACATACTGATGAGGCGACTTTTGCTGGGGCAACTTTAGTCTCTTCACCAATGAGTAGTTTAGGAAATTGTGGGTGGCCGAGTCGTCTATCATGACTCTGGCCTTTTCACCACTTATACAAGCATGAATTTTGACCAAGTCATGAGGTCCAAACTGGTTTTGGACCCACATTGAGTTAGACAAACAACACTGATGCTTGTCGTCTTCGTGAAGGACTTCCACTTTTTTCCAAACTTTACTATTTTCGAGATTCAATGTTTGGACTAAGTGTATTCCTGTCTTTTCTTTCCCTCTTACCTGGGTGCCTTTTTGTTGTCCCCTAGTCATGGAATTCTTACTAAGATGTCCTGGGTTAAGGCACTTAAAGCAAAGATTCTCATTTTTTGCTTTTTCCCAAACCTCAGGGTCTAGCCTAGGCCGTGAAGGTCTAGGGGTTTTAAAGTCATCTTTGTTTAATGTGCCTAGCTTTCTTTTACCTGGTTTAAATTTTTTATTGTCTCCGACAAGATGAAGTGGTCGTGTTCCAATTTTAGCATGATCTTCATAGATCTGTGCTAACTTAATAGCATCTTCTAAACTTTTTGGAGCACTTCTTTTCACTTCATGTTTGACTTGCTTGTTGAGACCACGGATGAAACCTCTTACCTTATGAAAGTCATCTAGGTTTTGCAATTTAAGTACTGTTTCTCAATAATGAGAAATATATAGAGAAAGGGGACGTCCTCTCTACAGGACTTTGTCCCATTCTTCCCAGTTTTGCTCATCCTCATTTTTGGGTAAGAATTCTTTTTTGCAAAATTCTTCAAATTGATTCCAAGTTTCTGGGATTCTTTGAGCCTCTTTTAAGCTCATCCACTACTTATAAGCCTTAGGTCCAAGTGATAAACTTGTTTCTAAGACTTGATAAGCTTCAGGAGTGTTTTTTAACTGATGCAAGTCTTGCCATTTTTCTAAAAATGTCAAGACTGCATCTTTGTTTCGATCTTTATCTTCCCCTGAAAATTGAGGTGGTTTTAAGTCTTTTGCAAAAGACAGGCTTCTAGACTTAATGGCAGTATGAGGAGGATTTACTTCATTATCTTTATTTTTTAAACATACATTACTATGCAAGGGTAAAGGGGCATCAGTTCCTTTACTAGATGATGGGTTCCTTGGTCGAATAGACAAGGAACCCATTTGGGCAGGTAAGGGTAAGGATGGACAAATCGTATTAAGAATTTGTTCCATCTTCCCTTTAACTTCATTGATTGAAGTTCGAAGAGTACCCTTCTTGTTTTGGATTTCTTTGACAATGAACATATCCGCTTGGATATCGTTCATTTTTTCATCCAAACCATTCAACTCTTTATAAATATTTATTTCTTGCCTTTCTTCTTGGCCTATCTCTGGAAGACCTGGAGTGTAATCTAATTGTCTACCCCCTTCCCAAGGTGCATAATCCTCTTCCTACCTAGGTATGTCTAATAACATGTTACTTGCGTAGGAATCCCCCATAATTCTGTGAATACTTTGGAATCAACTAGAAATAAGAAAATGCCATTTCTAATACTAAAGGAAAATAGATGAAAATTAAATCCAGTACTTCCCCGATTTTTTTCTTTGATATCAGCTTCTTGTTGTAGGTCGGCTTGTGCCGCCTTGGAGGATTCACTAATTCACCACCTCGGTTGAACTTTCTTAGGCTCTGGGGGTCGCGCCCTCCTCAGTTGGCCAGTTGAAGGAGTGGGCACGCTAGCTGGAGGGTCCTCCTCTGGTCGGGGGTTGGTTGGGGGCTTTACCCGCCTAAAGCTTCAAGTACAAACAATCATTGAATGCTCACAGGTGGCAATACTCAGGGCGGCGATAAAATTCAGACGCAAACTTTGGAGTTGATGATGACTTGCTAACTACGCGTGTAGGCTCCGTCGGCTAGAGGTTCTTTGACCATTAAATGATTGAGGCGGTTACCTACCTGGAGGTTGGGTAGGTACCATCTTTAGGCTTCTGGCGATAGTACTCAGAGCCGGCATGAATTTCAATCGAAAGAGTAACAACGCAGTTACTGATGAATTTGAACTTTACTATAGCCTCCAGTAGATTGCCTGCACATGAATCAAGAAACACTACAAGTACTTGAAAAAGAACTTGGCTCTGATTACCACTGTTATGAAAACTTTTTCCTAGAGTTTAGCATCCACCAGAGAGTGAGTGAGTACGTCTCCACCCATATATATACCAAAGGTCCAAGAGTTGCATGCCTTAATTTTTAGCCATGTGTCCTTCCAAGTGTCCTTCATGTGGATACTTTCCAAAGAGAATCACATGGTTTCTATTTCAATTGAAGTCACATATGAGTCAAGGTGTCACTTGGGAGAAGCTTCTCCCAAGACTAAGGTTTTATTCTCTTAGGTTAATTTCCTAAGGTAACAAACCCTTCAATTTGAGACTTCTATGAAATAAAACCTCAAGGGTTAAATCCAAGAAACATAGGTTCCTTTTGGAGGGTCTAACCCATGATTTATACAACACCTTTGTTTCATATTTTTCATCCTCATCATAACATCATCATCATTCTTGAGTATTACACTGGATTTCTCACAATATCGTGCACATCTTCGTCGTGAAGTAAACACATTTGTGAGAGATCTAGAACACCGTGCATCACTTGCTTATTCACATAAAATGGAGGACGGATTCAAATCCCTTATTGTTGAGAAATAAGGCCAAAGAATAGTCTCTTCTATGTTGAGAGAGAAGGGAAAATTCAATGGCATCAACATTACAAGCTACTTAGATTTGTTTGAAGAGCAAGCTATGATTTTTGGTCTTTTCAAATATCTTTTGATAACATTCTTTGAACGAATTGTTGATAGCTCTATCTTAAACCGTATCACTCAATATGATACTCTTGCTTGGAGTGATTTCAGAAGGGAGATGCTCAAAGAATTCTACCTTGAGGATTATAGCCAACATAATCGGGATGAATTCTTACGATGGGTCAATTCCCCAAAGCCTAGTAGTTCTATTACTCACTTATAAAATGAGTATATTAGATGCTATGAACAACTTCTTGATGAGGATAAGATAACTTTGGAACCTGATCTTGTGATCAATTTTCTTAAGCTTCTTCATCCTGAAACTCGTAGGGAAGTTGAATGGCGATTATAAGAGCCAGATAAGTGCTATGGTCTTACTGACAATTGGAAAAAAGTGTGTAAAGTAGTAGAGGTTGTAGCCCATAGACATCAAAGATAATTCATGGTTTATGAGAAAACTAGTCTTCCTCAAGCTAGCCTTCCACAAACTAAGGAGCAAGTTAGAGAACAATCCCATGCTATGCTTTTTGACTCTATTCCTATTCCTCAAATGATGGAACCTAGTCAAGGTTTTAAAGTAGAGCCAAATAAAAATGTAGTTAAACAATCTCAAGTGGAAATTCTCACTAAGCAAATGGAAAGTCTTATTGCTACACCATCCAATTTGGCCAAGACTATAGATGCTTTACAATCTAATTACATCAGAACTTTCCAAAATCAAATGAACCCAATGTCTTTTCAAGAGCCTAATCAAGATGTTATAGCTCTCAATCAAAATCACAAGTAGCTCCTACTCAAGCATATCAAGTTCCTCCAATGCATAATCCTTCAATGAAAAATCCTCATCCTAATGTGCAAAATCCTCAAATGTATCAAAACATATATCCTCAAGCTTCTCAGACAACTTTTCAAAATCATCAAAATCAAAATTTTCAAAATCATCAACCATATACGATGGAAGCTCCTCTTGCACCTCAAGTACCACATGCTGCTCCCCAAGCTCCTCAAATACATCAATCGCCTCATCAAAATCCTAATTATCCTATTCAAGCAATTCCTTATCAACAAAATCCTCAATTTAAAAATTTCCCACCACAAGTTAATCAAAAGCCTCAAAATCAAAATGGTTTTGTGTGTGGCCCTTGTAGGTGTCCTTGATGTGATTTGCTAGAGCACTTTTTGAGAGATTGTGAACTTTTGAAGGCTGCTAAGGAGCAACAACTAGTAATAGACATAGACAAGAAAATGTGTGACTATCTATCTAGGCTACCTTTGCAAGGAAATTATGGTAAGGGAGAAATGAAAAAAAAAAATGAAAATATAACCATAACAGATGTAGGAACTAGAGGAGTGAAACTAGAAGCTCTTGATGAACAAGAAGTAGAATCAAGTAAACCCACAAAGGAAGTTGACTTTTTTGTAGAGGCTTTAGTAAGAGCACGAGATAAGATTAGGAGAATAACTTCCTGGGAGTCACCGATAGAAGATCAATCTCTTATTTCTCACATATCCAATGTAGAAGAAAAACAAAAAAGAGAGGAAGCCGAGCCTAGTGAAAGAAGAGTGACTCGAAAACAAACCTCAGAGGGAATAGAAACCATCATAGAGCAAGAGGAAACATCACATCCCAAAGATAAAAAAACAAGAATCACAGCCCAATGAACAAAAACAAGAGGAGAAACAAAAAGGTAAGAAGACAAAGCAAAGAAAAATGGAACCAAAGCCTTTAGATAAATAAGAACAATCAAAGAAAATTGAAAACCAAACACAAGAACATGAACAAAAACAAGATCCTTAGCAAAAACAAAAGAAACCAAAGAGAAAACCTAAAGCCATCTTGATTTCAGAAATTGAGAGAAAAATAGATCCTATGGATATTTTAGATGACATTTTGCTTAAGAGTCAAGTGACTATGTCTTTAGAACAAGTTTTCTCTATTGCAAAGCTTATTTTTAAAGATAACTTTATCGGCCTAATTAAAAGGAAGAGGTTTTCGCTCAATCTAGATACTGAGATGCAAGATTCTCTAGATCAAGGTCAAGCTATGAATGAAGCCTTAAACTTTGATGAATCTAATGAAGTGGACCTTGATGATGATGAAGTAAATGTTAATAAAAATTTCACAGTACCTATTCAACCTGACTATGAAAATCATGAAAACAATCTTGAAAGTCACTTTAAAGGAAAATTTTGGTCTAGAGGTACATTAGAGATGCATGTTAAAATAGGAAATGATAAGAACGCTATCACTGTAAATGCATTAGTAGATTTTGGCTCTGAAATCAATGTGATTTCAAGAGAAGTCTATGATAAGTTTTGATGGCTCATAGATAAAGATTGTGGATGGTATATGAGAATTGCAGATAATGGTGTAGGTACCCTGTATGGAGCTTGTGCTAGTGTGCCCTTATCCATAGGAGGAAGCCTAGAAGAATTTCACTTTTTTATTCAAGATAACTGCTCCTATGAAGTTCTCTTAGGTTATCCCTTTATTTGTGAGAGTGGTATGGAAACTAAAGCCATGGATGATGGGTCTAGCTATGCTAGAATCAGGTCTAAGGATGGAATGCAATAACTTCAAGTCATGATGGTAGGAGTGAATCATCCTAGGAATCGATTGTCAATTAGAAAGAAACCTATTGTTACTCAGGGTCATGAGCATGCTTGTAGTGGTTGTGCATCTCAACCTCAATTCATGTTTGGAGCTACATATGATCAAAATTTTGGATAGAATCCATTGTTGAGCGGGACAACAGTGGATATTGGTTTGACATCTTGCATCCAACCAATCTCATGAGGATACAAAGTAAAGACTTTTCCATGGCTATGTATAACTCTCTCAAATGTATCTCTCTTTGGTGGCAAAAGAAAGTCATCATCTCTACCAATTTTCACCTGTTTGATTGTCTCATCCCAGAATGTATGTCCTATGTTTTTCTTATCCCGAAGAATTGGATCATTTCTCACATCAATAATTTTTTCGTTACTTCCTTGGGGTAATGGTTGAGCTATGAGTTTGATTTTTTTATCTACAGTTTTGTACTTTGTTTCAACAAAGGCATCATGTGTTTGGTTAAATTTTGAGCACTTATCAACATTAAGAGAATACTTTTGGATTAGGGCATGCTCATCAAGAGAAGAAAGAAGAATAATGTGAGAATTAGAATTTTGTTGAAGACATAACTCTAGCTCCTCGAGAGTAGAGAAACAATGAGATGTCTCAATCACATGCTCAATGTTCTCATCATGTTCCATGATTTTGTTGGTTTTATAAATTTTTTGGGTTTTTTGGAAAAAAATACTTGGACAATTGACTTTTATGAAGAAAGTCTAATCTAGAATGTGGAAAACAAAGTGACAAGCTAGCTAATTGCACCCATGATAATCGTTATTATTCCACATATTCCATGGAATCTTTGCCCTTTACCAGTTCCAAAGGCTCACTTACCTGAGCTAATGAAACTACTTAAGGAGAAGATAAACATGAGAATTTCATAGCCATCTTTTTCACCTTATTCAAATAGATGGTTCAATGTGCCTAAAAAGAATGGGAAACTACGTTTTATTCAAGATCTCCAACCTATCAATAAAGTCACCATAAGGAATGTAGGAATAAGACCCATTGTAGATGAGATTGCTAAATCATTTTTAGGACATTCTATCTATTCAATGGGTGATTTATATTCGGGATATGACCAATTTCAATTAGCAATTGATAGTGGTGACATAACCACAATGAAAACTCCTTTAGGCTTAGTACAAATGTGTACTTTACCTCAAGGAGCGACTAATTATGTGGCTCATATGATGAGTGCTATGAATATGGTCTTACATGATTTTATCCCTCATATAGCCATGCCATTCATTGATGATATTCCAATTAAAGGGAGTGAGGAACGTGTAAAGGACATTACTTTAGATTCATCTGGATGTCGTAAATTTGTTTTTGACCATATCTCTGATTGTGAACGGATATTTCAACGATTTGAAGAGGTAGGTCTCACATTTTCCATAGAAAAATCTATTTTTGGTTTCAACGAGGTTCTTATTGTTGGACATTTATGTGGTCTTATGGCCGAAAGCCTTACCCACAAAAAGTAGATGCCATTAGCAAGATTTCTGAAACATGTAACAATGTGAATGAGGTACACAGATTTCTTGGTGCTTGCATCTTTTATGTTATTTGGATCCCACACTTTGCTCATGTTGTTGATTGTCTCTATGACTTGTTGAGGAAGAAACAAAAATTTATTTGGACTAACAAACACACACAGCCTATGCATAAATTGAAGAAATTATTGCTTGAAGCTCCCATCCTTAAGCGTGTAGACTATTCTGTTAACAAACCTATTATATTGACTATTGATACTAGTCCTATTGGTATAGGTTTGGTCATAAGTCAAGATGATAGTGAAGGAAATAGATATGCAGTTAGGTTTGGGGCTAAAATTTTACATGAAACACAATGAAAGTATCCACAGATCAAATGAGAACTATGGGGTATGGTAACAACTTTGAAAGCAGACAAAGAATATTTCATAGGTGCAAATGTCAAAGTTGAGACTGATTGTTTGCCTCTCATTGGAATGATAGCCAATTGTTCATCTCTTGATATAGCTATGCTTAGATGGATCTCATATATTAAGTTCATAAATCTGAGTTAGTTCATATTTCAGGTAAGTCGAATTCAGTTGTCGATATGTTATTGAGAGCTAGATTTGATGATGATCTTGAAAGTGATCTAATAAAGATTGTGAACCTAGTTGACTATGTTCCACATATATACGAGTATGAGCAATTTCATGAGTCTGAGTACAAAGATGAATGGAAAGACATAGGAAAGTATTTGAGTACACTACAACCATTACCTAGTTGGACTACGAATAGATTCCGTAACATTAAGAAACGAGCTTACAATTTTTTCCTATGTAACCGTTATCTTTGGAGACATGCTAAGGGTAAGGTTAAGAATCCACAACGAGTCCTAGGAAAGCGAGGTCTTCAATTGCAAGTAATGAAGGAAATGCATGAGACATTATGGGCGGGTCATAAAGGATTTTTTGGAACATATGAAAAAATAGAAGTGCCTATTATTGGCTCGGGATGTATGTTGACATTAGTAGCTATGTTTCTACATGTTCTACTTGTCAACTTCATTCGTCAATCAAACATAGAGATCCGTTGCATCCTACTTATCCACCCTGTATTCACTACAAGTAGGTAGTAGATCTTGTAACTATGCCTAAAGGTATTGACAAAATGCGTTACATTGTACTTGCAAGAGAGGACTTAACTAATCATGTAGAGGGACGTGCACTACGATCTAAGACCACTTACAATTTTTGCAAGTTCTTTCTTGAAGACATCATAAGTCGCTTTGGGTACATAGAGAAAGTAGTTGCTGATCATGGAGAGTTAAATGCGAGAGAAGCTAAAGAATTCTTTGAAAATCACGATATTCGTTTGTCTCTCACTATTGCATATAGTCTAGAGGCCAATGGTAAAATAGAGAGAGGGCATCCACCTATTGTGAAAGCCATATCTTAAGCATGTAATGGTGACATTAACCAATGGCCTAGATTCTTACCTTTTGCACTTTGGGCAGATAGAATGACATGCACACGTACTACTGGGTATATGCCTGCTAAACTCATGTACTGTCAAAAACCGTTGTTTCCAATTCAGTCTCATATTTCTGCCTGGTCAATTGTGCCTTGGTCTGAAAACATGTCTACTCATGATTTTTTGAGTTTGCGCATTAATCAATTAGAACAAGGTAAATTAAGACTTGATGATGCCGTTGAAAAATTAATGTTACCGTTAGTGTCCATGTGAAAGGCCAAATGGCCACCGAACACTTCTTGGTATATGTTCTTTAATAGAACATATAGTGGCTTGGTCAAACACAAACTGTAAGTTCAACCGCATTTGTAAGACCTAAGAAGTCTGTCTTCGTGCTCCCTATGTACTGTGTTTTTCTACGTATTCTGGATCCTCTGTGCGGAGTATTGTGTGCGGCCTTAGGATCTCGGTTTTCTACTCCAAGCATATCGTCGTGGAGTTCTCGAGAAGCAGAGTGCACTGTGGTGCATTGCCATAGAATTACTTCACTGGTATCAGAGCAGTTTGACAAGAAAAGCTTTGTTCCTTTTGTGCGAGCGAAGCGAGCACCCCCCCCCCCCCCCCAAGGCTTACGACTAAGGCGGTGACCAAGGCATAGACCTTGGCATACCTTGTCATCCGAGTCATCGAAGTCACCATTGGAGCCGTTGGCTGCGTGCGAGGGAGGACCTCAATGATCAAGGAAGATAGAGGTTCCTGGTACTTCCCGGGAGGTCACCCATCCCACTACTGTTCCCCCCAGAGCTCGCTTAACTGTGGCAATCTCTTGCCACTAAGCTACACTCTTGTGTGTTGGAGATCTCTTAATCTCCAAATGTCTGATCTATCTTGGCTTAAGAACTCCTCTATATCAAGAATAAACCAAAATTTACACAAACTTCATATTATCTTTCATATATGTTAAGAAATACTTCTCTGTATGAAGCTTTCTTCATCTTCAAGATTCTGCTTCAAAAATGGACTTCAATCTCTGCATATGACTTCGATTTTAATCATTCAAATGATATTCACATATTCATACTATCATTGTGCACTCACAATGACCATTAGTTCTTCAAAAGAACTATTAGATTCCTAATTTGATCACTCAGATCAAAACTGTGTCAGAAACTGCCTTTCAGAAATGGAGACTTTGACATGGTCAACTTCTTAAGTTGATGTAGCTCAGTGATGAGTAGCACCTCCTTTAATGTCAGTCTGGGAAGACGTGAGGATGGTATGATGACCTCGAGCAAGTGACAGCACAAGTGCATGAGTGCGAAGCACACTACCATGCACACACATACACGCACACACGCACACAAGGCAAGACAAAGAGTAAGAAGCAATGGAGTTTTTTTAGATTACTTCCAAAATGCTCATACAAGTTCAATTCAATTACCAGCTAACCCCCAAAAATGAGCTCTCTAGCTCTATTTATAGTTTTTGGCTAGGTTTTGGCCGTGTCTAGACCTAGTGTCCGGCCTACTTAAAAATTAGGTTCTAGGTCCCATTTGAAGGCTCAAATGGAGTCTAAAAATTATGAAAACTGGTAGGTAGCTACTTCTAATGCTCCTCAAGCTCAAGGACTCCTTGGCTTGCACAAAATGGAGCTAGAAAAATATGAAATGGTATTTACAATGGCTTTTAGTGATGAAAATCACTATTTTTGTAGGGATTTCCTCTAACGATTTGACATACACATCTTTGAGCTCCCTACTTGCTCCTTCTCCTTATGTGTCCTCTTCTTTGATATGCTTTAGCTTCCTGAAAAAATAATGGCCTACTTGCCCGATCTTCTTTGACTACTCTGTTTGCTTGTACCTTCTCTTCGCTCCGACTCCCTTCGTTGACTTCCTTGTCTTGTGAGTCCTTCAGTTCCTTGACTGCCAACACCCCCCCCTCTCTCGCGTCTGTCGTCCCTCACAGACCCTTGTTGGGTGGGTCGTTGGATGTAGTACTCCACAACGTCTTGTGCTAAGTGATGTTCCGCAATTCGCAATCCTTTAGCCAAGTCAGTGAGTAGGGCATCCCAATCTACAGGCCCGGGAACCTCTGGATGTGGTATATGTAGCTTTTCTGAATGGAGAGCTTGTTCCACGACAAATAACTGTAGATGAGATGGTCTGGGAATGAATATCTCTGAATGATATTCCCAGAACCCTGTGATAAACATTTCTTAAAACGTCTATTTGAAGCAAGCAGGTAGATACTTTATACGAGCATGTGAGGCATAGACGACGTTAATGGAGGGCGTGGTGCTCATGTCATAGACCAGGTCCTGATTCCCTTCATTAAATCCAATAGTGGAAAGATGAGGTTCTTTGATGTTCTTAAATGTCCTGAATGTAATCAGCATGAGCTCAAAAATTTTGAGGCACATATGTGCCATGACATCTGGGACATTCTTGAACCGGACTGCCCAGTGTCGGATGGTTGAAATCATGTAGTTGACTATGGGTTGGCCATTAGGAGGTGCTAGGTACACATAATTTAACCACTTTTCACATCCTTTAACTGTCAAAACTGTTTTTGTGTACTCTGGCCAAGACCTTCTTCAAAAGACAGGGCAGTAGCAGGGATTATACTTGATATATAGAGGCATGTTATTCCACGTGCGATTCATCTCAGGGTAGGTTTCAAGCAGGCGGATCCTCCAAGTAGGTTGATGGATATTCCCTTGCTTGGCACTTGCAGGGATATCATCCGGTGCAAACTGTGTCGCCGAGGTTGGTTCTTTTGTTGTGCGTTGCTTGATTTCAGCCTTGTAATCTGCCATTAATACACAGAATGGAACATACAGATCATCAGACGTGCCAATCCACCTATGATGGGAGAGGTTCCTGAAGTAACCGATTTAATTACAACTTCTTCCAATCGAGACATTGATGCTATCTGTACTGCAACTCTCTCATCATGGGTTGTGGCCACCTTCTCTAACCTTTGCATCCATTCAGGGGCCTCGATCTCAATGGTGTCCATTCCTTCTTCGGTTTGCTTACCCTCGGGTGTGGGCATGGGAACGTATGGGTCTTCAAAGATCTCCTCCACTTGAATTGGCACTAAGTCTTCAGGTTCTGGTTCCGCCAGGGGAGAGGGTTGACACTCGTATTGTAGAACTTTATTTCGTAGTTCTTCTAATTCTGCTCTGAGTTTTGCGACTTCTTCAGATGTGTCGGCTTCAGTTGTGACTTTGCTTGGTGACTCCTGCTGGGTTGCCAGTTGCTTTAGTAAGTCATCTCTTTCTCTTTCTAATGCTGTGTGGGCTTCTAGCAGGTCGGCATGGGTTTCCAAGACGATTTGCATATTCTCAGATGGGATAGCCTTGAATTTTTCTGGGTCGACTTCTTGTGGTGAACCCTCCATTGCTGCTTCCAAGTTTTCTTCGTTCTGTCTCTGTAGTCGCTTATTTTCCTCGAGTGTTGTAGACATGTGTTTCCGTAATAGGGCCAGGTTGCGTCGAAGCTTGAGGTTCTCTGTTATCTAGGAGTGTAGCAGATCATCAAGTTGTTGTTTTTCTTCCGCATCTGACTGGGGTGGATTGGCCACTAACTGCTCATGTTGTTCCTGTAAAGTGACATACTGTTGTTGTAGTAGCTGCTTTTCCTTCTCTAAGTCAATGAATCGTCCTTGTAATGTTTCATGGCTTCTGAACAGACTTGTATGCTGAGCATCTATGTGCTGATAATGTTGTTGCAGCTGAGACATACACTGGTACATGTTATTAAATACATTATTAATGGGAGTGGATGTGGGAAAGGTGTTGAATGCAGAAGGGAAGGGAAAGGGGAATGGGAGCATGTATGCTGAGCTCAAAAAGGGTGAAGTTGGTGGTGGGGGAGATTGTGGACATATGGGGGGAGGGAGAGGTGCGGAGGTGGGTGATATGTCCATGAGGTCAAAAGTGGATGCAGTCGTGGGGGTGATTGTGAACATGGGAATTGTGGGTGCGGTGATGGTGGTGAAAGTGTAAAGTGGTGTGTGTAGTTGTGAGTATGAACCGCCAGGAAGTGTGATCGGGGGAAGGGGGTTTTTCGTGGCTACAGTTAGAATTACAGTGTCAGTGGTAGTGTATACAAGTGAGGTGGTGATAGGGTGTGTGGGTTGTGTGGATTGACTAACAATCTGTGCTTCGGTATGGGCAGTGGACTCTGTGGCGGTGATAGTAGTGGTTACACTGGTGGTGGGAGGTGAAGTTGGTGGAGTTGGAGGTAGGGGTGGTAAAGGGGGTGATGGGGGTGCACTGGTTGTATGGGCTTCCTCAGTTTCCTGAATGATATAAGCTGTGCCCATGGTTGTGGATGTGGTGCCCTGTGGTTCTGATACTAAGATATTCATTTGTTTTCCTGATCGAGGGGGGCGTCAGCCATATCGTCGCTCCGATCTTCTCGAGTGTGCAAGAGCTGTATGCACTGTCTCAGGTACCCCCAACGCATCAGAAATCATATCCATGGTTGCTCGATATTGCTCGTCCACACCTTCCTCTTCAAGGATTTGGTTCATGAGGGCTTTTCCTGCTGCTAGGGACAGTTTGTGCTGTTCTTGAACTCTGTTGATGGTATCATACAGCTTTTCAATTCCTTCGTATAAGCCGGGGCACCCTCAAGTTCTTGTAGAACTTCTTGTTCATATTCCTGCTCTTCTTCCTCTGTTTGTCCTCCTCGTTCCTCCTCCTGATCTTCTTCTTCTTCATCTTCCACTTCAACTACTCTTGGTTGGACTAGATGGGGTTGTTCTGCGACTGTCTGCTGGCCGCTTGCCTGTTCTGCCTCGACTTCCACGTTAACAGCCTCGATTATCCTGGCTACCTGCTCATCAGTTAGGTCTTCTAATGTGAATCTATGAGGAAACTCTAGGTCAGTTGGTACAGGTGGAATCTGATAGTGAAGGATTGTACACGCCTCGAAAGTTGTGGAGTTGTCTCAAGTGTCAGTGTCGCACCGCGGGCTTGTGCACAGGGCATCTGAACTGTGCCTCTCATTTTCTTTGATGGAGGCCCTGCGGTTGATAGTCTACGCTGAAATTCCTGTACCCTGGTCCAAATTAATGCCCTTTGAACTGGCACATCATAAGCCAAACATCTATACACAATCTTGGTGAGGGCACAGCATCCATACAGTACCGACTTTTGCTTTTTATACCACCGTTGATGTGCCAAGTGGATTTGGTCGATAATCCAATGTGGCATGTTGATTGTCAAGTTAAAGGCATCTGCCAAATATAAACTGAACCATATCTTCTTGGGTGGAATGGTGAACCGCTCTTGAGCTGGGAACGCGAAATGTTGCATGACCATTCGCAAGTGGATGGCGATTGTGGGTGTCATTGCTACCATGTCTTTGAGCTTAGTCAGGTTCCTGTTTTTCATGTTATCCGGGACCATCGTCTCTTTTTCGGTGGGGATATGCATGCCTTTCATGTCAAGAGCTTCCCTCACCAAGTTGTTTGTCAATTTGAAACACTTTAATTCATTGCCTCTGGTCAATGATGGTAGAACGAAGGTACTATATCCCTTTTTCTCTTTACTAGGGATCAGAGTGCTAACTAAGTAGGAACACCGTAGAAAATCTGGCTTGGGTAACTGAGCCTTGAAATAGTCGTAGAGTCCAGCCTTCTTCCAGATGGGTTTCAGACCTTCATCATTCTAAAGCCTCTCAAATTCGCTGGTGAAAAAATGATATCTGCCCCATCGCCCATTGAACTCTATCTCGGCCTCCCACATGTAAGTGCCTTCACCCAGAGATCCGACCACATCACTGAACAAATGTGAGTTTTTGCTGACCGGCATTGTGTGCCCCTGTGGAGGATTCTGAATTAGTATGGTGTGTAATGCCCTCAATGCCACAGGGTGTTCCTTCAATTCCTCTTCAATGGGAAGACTTTCAATGTCCATGATTTGGGGGCTGGTGCCTGCCTGGGAGCTAGTTCCTGCCTCGGCCATGGTGAAGAGACTGGTCACCGGTTCTGTGAGAATAGACAAATGAATGTTAACATTGCCAATGGACACCAGGCGTTCAAGCGTCCCCATTACAGCATTAACATGATTTTAGTGAGAGGTTAGTAGGTCAATAAGTGCTTGGGGATCGTGTGTGTGGTTAGTGAATGGATACTCCTAAGAGCTAAATGGAAGGATGCAGTGTATGAGTGATGTAGTGAGTAAGTGGATATGAATTTACAAATGAGGATCGGGGGGTTTAGTACATGTTTTGGGCTTCCAAACAAACTGATTTGCTGTTGGTCTTGATTTTGTGGAGACTCTGGAGGGCTTTTCAGGAGTGTCTACTTGGAAATGAGGCTTTTTAAGGACCCATTTACAAGTGATTCTGCTTTTGCTCATGGACCAATGTGTGTCCGTGTGTGTTGTATAAGAAAGGGTATCAGATGTTCGAGTGAGTGAACCATGTTGTACAGGGTGTGACCTCGGTGTAACTATTTGAGCCCGCAAGCAAGCCTTAGGCACCCAAATTTGTCGTGATTGTGGGATGGCCTTCATCGACTTCTTGGGTACCCAAATAGACTTTACTTTCGTAGAAAAATTTTTGAAAGAATTCTTATTAGTGTCATGTTGTTGATTATTAATAAGAAGTTTTGCCCGTGTGGTTGGCTTGATCGCAATAGGGTGTTCGCCTTTCCACACCCACACTTGTTTCAATGGCTGAGACATTCTGCTTCGCACGTTCTTTTGTCCTCCAGCATAGGTATTACTCTGCTCCATCTGTATTTGATCTGCCTTTGGTTGCTGCATCCCTCTAGTCTCTAGAAAAGAAGGGGGTTCCGTTGCGCCCCTGACTTCTTGATTGAAATCATCATTCCTCTGCATCACACAGTTTTGGACAAGAATAACATGGTCATCTTCATGTGTACCCCTGGAAGGACGAGGAGTGTGTGCTTTGTCTAATTCCTTGAGTGCTTCATTTTCTAACTCAATTGTAATGCGATTCCGATTTACCCAGACCTGAAGGAGTCCACTTCTTAGGTTTAGGTTGATTGCATGATCATAGATCCAGTCTTGACCCAAGACAAGAGGCTCCGTGAGGTCCTCATCTTGACACACTAGGACTTTAACTGTCATTACTTCGTCTTGAATGTAGAGGGGAAGTTCCACCTCGCCCATGCAAGGGGTTTCCACACCTCCCAATCCTATGAGATATGCCTCTATAGGATTGACAATTAATTTCAACTTTTGAGAGTAAGAAAATTTAACAGCACTAGTGGCTGCACCTGAGTCAATCAAGGCTCTTACAGTCCTTGCACCCTTTCCTTGTCCTATCTCTAAGGTTACAAAAGGTCGTCTATCAATTATTCTATGAGAACTTATTCCTGAGACTTCACACATTGCCATATGATAACCTGTGTCCGCATAGTCATCTACCCTGGCCTGATCTCTACCCAGTCTTCGCAACCTCATCCTTCGGATGCGTTCCAATGCTTCCGCCTGTACCTCTTCTTGAACTCGTTTTTCTTCTTCTTTGCGTTTTTTGGCAGTGTTGAGTCGATTTAGCATCTCCTCTGTCAGGGGTTCTTAATATAACTTGACTCTGCATCCGCTTATATAGCTAGGGAGAACATCACCTTCCAGTGTAGCGAGTTGAACTGCTCCACTGGTTGAGATCCTATTTATGATCATAGGTCCATAGCGACGTTTCTCTAATTTTCTTGCATGTTGCTTCAAGGTGTAGACTAAAACTAAATCTCCTGCCTTCAAGCCTTTATCCTTAACGTGGGCATCAAAGTATGCCTTCTGTCTTTTCTTAGCTACATATATTCCCGCTGCCACTCTTAGTCTGGTTTCACCTAATCGTTCCAGATCAAGAATCCTCGAAGAGAGTTCATGACCCGTCCATTCATGCTCATGTGCTACTTTCAGTGTAGGTATCAAGAAGTCCAATGGTAGCACTGCATTTTGACCGAATACCATCTGAAAGGGAGTGGCTTGGAGTACCGTTTTATAGGAAACTCGGTATGCCCAAACAGCATGGTGTAGCTGTTTGTCCCAATCAGAGCGTTTATTATTCACTAATTTGGTCAGCACATTGCACAGAATCTTATTTGTGCTTTCAACTTGCCCATTAGCTTGTGGGTGATAGGGAGCAGACTTCTTGTGCACTACCAAGAACTCTTGGAGAATATTTTCAATAACTTCATTCAAGAAGTGTGTGCCTCTATCACTGACTAGCTCTATGGGTAGCTCGTATCTAGTGAACACATTCTCAAATAAGAACTTAGCAGTTGTCTGAGCATCCTTCTTTGTAGTAGCTTTTACCTCTACCCACTTTGTTAGATAGTATGTGGCAACAATGATGTATTCAGCATGTGAAGCCTTAGCTGGGGGATTAATAGGACCTACGAAGTCTATTCCCCACTTAGAAAATGCACGTCCACCCATCATAGGTTTCAGTGGCATCTCATCTTTGCGTATAGGATACTGAGTTCACTGACAAACATCACATCTCTTCACATAGGTATGTGCATCCATGTGAAGGGTAGGCCACCACAAGCCTGCAAACAGGATTGCTTTAATCACCCTATCTGGTCCGAAATGTCCTTCTGCTACACCTTGGTGAGCAGTTTCCAAGATTTTAAGATACTCGCTCTCATGGACACATAATCTAAGGTAACCATCTTTGCCACGCTTGTATAAATTATCACCAATGAGTGAGTAATCTAGGACTTCTTGTTCTAGACTTCTTTGTCTAGCCAGTGTCATATCTTGAGGGAATGTTTTCGTCCTCAAGAAGGCTACTAACGGTTCACTCCAATCTGGCACTATGGACACTTGATACAGAGTGGCATGTTCCACAGGTGGTTTAGTGCAACAGATTAGGCATTCTTTACACATCTTATGTACATCAGCTTCCATAGTAGGCCAATGCACTCCGAGTCTCCTTAGTGTCTGTAGGGTTCGTTGTTTTGAGTAGTGTTGCTCTAATGCACCTACATGTGCCAATTGCAACCATTTAGCGTACTCATCCTCTTCCACACAACAAGCTAGGATCCCTTGATCTGTTTGTTTGTACATGCTTCCTCCCATGATGTGGTACTTCTGGGCTTTTACTACCTCTCTAACTTGAGTGTTTATGACTGGGTGGTTGGGCCCGTATGTCAATACTGGCACTAATGGCTTAGCCCACTGAGGTACAACTTCCAAATTAAACAAGTAAGCATCAGGAAGGTCATCCGACACTCCTTGTGGGGCTTCTCCAGATGTGAGCCTAGAGAGATGGTCTGATCTCAAGTGAGTCTTCCCTTTCCTTACCACGACTTCAAAGTCATATTCCATTAGTAAGAGAAACCATCTTACTAATCGGCCTGTATTGCATGGTTTGTTTACCAAGTACAATAATGCCTGATGATCGGTAAAAAATTTAAACTTATTTGCAAGAAAATAGTGTCTAAACTTCTTAACCGCATATACCATGCCTAATCCTTCTCGTTCGGTGGTGGTATAGTTCCGTTCAGCTGCATTTAATTGTCTACTAGCATAGGCAATTGGAAGATCCATATTATCTTCGCCCGTAGGTTGTGCGAGTACACACCCAATAGCATAATTGGATGCATCTACATGAACATGAAAAGGCTTATTCCAATCTGGTGTGGTCAAGATTGGTGCTGAACATAATCGTCGTTTAAGCTCATTGAAGGAATTCTCACATTCATCAGTCCACTCAAAGTTGGTCAAAAGTCCATACAGAGGCTTTGCTATGATGGCATACATGTGTATAAACGGTCGGTAATAACCACAATGCCCCATGAAATCTTGTACTTCCTTGACATTCTTTGGCCTCGGTAGCTCTGCGATGGCTCTTACCTTCTCTTCGTCAGTGGATATGCCGTTCTTTGACACTATGTGTCCTAGAATCTTGCCTTGCCTGACCATGAAAACACACTTTTCTGGGTTCAAGCAGACTTGATATTCTCTACATTTGTCAAAGATTTTCCTGAGCTCAAGTATGTGTGTTTGTCTTATGTTGGAATGAGCGCAGAGATCATCAACAAAGACCTCTAAACTCTTCCTCAGGAACTCTTTAAACACGTGACACATCAATCTTTGGAAGGTTGCAGGAGCATTGGTAAGCCCAAATGGCATTACTCGAAAGGCAAATATGCCCCATTCTGTGGCAAAAGCTGTCTTATGCTGGTCTTCCGGAGCAATGGCTACTTGATTGTGGCCCAAAAATCCATCAAGGAAGCTGTAGACTTCCTTGCCTGCTACCCTTTCTAATAGATGCTCGGTAATTGGAAGTGGATAGTTATCTCGAATTGTGGCTGCATTGACCTTCTTCAAGTTAATGCACACACGTAATTTGCCATTCTTTTTGGGCACCACTACAATGGGGGATACCCACTCAGTGTGCTCAATTTCATACATGAATCCAGCTTCTACGAGTCTATCTATCTCCTCTTTGATCTTAGCTGTGTCGTTATCGTTATAAGTGTATGGCTTCTGCTTGGATGGTTTGGCATCCGCGGTCATGGGAATGGTGTGTGAGCATATGTCAGGGTCTACACCTTTTAGGTCCTTGTAACTCCAAGCGAATACATCTCTGTATTCTCTTAGCAAGGCTATTAACGCATGCTCTTCTTCCTCTGTTAGGTCATGGCCTATGTACATGCATCTCTCCTCTCCTTCTTCTAGGGCTACCACTATTCTCTTGGTGGTTTCTTTGTTATCATAGGCCTCTCCTGATTGTGCCTCTCGTTTACGCATTCTTATCATGACTCTCCTATCATGTATCTCATACTTTTTAAAGTTTTCAAGGACCTCAAACAAAGATTCTCCTTCCTCCGGGGGAACTTCTTTCTTCTTTCATTTCTTGCTATCATTATTAGCAGTCACTTGTGTGGTTAATCGTACACCGTTTACTATCTCTTCGTGTCTCTGAGGTTGGAATTCTACTTCATAGAAGTATTCTTCATCTGATGCAAAAGGTGGGTCCATAATGATTGACTCTAGATCGGAGTCACTTGCATCCTCAAATGCATCAGGGCTAGGTTTGCACTCTTCTAAAACTGCATCTCCCATGATTGGCTCTATTGAGAAGACTGAAATGTCATAGCCATCCTCATCACAGTGAGGTGTCCATTGTTCTTCATTGATGGCTACATCCATTGTTGCTAAAATTTCTGCCGAGCCGTGAGGTTCAAACTCTTCATCCGGAAATACTACAAGTGCATAGGCTGGGTCTTGAATTGATCTATGTGTTTCCTTCGCACCTACCTCTCTGGATTTTTCTCTCTTCTCTTCTTCTACTGCTACTTTGCACATCCATAAGTGGGTGTCTTCATGCATCCATGAGGATCCTGATCCTATGGAATGCACAGACTCCGTATCATCTTTGGCTCTATGGATGGGGTTCCATTGGATAGGAGGGACATCTCTATGAGAGTAATCTTTGAGATTCACTTTGGTCGTAACACCCAAGTGTTGCAAGTACAAGGAATTGGTTCCCCAATCCTGTACTACTTGCAACTATCGCATAAATGGTCTTCCCAAAATCATCTCATAGGCATGATTTTTGCTAAAGTCACATATAGCAAATGTGTGCTCAAACTCTACACCACAAGTAGTGAGGGTTATTCCTTCAAGTAGTCCTAAAGGCCTCTCTATGTGACCATCCGCCATCTGCAATTTCATTCTCATTGGCCTGAGTGCTGGCTTGCCCCAACGCTTCCATAGGGAAGTGGTAGCAATTGCGACTCCTGCACCAGAGTCCAGAATTGCCTTGGTTGTGTATCCTTGATGGGTGCTGGGGAGATAGGTGTTTCCTTCTTCTCCTTCACTCATGTCTCCTATCGTATCTAGAGGAATTTCTGGCACTGTCCTATGAGAACCTACCTGGGAATGAGGTTTTTCTACCTCTGGTATTTGTTTGGCTACATGTTTCCATAGCTTTGGCCTTACTTTGAGTAGCTCTTCTAAAGTGAGGTTACACTGCACTTTAGTGTTTTTCACTACCTCTGTGTTCCTAGGTAAGATTGAATCTTCATGTCTTACCATGACAGTGGGTGCTCGCATTCACGTAGACTTTGCCTCCCATGGGCCTGTGAAATGGGGTAGTTCTTGTAAAGAATTAGACTCAAAGTCTAATCTCTCTTGAGACTGAGTGCTCTCCTGATCTTCATAAATGGATGGGATGTCTTGTGGGAATTGGTCATGTGCATCATCCACAAGTTCAATGGGAGGAGGGACTTCACTTTCTTTAGCCCATTTGTCTTCTTGAATCTCTCAGAGGAATTCTGGTGTGAACCGATTCATAGAAGAAGATGTGTCTGGCTCCGTAGAGTTAGGCACATAGGCTTCCTGGGCACGAAGGCTTGCCCTGATACTTGCCTTGCCCTTACTTGGAGGAGTGGGTTCCTTTTTTGATTGTGCAATTAACCTCTCCAATCATTCTAGCAGTCCACCAAAGTGCAACTGCGTCTTAGCTGAACTAGAGATGTTGAAGAGGCGACTAGCTTCAAACATGGTTTGAGCCAATTCCACCATCTTAGCACAAATTTTGGTTCGTTCAAGCTCTAGTTCTGCTCTAGGGTAACACTTTTCATGATCGGTTACATTTGGCCCTTCTTGGATTCTGGCCTGATATGCTTTGAGCATCATATTTAGGCCCTCAGGGGTGGGATCTGCTAGGACTGATCCTACTCTAGGGGGTGGTGGGTTTATGTGAGGTGGGTTGGAAGGTGTTGGATCGGATGGTGATGGGAATGGTGGTGTTGGAGTAGTGTGAGAGGGAGTTTGAGATGTGAGTTCAACTATCCTGGCTTTTGTTTCTCTTAGGCTTTCCTCGAGTTCACTCATCTTCTTAGCCCATTGCCTCTTCATTCTTTCTCTACTATCTCTCCAGGCTCTAGTTCTCTTCTTAGTTATGCTCTCAGTTTCACTAGCCTCTGAGCTCTTTTCTTGGCCTACCCCTTGGTTTTGCTGCAATGCCTGAGCTCTAGTGACTACCTGTACTGGTGCAGTGGACGTCACACTTCCTGTAGAGTCCACTACTAACCCAATAACATTGATTGGAGTAATTTTTGGCATATTATTGGGGTTCTTTAGACAATCTCGTAAGAGATGCTCCTTTCCACAATCTTGGCAAAAGCCTTGAATTGTCACTGACTGGGGTTGTGTAGGTGGAGGTAAGGGGCAATCACGAATGAGGTGATCTCCCTGACATCTGTAGCATGGTCCTCTAGGGAATGGGGGTCTTACCTGCCTAGGTTGGGGTCTAGAGTTAGGGTTTGTGTACATTACATTTGTGTACTCTGGCTCCCAACTAGGTTCACTTGGTTCTTCGCTGTAGTAGGACTCCCCATGTTCAGGAGATTGCATGTAGTAAGCCTGGGGACTATCAACATGTGTAGAATCAAAGCTATGGTCACTGGGATCACTTTCTGAAAGCAATGGCGTTACTGGCACTAAAGCTCTATTCAAATTCTCTTCTGCAGCTGCATACTTCACCGAAATTACATTAGCTGGAGCAGGGGGTTGTTGTGCTAACACAGGCTGAGGCCTTTGTTGGTTTTGGTAGGGTTGGTAGGTTTGTTGAGTCCTAGAATACTGTTGTGGTGGGTACTGGTTCTGGTATCTACCTTGTTGAGGGTATGGTTGTGGGTACGGCTGCCTAACTGCTTGCTTATTGTAGGGGCAATCTTGCGCGGTGTGATTGGTGTACCTCCGTTCTATGGTGCAGTACTGGCTACTAGGATTTACTTGGGGTTGAGCCATAATGGGACATACATTCGCCATGTGGTCACCACCGCAAGTATAGCATCTCTTTACTGGGGCAAATCTTGGAATTTGTTTGCTAGAGACACCTAGTTTTTTAGCTACCTTTTTTGCGAGTTCCTCAATAGATGTAGATTGTGTGGAAGAAAAGCTAGAGGCACTATCTGAATCTTTATAGATTTTGGAAAGCTCTAACTCTTCCCCTAGGTTATCCTCTATGTCGATGCACATGCGTACGCACTCTTCAATGGTCCTAGGGTCCTTCAAGTACACATATGACCTCAATTTGGTACTTAGCAATCCATCCAAGAATAATGCCACCTGTTTGGCGGGTGTGGGTAACTCTGGAACAGGGCATCTCTCTAGGTATTGCCTAAACCTTCTTCCTGCAAGTCTAACTGTCTCTTGAGGGGTCTGCTTGAAGCTATGTATCAATGAGGAAGTATTATGCCTTATGCCACTTTTAGAGAATTCAGTGATGAAGGCCTCTTAGAGTTGGTCTATGCTCTTGAACTGTCTCTCATTCAATGGTTGAAACCACGTAAGGGCTGTGTTCCTAAGGGTTAGACCAAAGGCATTATACTGTGTGAATAGGTCCTCAACTTGTTCAGCTCTCAAGACTTGCCTAAACTCAGCCACATGATCATACGGGTCTCATATGCCATCGAAGTAGTTCTTCATGGACTTAACCAGCTGTGTAGGTCTCAATGTTTTGGTGTGTTCCCTAGGCCTTGGCAGAGGGAAATAATCAACATTCCTTTGGTTCCTTGGGGCTCTAAGTCCCTCAGGTTCTGCTCTATTTGTTTCCATTCTCGTTCTTTCTCTTCCCACTGGATTGGCAAAGATTACCTCAGGTCTATCTCTATGTCTGTCTCTTTGAGCTCCATGAGCTTGGGATGTTCCAGCTCCTGGGTGACCAAAGGACACATTCGATCTTGGTTGGGGGAAAATAAATTCACCTTTCCAAGTGTAAGCATGCCTATCATTTTCTGTAACCACAAAGATCCTCTCTGAAGCATGATCTAAGTAGGTCACTCTGCCTGGGCTATCAGGATCTTTGAACTCATATATCATGATTGTTCCTACCTCATTCGGTTGATCAAATTTATACCTCCAAAAGGCTTCATCAGTCTCTCGGTTCAGGAGTAGATCTATGCTCTTATTGTCTTGGGGAATCCACTCTGGATTGAGGATTCTAGTAAGAACAAATTTGCCTCGAGGGGTTCTAGGTTCTACACCCATGTTTCCTTGCTCTAGGTCACCTATGTCCATCTCAGGGATCACGTTTCCGAACTCATCTGTCCTATCTGGGTGACTGGTGACTACGTATATTGTTCCTTCTTTGTCCAAGTATGCTCCATTTTCGAACTTGACCACTGGATGTTCTAGTCCAATGGATTGGTCTGGGTTTTTGATCTGTACCACAGACCTTCCTAGGCCATCCTCATAAATGCTAGCACCTAATCGGTTGGTCCTAAGGTATTCCAGCTGAGTCTTGTAGGGGCCTTCCACCCTATACAAGTATGGCACACCTGAACTCCCCGTAGGTCTCTCCATACCTTGAGACATCTCTGATTCACTAGTCTCTGAGCTAGGGTAATGTGAAAAGTGGCTCAACTGCTAGGCCCAAGACCTAGCAGTGTGATTAACACTAGCCTCTGAAGACGTAAGACTTTGTCTATCCCTCCCTAGATATCGTCCTGATCTAAGGTTCATATGCTTTATTGAGCAATCCCCAATTTTACCCAAGTACAACCTCGTTGTTGAGTTCTTTTGTATTAGTTACTTGATTCTTTTTAGTCGATTATCGTGTTTAGGATCTTTTCTGATACCACGTCGTCAGGAATACTTGAGTTAATTTCCGCACTTGAAGTTGATCGTTCCACGTTAAGTCTTTTCCTTTAAAGTAATCGACCGTACAAAGATTATGTTGTTAGCTTGAACTTGAGTATTTAGGTAGTCTTCAACTTGATAAATGCCTACCGTCGCCCTGACTTACTTCTAGCACTATTCGTACTTAGCCTAAGCTAGGAATTGACAGAGGGAGTTGAGAGTATTCCAACGTCGCTTGCTGATCCCTTGCCCTTTGGTGCTCAAGAACCCGGTTCTCAAGCTTGCAAATCACCCTTGCTTTGGATGCCCTCAAGCGCTCTCAGTGGACCTGCAAAAGTCCCAAAGTTAGTTCAAGACTTCAATTCAAATGACAGACAGGTCACTTTCATGCATGTAATTCACAGGCCAAATTCCCCTTTGCCTTTATGGAAAACAATCCCAAGGATCCTTCAGCTTTCCTACCCCGGGGTATGGTCAACTTCAAAATACCCTACCTAATAATCCTGATATTACTTTTACCATAACCAGTGGAAGTTTTGGTTGTACTCCCCACGAGCTTTCCAACAAGACAAGAATCACAGCAAACGGATTTTGTATGAGGAAATTATGACAGTTCAGGGTTTTGGGGTTAAAACAGGGCTCAAACAGGCTGACAAATCCCATGATTATTCTTAAAACACACTTGTATGTTGGTGCATGACAATCATCAATTGAAGGATTATGGAGAAATGAAGTCAAGGAGTCAAGAAGGAAACAAAGTCAGATGGTTGAAGGAAGGACATTTTCAGAAAACCCAAAGATATGTACACATATGTACATTAGCTGACTTATACCTTTGTTTAAGTCATACACTTGTATATATTCATCTATAAATATGTTGAAAAATGTCGGGCAAATAGAGCAGAAGAGATTTGAGAATAGGGAGAGAGAAATTAGTGTCATTAGACACATTGGAAGTGAGTGAATTGTCCATCCTCACTTAGATGTAAATTTTTCTGAGAAAATCGAAAAACTTTGCGCCCGATATTTTGCTGTCTGCTCCTTCTGTGTTTAATCTTTTGAGAAATCCTTTTGCACGTATCTAAGTCCATAGCTAATCTATCTATGGCTAGAATTTGAGAGGTTAATTGTAATCAGGCTGTGAGAATTTTGTTTAGGAACATTCATATGTGAGAATGTTCTAACAGTCGAGAAATCTGGCGCACATTTCATCTTCAATGAAATGATCATTGCTCAGTCTACAGTGTAAAGTTTTACACAAATGAGGGCTTAAAATCTAAGTTGGAAGGTAAGCTATCTATGGCTAAAAGATCTTGATCAAACGGGATTTACTTTGAGAGAACCAGTGCTAAGAAGTTGCAGGTGTCAAAGTCGCCATTGCAGAGAAGCACTTTCAGACATAGGTAAAGTGTTTCACACATTTCTCAGTGTGTACTTAATCTTTTTGAGAGATTTAACTTGGCAAAGTTGCGCAACCTTAAGGCGAAGTGTTGTGCAAAGTTTTATAAAAAACTTTACAGGATTGATTAGTCAATGAGTGATTAATCTGCAGCAGACTTTTCTGAAGAAGCTGAATTTTTCAGAATAATCAATTTTCTGATAAATTGGTGAATGATCTCTAAGTTTGGTGGAGTCTAAGGTTAATCTTGATATAGATGTGATCTAAATTCAAGGTTAACTTGTTCTTTTGGAGATTAACACTCTCCATCAGTGGTATCAGAGCCGGTTGTGTCAAAATTGAAGTGAAGAAGACTCCGACTATTGCAGAAATACAAAACTTTACATTTTGAAGGTGCAAAAGGTCAAAGTGTGAAGAAAGGTCAAAGGAAGACATACAAAGAGCATCAAAAGGATCAGAAGGAGCAACATTCGAAGTAAAGGTACATTTATTATCTGTAAAGGTTAAAGATTTGAAGCTACAGGTGAAGTAAAGATGGGAGATAGTCTCCAAATTGAAAAATTGGATAGAGAGAACTATCCTGCATGGTCTATGAGGATGGAAGCTCACCTTATGAGCAAAGATCTGATAGGATACATCACAGGAGATGAAGAAAAGCCAGAATTCAGAGATCCTAGTGTTCCAACTAGGGAGGAGCTTGCAGATTTGAAGAATTGGATGAAGAAGGATGCTCAAGCAAGAAGCATCATCTACATGGCAGTCAATGACTATTTGCTTCCTCACATTAGAGGACTTGAGAGTGCTTGTGACATTTGGAATGCTTTGGAAGAGCATTTCCAAAATACAACCAAATCAAGGAAGGCTTCACTATGGGCAGAGTTTACTACCTTCAAGAAGAAGGCCTCACAATCAATTTCTGATTATGTGACAAAGATGAAGGACATTGCAGATTCTTTAGGTGCAGTTGATGAAGATATTGAAGAAGACAAATTGGTAAGACAAATACTCACAGGGCTAAGAGGAGATGAGAAGTGGAAGCCTTTCATTTTATCTACAGAACTTTCATTAGATCACTTTACTCCTGATTTGAATCAATTGTTAGGACATATGCTAACTTTTGAGAATGATGTCAAAGGAGATGTTGATAAGAGTGCAGGTAATGCAATGTATTCTAAAGACAAGAAGAAAGCCAACAAAGGGAAGCAACAATCAGGTGAAGAAGAAGGTACATCAAACCAAGCAAACTTCATAAGAGGAAGAGGAAATGGCAGAAGTAGAGGAAGAGGTAGAAACAACAAAGATAATGCAAGAGCTTGTTGGATATGTGGTAAGACTAATCATCTATCTCATGATTGTTGGCACAATAATCAAAACAATGGTAATTATCAGAACTTTAATCAAAGAGGAAGAGGAGGTAGATTTCAGAGAGGAAATTTCAGAGGTAGAGGTAGTAGGAATTCTTTTGGAAGAGGTGGTGGAAGAAACTTCCAAAGTCAATCCTATAATAACACCTACTACAACTATGCATCAGATCAAAAGGAGGATTCGACTCTCATTATGAATACATGTGAAACCTCACATGAGGACATGAGAGTGTTCTATATTGATTCAGGATGTAGTAATCATTTGAGTGGAAATATTGCTTTGATGACTGACCTAGATCATAATGCAATTAATCATACAGTTCAGACAGGTGATAATACAAAGCATAAGGTAAAGTCAATTGGTTCAGTCAAAGCTAAGGATGGGAGCACTCTTCTGAGTAAGGTACTTTATGTTCCCACAATTCCAAAGAATTTGATCAGTGTAGGTCAAATTGTGGAAAAAGGATATGAGGTAAGGTTCACAAATGATGGAGTTTATGTGGAAGACCCTAGTCAAGGGTATAAACAAGTTATTGCAGGAAAGAAAGAAGGAAGGCTTTTCACATTGAAGGTACAAGGAAATGTTGGACATGCTATGTTCACATATGGAGAGCAGAAGGTGTCAGAATTGGATCTTTGGCACAAAAGACTTGGACACTTTAATGAAAGAGGTATCAAAGAAATGATTAACAATGATTCAGTGCTTGGAATGCCTAACATTGCAGGTCAACACATGACATACAGATGTGAGGCATGTCAATTAGGTAAGGCTCATAAGCAATCCTATTCCAAGCATGGATTTATGTATTCAGAAAGACTTGAATTGGTGCATACAGATGTGTGGGGTCCTTCAAAGGACTTTAGTATAAATGGTTCAAGATATTATGTCATATATGTTGATGATGCTACCAGGTGGATCACAATTTATGTGATTAAGGAAAAGTCAGAAGTGTTTAATACATTTAAACACTATCATGCATATGCAGAAAGGATTACAGGTCAAAAATTGAAGAGACTAAGGTCAGATGGAGGGGGAGAGTATTTTTCAAATGAGTTCAATGATTATTTGTGGAATGCAGGTATAAAGAGAGAAGTTACTTGCAGGTACTCTCCTCAACAAAATGGGGTAGCAGAAAGAAGAAATAGGACTCTTGTTGAGTTTGCAAGGTCCATGATGAAAGAGAAGAATTGCCCAAATTATTTGTGGGCTGAGGCTGTTAATACAGCTACATATTTGGTTAATAGATTGCCTTGTAAAGCTTTGCAGGGTATGACACCATATGAAGCTTGGTGGGGTAAGAAACCTACCTTGGATCATTGCAGAATATTTGGATGCTTGGCATATGCATATGTGCCATCTCAATTGAGGCATAAGTTGGAGCCTAAGGCAGAGAAGTATGTATTCATTGGTTATGATGATAAGCAAATGGGATACAGGTTGTGGAGTCCATCCACAAAGCAATTTATTGTATCCAAGGATGTTACATTTGATGAGCAAGGTACTTGGTATGCAGGTAAATATAATGTACATGCAGATGATGAAGAAGTAGTGGATCAAAGAAAAGGTAAAGCAAAGGTTCAATTACTTGATGAAAGTGAGAGTAATGAAGTGCAGATTGAAGTTGAAGAGAGGCCAAGGTTTGATCCAGAATGTGATGAGCCAGAGACCTCAAGAAGTGCAGAAGTTAGGAGATCATCTAGGCACAAATGGCAACCTACAAGGTATAGTTATGACACTTCATTCTTGACTACTAAAGATTATGCTTATTTGGTAAAAGCAGATGAAGACCCTTCTACATATGAAGAGGCCAAAGGGAAGAAGAATTGGGAAGATGCTATGCAAGAGGAGTATGATGCATTGATAGAGAATCAAACATGGGATTTGGTTCCTAAACCTAATAGTCAGAAGATCATTGGATGTAAGTGGGTTTACAAAACAAAGAGATTTGCAGATGGAAGTGTGTCTAGGTACAAAGCTAGACTTGTTGTGAAAGGGTATGCACAGACATATGGAGTGGACTATGTTGAGACTTATAGTCCAGTGGCAAAGATGACAACCATCAGGACACTCATAGCAATTGCTGCTTGTAAAGGTTGGAAGTTGTCTCAATTAGATGTTAAAAATGCTTTCTTGAATGGTTACATTTCAGATGAAGTCTACATGGAGCAACCAGATGGGTTCAAAGATCAAGTGAGTCCAAATTATGTGTGTAAGCTCAAGAGAGCTTTGTATGGGTTGAAGGAAGTCCCAAGGGCTTGGAATTATAGGCTTGTAAAATTCTTGAATGATCTTGGATTTCAAGCATCAAAGGCAGATAGTAGCTTGCTAGTCAAAGCAAGTGAAGATGGGTTTATTTATGTGTGTATTTATGTTGATGACATAATACTTACAGGAACAGATGATAAGGGGATACAAATGATCAAAAAGAAGATGGAGAAAGAGTTCAAAATCAGTGATTTGGGGAACCTATCATTTTTCTTGGGAATGGAGATCTCTTATACTCAACATGGAGTATATGTGACCCAAGAAAGGTATCTTAAAAATTTGCTAACCAAATTTAAAATGGAAGATTGCAGGGTTGCACCTACACCTTTGGAAGTGAACCATAAATTGTCTAGGTTTGGAGGAGAAGAGTTCAGAGATATGAAACTCTATCAAAGTTTGGTTGGTAGCTTGATTTATGCTACATTGACAAGGCCTGACTTGTCATATGCAGTTGGTGTGCTTTCACAATTCATGCATTGTCCTAGAAAGGAACATTGGATTGCAGGACAAAGAGTACTTAGGTACATCAAGGGTACACTCAAAGAAGGGTTGTACTATGGGTTTACTTCAGATACAAGAATCAAGATATATAGTGATGCAGATTGGGCAGGTAATGTGGATGATAGAAGATCAACACATGGATACTTGTGCTATGTAGGAGACAAATTGATTTCATGGTGTTCCAAGAAGCAACATACAGTTGCTTTGTCATCCACAGAGGCAGAATATAAAGGTATGGTGGAAGCTGCAAAAGAGGTAATATGACTAAAGACACTTTTGAAAGTTTTTGATGTGATTCAGAGTACTCCTATTATTTGTGGAGACAATATGAGTTCATTATACTTGGCAGCTAATCCTGTATTTCATGCTAGAACTAAGCATATTGAAATACAGTATCATTTTCTGAGAGAGAAGGTCATTGAGAAAGAGATTGAAGTCATACACACTCCCACAAAAGATCAAGTTGCAGATATGATGACTAAAAGTCTAGATGGACCAAAACTACAAAGATTCAAGGATATGGCTGGAGTAAAGAAGATAGAAAAGAACCTCAATTAATGATTGAGGGGGAGCTGTTGGTGCATGACAATCATCAATTGAAGGATTATGGAGAAATGAAGTCAAGGAGTCAAGAAGGAAACAAAGTCAGATGGTTGAAGGAAGGACATTTTCAGAAAACCCAAAGATATGTACACATATGTACATTAGCTGACTTATACCTTTGTTTAAGTCATACACTTGTATATATTCATCTATAAATATGTTGAAAAATGTCGGGCAAATAGAGCAGAAGAGATTTGAGAATAGGGAGAGAGAAATTAGTGTCATTAGACACATTGGAAGTGAGTGAATTGTCCATCCTCACTTAGATGTAAATTTTTCTGAGAAAATCGAAAAACTTTGCGCCCGATATTTTGCTGTCTGCTCCTTCTGTGTTTAATCTTTTGAGAAATCCTTTTGCACGTATCTAAGTCCATAGCTAATCTATCTATGGCTAGAATTTGAGAGGTTAATTGTAATCAGGCTGTGAGAATTTTGTTTAGGAACATTCATATGTGAGAATGTTCTAACAGTCGAGAAATCTGGCGCACATTTCATCTTCAATGAAATGATCATTGCTCAGTCTACAGTGTAAAGTTTTACACAAATGAGGGCTTAAAATCTAAGTTGGAAGGTAAGCTATCTATGGCTAAAAGATCTTGATCAAACGGGATTTACTTTGAGAGAACCAGTGCTAAGAAGTTGCAGGTGTCAAAGTCGCCATTGCAGAGAAGCACTTTCAGACATAGGTAAAGTGTTTCACACATTTCTCAGTGTGTACTTAATCTTTTTGAGAGATTTAACTTGGCAAAGTTGCGCAACCTTAAGGCGAAGTGTTGTGCAAAGTTTTATAAAAAACTTTACAGGATTGATTAGTCAATGAGTGATTAATCTGCAGCAGACTTTTCTGAAGAAGCTGAATTTTTCAGAATAATCAATTTTCTGATAAATTGGTGAATGATCTCTAAGTTTGGTGGAGTCTAAGGTTAATCTTGATATAGATGTGATCTAAATTCAAGGTTAACTTGTTCTTTTGGAGATTAACACTCTCCATCATTGTAGGGACCTCACAAATCACTAATTGGTTGGTAAGTATGCCAAAAATTACCCCAAAACTTGGAATATAAAAACCCTAGAAATTTGGCCGAAAAAGCCTGTCAATCGCGATTGACAGAGGTGTCCGTCGGGCCTGTCGGTCGCGATCGACACGTCAGTTGCGATCGACACGTCAGTCGCGATTGACAGTGTCAATTGCGATCGATAGAGTCGATCATGTGTCCTGTCAATCGCGATCGATGGTGTCAATCGCGATCGACACTTTTTCTGGGATTTTCGCCATGATTTCAGTCAATCGGGGATGTGTCCGTCGCGATGGACACGTGGCAACGCGAGAAATTCAGTCAATCGTCAAAATTCAGTCAGTCGCGATCGACGGTGTCAATCGCGACTGACAAGGGTGTCGGTCGTGGCTGTCAATTGCGATCGACAGAATCTGTCGATCGTGGCTGTCGGTCGCAATCGATGGTGTCAATCGCGACTGACAAGAAAACACGGAATTTTTTAGTTTTTTCTAGTGATTTGGAATGTGCTCCTTGTGCATGTCATTGTGGTGTGCTTTGTTTTACCAAATGAGCGATTTTTCTATCGATCGCGATCGACAGAGGTCTGCGACACAGAGACACTTTCGAGCTTGTCCGTACCTGCGCAGCGTGCTGGAGGGGATGATACAACTGTACCTGCAAGATCACTCACAAAACAGACAGAAAAACAATGCACACAATTCACTCTCTCGCTCTCTCTCACAAGTGGAATGAAGGAAATGGAAGGGAGAAGGTGATATGATCAAAAAACTAAAATTTTTCGTGATGATGGAGATGGAGATCGGATATGGTGAGGATGATGATGGTGATGATGATGGTGAGGTAAGAGAGAGAAAAATAAGAAAAGTAAAGAAATTACCTACAACGCCAATATCTCAATTCTGCATCTTACCATCACACGCTCGTCCTCAGAGCTCGATCCTCGGCAATGGCGCCAAAATTTGGTGTAGCTCAGTGATGAGTAGCACCTCCTTTAATGTCAGTCCGGGAAGACGTGAGGATGGTATGATGACCTCGAGCAAGTGACAGCACAAGTGCGTGAGTGCGAAGCACACTAACATGCACACACATACACGCACACGCGCACACAAGGCAAGACAAAGAGTGAGAAGCAATGGAGTTCTTTTAGATTCCTTCCAAAATGCTCATACAAGTTCAATTCAATTACCAACTAACCCCCAAAAATGAGCTCTCTAGCTCTATTTATAGTTTTTGACTAGGTTTTGGCCGTGTCCAGACCTAGTGTCCGGCCTAGTTAAAAATTAGGTTCTAGGTCCCATTTGAAGGCTCAAATGGAGTCTAAAAATTATGAAAACTAGTAGGTAGCTACTTTTAATGCTCCTCAAGCTCAAGGACTCCTTGGTTTGCACAAAATGGAGCTACAAAAATATGAAATGGTATTTACGATGGCTTTTAGTGATGAAAATCACTATTTTTGTAGGGATTTCCTCTAACGATTTGACATACACATCTTCGAGCTCCCTACTTGCTCCTTCTCCTTATGTGTCCACCTCTTTGATATGCTTTAGCTTCCTAAAAAAATAATGGCCTACTTGCCCGATCTTCTTTGACTACTCTGTCTGCTTGTACCTTCTCTTCGCTCCGACTCCCTTCGTTGACTTCCTTGTCTTGTGAGTCCTTCAGTTCCTTGACTGCCAACAATTGATTTCTCTCAGAATCTAACCTGTTTTGCTAAATGCTTTTGAACAAAGCTTCCTCACCTTCTAACTTAGGTTTTGAATGCTCAAACATAAAAACCTTTACATTGAACACTAAGATCCAAGCAAACCTTTGAATAGCAAAATGCATGATTCTGAGAACTTCACTTGCAGACTTCTACATATGAATGTTCCTACTTATCATACACATAACCTAAAGAGAATTATGTCATCAAACTTTGTTCATATCTTGATTAACTTTTGAATTAGATGTTTACAAAAGATTTCCTAATCCACATGATCAGGCTGAGAGAATTCTAGGAAAGACTAGTCGCTAACTCACGAGTAAACTCTCTACACATCTATCTCTTGAAAAGCTTGAAATCTATCGACTATGTTCTCATCTATTATTTTTCTTTTTTTTTTCTATATCACGACTATAAATGAGCTTATATATACATGTGAGTATAAACTCGTCATCACTACGTCAAGTATTTTTGAAGTATTTTTCCAAAGCTATTATACATAAACGTACAAAACATTTCTTCCTGATTCTTCACTTGACTTCATGCTTTGAACTTGAGTCTTTTCTTCACTTCTTCATTCCTAGGCTTCATGTAATCATCCATTGATGATTGTCTTACTCCAACAGCTCCCCCTCAATCATCAATTGTGATTACCTACACCTTCTTTATACCTGCCAGCTCTTTAAACCTTTGTAACTTTGGTCCTTCCAAGCTTTTTGTCAACATATCTGACACGCTCTTTTGTTGGTGTATACATGACTTCAATTTCTTTGTCAAGTACCTTTTCTCCTAAGAAATGATATTGAATCTCTATATGTTTAATCTTGGCATGAAAACAGGATTAGCTGCCAAATATAATGAACTCATGTTGTCTCCAAATATGATTGGAACACTCTGATCAATTCCTAGACTTTTTAATAAAGTCTTCAACCAAATTACTTCCTTTGCAGCTTCCACCATTCCTTTGTATTCAGCTTCTATGGATGACAATGCAATTGTATGTTGCTTCTTTGAGCACCAAGAAATTAGCTTATTTCCAACATAATATAGATAACCATGAGTGGATCTTCTATCATTTGAATTACGTGCCCAATTTGCATCACTAAACACTTTGAGTCTAGTATCAGAAGTGAATCAATAATACAAGCATTCATTTAGAGTTCCTTTGATGTATCTTAGCACTCTTTGTGCTGCAACCCAATGAGTTTGCTTTGGGCAATGCATAAATTGAGATAAGACACCAAGTGCATATGAAAGATCTGGTCTTGTCAAGGTAGCATAGATTAAGCTACCTATTAAACTCTGATATGTCTTCATATCTTTGAACTCTTCTCCTCCATACCTTCTTAGTTTATGATTAACCTCCAATGGTGTGATTGAGGACTTATAATTCTCCATGTTAAACTTCATCAGAAGATTCTTCAAATACCTTTCTTGTGTAACATACACTCCATGTTGAGTGTATATAATCTCCATCCCTAGAAAATAAGAGAAATTTCACAAATCACTTATCTTAAACTCATTTTCCATTTGCTTCTTTAGCTCCTTGATTCCCAGAGAATCTGTACTTGTGACAATAATTTCATCAACATAAATACACACATAAATGTATCTATCTTCATTTGCTTTCAATAGCAAACTACTATGTGCTTTGAAGCTTGATATCCAAGTTCATTCAAGAACTTGACCAATCTGTAATTCCATGCTCTTAGAGCTTGTTTTAGACCATACAGAGCTCTCTTAAGCTTGCACACATAATCTGCAATATATCCATTTAGAAATGCATTCTTTACATCTAATTGAGAAAGTTTCCAACCTTTACATGTAGCAACTACAATTATAGTTCTGATTGTAGACATCCTAGCCACTAGACTAAAGGTTTCATCATAGTCCACTCCATGTCTTTGGGCATATCCTTTGACCACAAGTCTAGCCTTGTATCTAGACACTTTTCCATCTGCAAACCTTTTTGTCTTGTACACCCACTTACATTCAATCACCTTCTGATTCTTTGGCCTTGGCACCAATTCCCATGTCTCATTCTCAAGTAGAGCATCATACTCTTCTTGCATTGCTTTTTCCCAATTTTCCTTTCCTTTAGCTTCATATGTGGATGGATCTTCATCTATCTTCACAATGTAAGCATAATCTTTGGTTGTCAAGAAAAACTATACCTGATAGGTTGTTTTCTATCTCTTGATGATCTTCTAATTTCTGCACTTCTTGAAGTTTCTCCTTCATTTTGTTATGGATCAAACCTTGGTCTATCTTCATAATTGTCCTGCATTTCATTTCTACAAACACCATCATCAATATCTTCTTAATATACCTTCATCTTTGACTTCCCTTTCCTTTTGATTTCTTCAAGATCTGTACACACATTATCTGATCCTGTAAACCATGTGCTTTGCTCATCAAATGCAACATCTCTTGAAACAAGAAATTGTTTTGTGGATGGACTCCACAACCTGTATCCCATTTTTTTATCATCATACCCAATGAACATATATTTTTCTGCTTTAGGTTCTAGCTTATGTCTTAATTGAGATGGAACATAAGCATATGCGAAACATCCAAATATTCTACAATGATCAAGAGTAAGTTTCTTACCCCACCATGCTTCATAATAAGTCCTTCGCTCCAAAGCTTTACAAGGAAACCTATTCACAAGATAAGTTGCAGTATTAATTGCCTCTGCCCACATAAAATTAGGACACCTTTTTTCCTTCATCATTGATCTTGCACTCTACAAGATTTCTATTTCTTCTTTCTGCAACTCCATTTTGTTGTGGGGAGTACCTACAATTCACTTCTCTTTTGATACCTTCATTCCACATATAATCATCAAATTGTCTAGAAAAATATTCTCCCCCTCTAGCTGATCTCAATCTCTTGAGCTTTTGTCCTGTAATTCCTTCTGCATAGGCATGATAGTGTTTAAATGTCTCAAACACTTCAGATTTATCCTTGATCACATATAGAGTAATCCATATGGTTGCATCATCAACAAATAGCACAGAATACCTTGATCCATTTATGCTATAGTCCTTTGAAGGACCCCACACATCTGTATGAACCAATTCAAGCATATTTGAATACATGTCTCCTTGCTTATTGTATGATTTCTTGTGAGCTTTACCTAACTAACAAGCCTCACATTTGTATATCATATGTTGACCTTCAATGTTTGGGAGACCAAGCACATCACCATTCTTTGTCATTTCTTTTATTCCCATTTCATTAAAATGTCCTAACCTCTTGTGCCATAAATCCAATTGAAACATCTTTTGACTTCCATAAGTAAGCAATGCATGTCCCACATTACCTTGGACTTTGAGGGTGAATAATTCCCTATGACAATGCTTCTATATCCTTGACTTGGATCTTCAACATAAACACCATCACTTGTAAATCTGACTTCATATCCCTTCTCAACAATTTGCCTACACTTATTAAATTTTTAGGGATTGTTGGAACATTAAGTACCTTGCTTAGGAGTGTACTTCCACTCCTTGTCTTCACTAATACAATGCTCTCAACTTTGTGTTTGGTGTTATCTCCTATTTGAACTGTATGTCCGTTCACTTTAGCTTCCATATCAGTCATTAAAGAAATATTACCATTCAAATGCTTACTACATCTTGAGTCAATATAAAACACCATTTGGTCTTCATTGATTACTTCATGAGTTGCATTCAAGATAAGATTCAAATCTTTCTTCTGATCTGAAGCATAATTGTAATTGTCATAGGATTGAGTTTGGAAACTTCTTCCTCCTCCTCTAGCAAATGAGGTTCTACCACCTCTTCCTCTCAAGTTACCTCTTTGATTTCTACCTCCTCTTCCTCTAGTACTGAAATTCTGATTATAACTTCCACCATTCTGATTGTTATACCAACAATCATTTGCCAAATGATTTGTTCTGCCACAAATCCAACAAGCTTTCGCATTATCTTTGTTCTTACCTCCTCTTCCTTTACCTCTGAAATTCATCTTCCCTTTCATGAAGTTTACTTGATTTGAAGATCCTTCTTCAATGTTTGTCTACTTGCCTTTAGCATTCTTCTTCTCATCCTTTGAATACATTTCTTGACTTGAACCTCTTTCATTCTCTCCTTTAATGTGCTGCCAAAATGTTAGCAAATGTCCTAACAATTGATTAAGATCAGGAGTAAAATGATCTAATGATAATTTTGTAGACAATATGAAAGGTTTCCACTTTTCATCTCCTGTTAGACCTGTAAGTATTTGCCTTACTAACTTGTCTTCTTCAATTTCTTCATCTACTGCTCCCAAGCTATCTGCAATATCCTTCATCCTTATAACATAATAAAAAATTGACTGAGAACCTTTCTTCTTAAATGTTGTAAATTCAGCCCATAGTGAGGCCTTCCTTGATTTGGTTGTGTTTTGAAAATGTTCTTCCAAAGCATTCCATACATCTGCTACACTTTCTAATCCTCTAATGTGTGGTAGAAGATAATCATTTACAGCCATGTAAATGATGCTCCTAGCTTGAGCATCTCTCTTCATCCAATTGTTCAATTTCGCAAGTTCCTGTCTTATTGGAACACTTGGATCCTTAAACTCAGGCTTTTCTTCTTCTCCTGTAGTAAATGATATCAAATCTTTGCTCATGAGGTGTGCTTCCTGTTGGAGACTTCTTAAACTCCAAAGGTCTGATCTATACTGATCTAAGAACACTTCTATATCAGTTATGGATCAAACTTTACACAAATATTGTCTTCTTTTATCAAAATTTTCACTAACACTTCTCTCAGTAAAGAAATTCCTTCTTCAGAAAGTGTGCTTCAGAAATGGGCTTCATTATCTGCACATATCTTCAGATTTCTTCAAATCAATGATACACATATCTCCACACTACCTTTCCGCAATCATATCAACCATTATTTCTTCAAAAGAATCATTAAAACTTTAATTTGATCCTTAAGATCAAAAGTATGTCAAAACCTGTCTTTTTGAACAAGCGACTTTGACATAGGTAACTTCTAAGGTTGATTTCTCACAGCATAGATCCCGTTTTGCTAAATGCTTTTACCCATAGATTCCTTACCTTCTAACTTAGATTTTGAATGCTCACTGATCAAAAACTTTACACTGTGCACTGAGATATAAGCAAAACATTGACACGAAAAAATGTGTGACTCTAAGAGATCATCTCTAAACTTTACATACACATGTTCCTATTGATCATACTCACAGCAGAAGAAGAATTAGACCATGAAACTTTGAACATAGCTTCATTAGCTTCTAGATTAGATGTGTACAAAAGGATTTCTGATCCACATGATCAGACTGAGAGAAATCTACAAAAGACTCGTCGCTATTTTCTGAAGATGACTCTCTTCACATCTATCTCTATGACACTTGTCTTCTAATGACTCTCTCATGTGTTTCTTTACATCATTGACTTATATACATATGGTTTTAGACTTATCCCGCGTCTATTAAATTACTCCTCATCATCCTAAGGATTATCGATACTCAAGTTACAAGAATTTCCAACTGTAATATACATATGTATATAGGCTTGACTTTTGAGATCTCTTTACTTCCTTAAGTGTCTTCTTGAACTTCAATCTGATCATTGACATGCTTCAAGCTCTTTGTAATCATCAATTTGTGATTGTTGTGTTCCAACAGCTCCCCCTCAATAACTAATTGTGATTATTCATATCTTCTTCACTCCTGCCATCTCCTTGAATCTTTGTAGCTTAGGTCCATCCAAGCTTTTTGTTAACATATCTGCAACTTGTTCTTTTGTTGGAGTATACATCACTTCAATCTCTTTATCAAGTACCTTTTCTCTCAAGAAATGATACTGAAACTCTATATGCTTAGTCCTGGCATGAAAAATAGGGTTAGCTGCCAAATACAATGAACTCATATTGTCTCGAAAAATAATTGGAGTACTCTGATCAATTCCGAAACTCTTCAACAAGGCTTATAACCATATTACTTCTTTTGCATCCTCTGCCATTCCTTTATACTCAGCTTTTGTAGATGACAAAGCAACTGTATGTTGCTTTTTTGAGCGCCAAGAAACTAACTTATCTCCAATATAACAGAGATACCCATGAGTAGACCTTCTATCATCTGAATCACCTGCCCAATCTGCATCACTAAATACTTTGATTCTTGTATCAGAAGTAAATTGATAGTATAGACCTTCACTTAGAGTTCCTATGATATATCTGAGTACCTTTTGAACTGCAATCCAATGATTCTTCTTTGGACAATGCATGAATTGTGATAACACACCTACTGCATATGATAGATCTGGCCTTGTCAAGGTAGCATAGATTAAACTACCTACCAAACTCTGATATTTCTTCATGTCATTAAACTGTTCACCTCCATACCTGCTCAATTTATGATTTACCTCCAATGGTGTGCTTGAAGGCTTGCAATCCTCCATGTTGAATTTGACCAGAAGATTCTTCAAGTACCTCTCTTGTGTAACATATACTCCATGTTGAGAATATACAATCTGCATTCCTAAGAAATAAGATAAGTTTCCCAAATCACTTATCTTAAACTCCTTCTCTATTTGTTTCTTAAGCTCATTGATTCCTTGAGCATCTATACTTGTGACAATAATATCATCAACATAAATACACATGTATATGTATCCATTTTCACTTGCCTTCACTAGCAAGCTACTATCTACCTTTGATGCTTGAAATCCACATTCATTCAAGAACTTAACAAGCCTGTAATTCCATGCTCTTGGAGCCTACTTCAACCCATACAAAACTCTCTTGATCTTACACACATAATCTGATCCAATTGAATCCATGAAGCCTTCTGGTTGCTCCATGTACACTTCATCTCCAATGTATCCATTCAGAAATGCATTCTTCACATCTAATTGTGATAACTTCCAACCTTTACAAGCAGCAATAGCAATCAATGATCTAATTGTAGACATCTTAGCAACAGGACTAAAGGTTTCATCATAATCTACCCCATAAGTTTGAGCATAACCTTTGACCACAAGTCTAGCCTTGTATCTAGACACCTTACCATCTGCAAACCTTTTTGTTTTATACACCCACTTACATCCAATGACTTTCTGATTCTTTGGTCTTGGCACCAATTCCCATGTTTCATTTTCAAGTAGAGCATCATACTCTTCTTGCATTGCGTTCTCCCAATTCTGTTTACCTTTAGCTTCTTCATATGTGATTGGATCCTCTTCTGTCTTCACAATGTAAGCATAATCTTTTGTTGTTAGAAAAGATGTATCATAGCTATACCTGGTAGGCTCTTTCCTTTCTCTCAAGGATCTTCTGACATCTGCACTTCTTGAAGTCTCAGCCACATTTGATTCTAGATCAAATCTTGGCCCATCTTCAACATTATCCTGCAATTTACTTTTATAGTCAACATCATCAATATCTTCTTCATACACATTTACTTTTGCCTTCCCTTTCCTTTGTATTTCTTCAACACATACATAATCATTTGTTGACCCTGTATACCATGTGCTTTACTCATCAAATATAACATCTTTGGTAAGCTTATGTCTCAATTGTGAAGGAACATAAGCATATGCTAAACATCCAAATACTTTACAATGATCAAGAGTAGGTCTCTTACCCCACCATGCTTCATAAGGAGTTCTTCCATCCAAATCTTTACAAGGTAACCTATTCACAAGGTATATTGCAGTGTTGATAGCTTCTGCCCATAAGTAATTTGGGCAATTCTTTTCCTTCATCATTGCTCTTGCAAATTCTACAAGAGTTCTATTTCTTCTTTCTGCAATTCCATTCTGTTGAGGAGAGTACCTGCAAGTTACTTCTCTCTTTATACCTGCATTCCACCAATAATCATCAAACTCTTTAGAAAAATACTCTCCCCCTCCATCTGATCTCAACCTCTTGATCTTTTGTCCTGTAATCCTTTTTGCATAAGCATGATAATGCTTGAATGTCTTGAAGACTTCTGATTTGTCCTTGATTACATATAAAGTAATCCATGTGGTTGCATCATCAACAAACAACACATAATATCTAGATCCATTTATGCTATAGTCCCTTGAAGGACCCCACACATCTATATGAACTAACTCAAGCATGTTTGAATACTTGTATCCTGATTTGTTGTAAGAACTTTTGTGTGCTTTACCTAATTGACAAGCTTCACACTTGTACACCATGTGTTGCCCTTCAACTTTTGGCAAACCAAGCACCACATCATTCCTTGACATTTCCTTTATGGCTCTCTCATTGAAATGACCTAGCCTTTTATGACATAGGTCTAACTCAAACATCTTTTGACTTCCATAAGTAAATAAGGCATGTCCCACATTACCTTGGACTTTGAGAGTAAACAACCTTCCTTCCTTTTTACCTGCAATGATGTTTCTATATCCCTGATTTGGACCTTGCACATAGACACCATCATTTGTGAATCTGACTTCATATCCCTTCTCCACAATTTGCCCCACATTTATCAAATTTTTAGGAATAGTAGGAACATAAAGTACCTTGCTCAAGAGTTTACTTCCATTCTTTGTCTTCACTGATCCAATGCTTTCCACCTTATGCTTGGTGTTGTCACCTGTTTGAACTGTATGTCCATTCACCTTTGCTTCCATATCAGTCATTAGTGATATATTGCCACTCAGATGATTGCTACATCCTGAGTCAATATAAAACACCCTTTGATCTTCTCCTACTGATTCATGAGTTGCATTCAAAATGAGGGTCATATCATCCTTCTGATCTGATGCATAATAATAATAATTGTTGTTGTAGGACTGAGATTGAAAGCTTCTTCCACCTCCTCTAGCATATGATGTCCTACCACCTCTTCCTCTGAAGTTGCCTCTTTGGTTTCTGCCTCCTCTACCTCTTTGATTAAAACTCTGATTATTATTTCCTCCATTTTGATTGTTATACCAACAATCATTTGCCAAATGATTGGTTCTGCCACAAATCCAACAAGCTTTAGTATTATCTTTGTTCTTACCTCCTCTTCCTTTACCTCTGAAGTTCATCTTTCCTTTTGTAAAGTTAGCTTGACTTGAAGTTCCTTCATCATCAGTTGACTGCTTCCCTTTTCCATTCTTTTTCTTGTCCTTGGAGTACATAGCTTGGCTTGCACTCCTATCATTGTCTCCCTTAATGTCTTGCTCAAAAGTTAGCATGTGTCCTAGCAATTGATTAAGATCAGGAGTAAAGTGATCAAGTGACAATTCTATGGACAATATGAAAGGCTTCCACTTCTCATCTCCTCTCAGACCTGTAAGTATTTGCCTTACCAACTTATCCTCTTCAATGTCTTCATCTACTGCTCCCAAGCTATCTGCAATATCCTTCATCCTTGCCACATAATCAGAAATTGATTGTGAACTCTTCTTCTTGAAAGTTGTGAATTTTGCCCATAATGAGGACTTCCTTGACTTGGTTGTGTTTTGGAAATGCTCTTCCAAGGCATTCCACACATGTGTTGCACTTTCTAATCCTCTGATGTGAGGTAGAAGATAATCAGTTACAGCCATGTAAATCATGCTCCTAGCTTGAGCATCCTTTCTCATCCAATTCTTCAAACCTGCAAGTTCTTCCCTAGTTGGAATACTAGGATCTGCAAACTCAGGCTTTTCTTCTTCTCCTGTAATGAATGCCATCAAATCTTTGCTCATGACGTGTGCCTCCATCCTCATGGACCAAGATGGATAGTTCTCCCTATCTAGCTTATCAATCTGCAAGCTTTCTCCCATCTTTGATCTTCTGTGTCAGCAATTACTATGATTTATGATAATAGAATTTACCTTGGATATGAAGCTTATCCTTCTTGATCCTTTGAACTTGTACTTGATTCTCCAGGTTTTCTTTCAAACTTTCATCCTGTGCTCCTTTAATTTGAAAAAACTTCAATGTCTGCAACAGTCGGAACTTCCAATACTCTTTACTTCACTTGTATTGCACCTTCTGCTCTGATACCACTATTGGAGACTTTTTAATCTCCAAAGGTCTGATCTATACTGATCTAAGAACACTTCTATATCAGTTATGGATAAAACTTTACACAAATATTGTCTTCTTTTATCAAAATTTTCACTAACACTTCTCTCAGTAAAGAAATTCCTTCTTCAGAAAGTCTGCTTCAAAAATGGACTTCATTATCTGCACATATCTTCAGATTTCTTCAAATCAATGATACACATATCTCCATACTACCTTTGTGCAATCATATCAACTGCTGGTGTATTTCAAACCTTCACACTTGGCTTGGAACCTTGGAAGATTTGGTTTGGAACCCTTGAAAGATATCACTATGTGAAGCTAGAACCATAGGAACCCATACCTATGATTTATTATCTTTTTACTCCTTATAAAAGTCTAAGTGACTTGGCATTATGTAATCACACCTACTTGATAGATTCGTGGAAATTGAAACTTGTAATTGGAGAGAATATCTCCCTACTTTTAGAGGAGTGATTGAAGGGAGCCAAGAATTCAAATTTGAATTCAAACTATCACTCATTCTTATATAAGTTGTACTTGAAAAGTCGCGGGAGTCCATCATCATTCCCGAGGCTAATGTTCTTGATTATAGAGTGTGTGAGTGCTACACCATAGCCTACACATCTCCAACTCATTAGGCTACATCTATCAAGCCAATGAGATTGTACATTCATGTGAACTAATAGAAAGATTTACAATCACTATCTCTGTTTTCTCTGAGTCATCATCTCCAAGTCTGTCAACTTCAACAGGGCATATCTCAGGATCTACTGAACCAAATCAAGTGCTTCAAAGCACATTGGATTCAGCTTAAAGTCTTCTATACACATACAAAGTTTGAAGTCAATTGGTTCAGCCATTTTCGAGAAATCGCCATCGAACTGGTCTCTGGTATTTTTCTGCAGAGTTCCTAAAAAGTCGGGGGTACATATATTTTTGCTAAACATCTTTCTTTGAGTATAGTCCATCATTTTATCTCATTCCACTTGCAAATGGTAGCTTGCTAAGCTAATTTAATATGTCCAGAAGGAATTAGATCAATTGTTAGTGTGCTGGTCACACTGAGTGAAAGACTGAGTAGGTATCAAGATCAAAATAGAAAGTTTTCAAGTCTAGTGAAGTGCAAACTTACTTGTTTTGATCTAATCATTACTCAAACCTTTTCCAAAGTACATATATGCTTTCTTGGTATCATTTGGAAGCTAAGCTAGTGTACTAAGCATATATGAAGCAAAGGAGGGCTGGAGCAAAGCAGGTTTAGCAGCTTCAACTCAATCTCTTGAGTGCATCCAACCATCACTCCCAACAGTGGTATCAGAGCAAATAAGGTAAACATGGGAGATGGATTTCCTTCATACATTGACAAATTGGACAGGAACAACTACCAAGCTTGGTCTCTGAGGATGAAGACCTATCTGCAAGGAAGGAGCTTATTTGGATACATATCAGGAGATGAGGAATTGCCCTCATTTAAAACTAGAGGACTACCCACCAAGGATGAACATGAGAGACTCAACCAATGGTGTGCAAAAGATGCTTTGGCAAGGTCTTACCTTCTTAACTCTATAGCTGACTTTCTTTTACCTCATGTAAGGAATTGTAAGACTTCCCAAGAGACTTGGGAAACCTTGTCAACATACTTTTTTTCCAACACAAGGGCTAGGAAGAATCAACTGTGGATTGAATTCACAACCCTTAGGAAGCAGCCCAAGCAATCAGTCTCAGAGTATGTGACAAAGATTAAAGATGTGGCAGACCAATTATCAAGCATTGGAGAGGAGATTGAAGAGGAGCAAATAGTCAGGCAAGTAACAAATGGACTCAAGGCAGATGATGAGTGGGAAAGTTTCACCACTGCCATGGACCTCTATATGGACATGCATACCCCAGATCTCACAACACTCATGGGCCAACTATTCACACATGAAGCAAAGTTTACAAAGGCAGGAGATCAATCAAAAGGTAACAATCCCTCTGCTCTCTATACTGATAAGAAAGTTAAGGATAAAGGTAAAGGGAAGAAACAGGATGAAGAAGGCTCTACCTCTCAAGCTAATTATGCAGGGAGAGGTAGATCATCTAGAGGAAGAGGCAGAGGAGGTAAGTCAGGTAGGGGGAGACCCTACAACTCATCACCATGCAACATTTGTGGATTGTCCAATCATACCACAGATGAATGCTACAAGAACTACAAGAATCAGAGAGGAAGAGGCTACTCAAGAGGTGGATACTCTCAAGGGAGAGGCAGATTCAACCAACACCAAGGCTACAATGGATACAACAATCAATACAACAACAATTACAACCACAACCACAATGGTAACTACCAAGGTGGATTCAGAAATAGAAGGGACTACAACAACTACACAGAGGAGCAAGATGACTCCCTATTGATCATGAATATGACCTCCAAGGCAGGTACAAATGATGATCATTTATTTTATATTGACTCAGGATGTTCTAACCATGTAGCTGGCAATGTGGCACTACTTTCTCATTTGGAAGAACCCAAGGGCAAACATCAGGTACAAACAGGTGATGATACTAAACACTCTGTTGTTAAGATTGGAAATGTGAAGACATGTGATGGTAACCAGAACCTATTGAGTAGGGTACTCTATGTACCAACCATCACCAAGAATTTAATGAGTGTTGGTCAGATTGTGGAGAAAGGTTTGCAGGTCAGATTCACACAACATGGAGCATATGTGGAGGACCCAAGACATGGATTCAGAAGGATAGCCAAGGGAGAAAAATCAGGTAGATTGTTTACTTTTGAGCTAGAAGACACCAAGAACATTGCTTTGTATAATTACAAGGATCAAACACTTTCAGAGTTAGAGATATGGCACAAGAGATTAGGCCACATAGGTGAAAGAACCCTAAAGCAAATGTGCAGGGATCAATGTGTGCTTGGGATACCTAATGTGTCCAAGCAACACATGATTTACAAGTGTGGAGCTTGTCAATTTGGTAAGTCTCACAGATTGCCATATTCAAGGAAAGGTTTCATGCATGAAGACTACCTAGACTTGGTACACACAGATGTTTGGGGACCTAGCAAGGATCCTTCCATTTCAGGTTCAAGGTATTATGTGTCCTTTATTGATGATTATAGCAGATGGACCATCTTATACTTTATGAAGCATAAAGATGAAGTGTTTAATTGTTTCAAGAGGTATCTTGCACTTGTTGAAAACCAAACAGGAAGAAGCTTGAAGAGGCTAAGGTCAGATGGTGGAGGAGAATACTTCTCCAATGAGTTTGAAGATTTCTTGCAGGAAAGAGGCATCAAAAGGGAGATTACTACAAGGTACTCACCTGAACAAAATGGGGTAGCTGAAAGAAGGAATAGACTCATAGTAGAAACAGCTAGGTCTATGCTTAATGAAAAGAAGTTGCCAAATTATCTTTGGGCAGAGAGTGTATCCACTGCCACCTATCTCATAAACAGGTTGCCATCCAAATCACTTGATGGCATGACACCATATGAAGCTTGGCATGGTAAGAGACCATCTCTGGATCATTGTAAAATCTTTGGTTGTGTAGCATATGTGCATATTCCCTCACAGGTAAGGGGAAAGCTAGACCCTAAAGCTGAAAAATGTATCTTCATTGGTTATGATTTGAACCAAAAGGGATACAGATTCTACAACCCAACAAACAAAGGCTTCAAGGTAAGCAGAGATGTCATCTTTGATGAGAATGACTCATGGTATGAGAATGAATGCAGGAAGGTTAGTCTACCCTATGATATGGAAGAAGATTTCCCAAAGCTCACCAAGGAGGAACCAATTCAGAAAGATGAATCAAGCTCAGATGATGATGATACAATAAATCTTGAGGAGTTCAAGGCTTGGAAGTCCAAAGGAAAGATGAAGATGAAAAAGCTAGAGGATGCACCAGAATCCTCAACTCAAGCAATGAGGAGATCTCAGAGAGAAAAGAAGAAACCAATCAGATTTGGGTATGACACATCACTTGTAACTAAACATTCTGTATATCTTGCAAAGGATTTGTTGAATGAAGAACCAGGTACCTATGAAGAAGCAATTACCAAACCAGGGTGGAAAGAAGCTATGGATGAAGAAATGGAAGCTCTCAAGGAGAGTGATACTTGGGACTTGGTACCCAAGAAAGACTCTATGAAGGTGATAGGATCCAGATGGATCTACAAGCTAAAGAGAAATTCAGATGGAACAATCAACAGGTACGAAGCTGTTGGTGCATGACAATCATCAATTGAAGGATTATGGAGAAATGAAGTCAAGGAGTCAAGAAGGAAACAAAGTCAGATGGTTGAAGGAAGGACATTTTCAGAAAACCCAAAGATATGTACACATATGTACATTAGCTGACTTATACCTTTGTTTAAGTCATACACTTGTATATATTCATCTATAAATATGTTGAAAAATGTCGGGCAAATAGAGCAGAAGAAGATTTGAGAATAAGGAGAGAGAAATTAGTGTCATTAGACACATTGGAAGTGAGTGAATTGTCCATCCTCACTTAGATGTAAATTTTTCTGAGAAAATTGAAAAACTTTGCGCCCGATATTTTGCTGTCTGCTCCTTCTGTGTTTAATCTTTTGAGAAATCCTTTTGCACGTATCTAAGTCCATAGCTAATCTATCTATGGCTAGAATTTGAGAGGTTAATTGTAATCAGGCTGTGAGAATTTTGTTTAGGAACATTCATATGTGAGAATGTTCTAACAGTCGAGAAATCTGGCGCACATTTCATCTTCAATGAAATGATCATTGCTCAGTCTACAGTGTAAAGTTTTACACAAATGAGGGCTTAAAATCTAAGTTGGAAGGTAAGCTATCTATGGCTAAAAGATCTTGATCAAACGGGATTTACTTTGAGAGAACCAGTGCTAAGAAGTTGCAGGTGTCAAAGTCGCCATTGCAGAGAAGCACTTTCAGACATAGGTAAAGTGTTTCACACATTTCTCAGTGTGTACTTAATCTTTTTGAGAGATTTAACTTGGCAAAGTTGCGCAACCTTAAGGCAAAGTGTTGTGCAAAGTTTTATAAAAAACTTTACAGGATTGATTAGTCAATGAGTGATTAATCTGCAGCAGACTTTTCTGAAGAAGCTGAATTTTTCAGAATAATCAATTTTCTGATAAATTGGTGAATGATCTCTAAGTTTGGTGGAGTCTAAGGTTAATCTTGATATAGATGTGATCTAAATTCAAGGTTAACTTGTTCTTTTGGAGATTAACACTCTCCATCAGTGGTATCAGAGCCGGTTGTGTCAAAATTGAAGTGAAGAAGACTCCGACTATTGCAGAAATACAAAACTTTACATTTTGAAGGTGCAAAAGGTCAAAGTGTGAAGAAAGGTCAAAGGAAGACATACAAAGAGCATCAAAAGGATCAGAAGGAGCAACATTCGAAGTAAAGGTACATTTATTATCTGTAAAGGTTAAAGATTTGAAGCTACAGGTGAAGTAAAGATGGGAGATAGTCTCCAAATTGAAAAATTGGATAGAGAGAACTATCCTGCATGGTCTATGAGGATGGAAGCTCACCTTATGAGCAAAGATCTGATAGGATACATCACAGGAGATGAAGAAAAGCCAGAATTCAGAGATCCTAGTGTTCCAACTAGGGAGGAGCTTGCAGATTTGAAGAATTGGATGAAGAAGGATGCTCAAGCAAGAAACATCATCTACATGGCAGTCAATGACTATTTGCTTCCTCACATTAGAGGACTTGAGAGTGCTTGTGACATTTGGAATGCTTTGGAAGAGCATTTCCAAAATACAACCAAATCAAGGAAGGCTTCACTATGGGCAGAGTTTACTACCTTCAAGAAGAAGGCCTCACAATCAATTTCTGATTATGTGACAAAGATGAAGGACATTGCAGATTCTTTAGGTGCAGTTGATGAAGATATTGAAGAAGACAAATTGGTAAGACAAATACTCACAGGGCTAAGAGGAGATGAGAAGTGGAAGCCTTTCATTTTATCTACAGAACTTTCATTAGATCACTTTACTCCTGATTTGAATCAATTGTTAGGACATATGCTAACTTTTGAGAATGATGTCAAAGGAGATGTTGATAAGAGTGCAGGTAATGCAATGTATTCTAAAGACAAGAAGAAAGCCAACAAAGGGAAGCAACAATCAGGTGAAGAAGAAGGTACATCAAACCAAGCAAACTTCATAAGAGGAAGAGGAAATGGCAGAAGTAGAGGAAGAGGTAGAAACAACAAAGATAATGCAAGAGCTTGTTGGATATGTGGTAAGACTAATCATCTATCTCATGATTGTTGGCACAATAATCAAAACAATGGTAATTATCAGAACTTTAATCAAAGAGGAAGAGGAGGTAGATTTCAGAGAGGAAATTTCAGAGGTAGAGGTAGTAGGAATTCTTTTGGAAGAGGTGGTGGAAGAAACTTCCAAAGTCAATCCTATAATAACACCTACTACAACTATGCATCAGATCAAAAGGAGGATTCGACTCTCATTATGAATACATGTGAAACCTCACATGAGGACATGAGAGTGTTCTATATTGATTCAGGATGTAGTAATCATTTGAGTGGAAATATTGCTTTGATGACTGACCTAGATCATAATGCAATTAATCATACAGTTCAGACAGGTGATAATACAAAGCATAAGGTAAAGTCAATTGGTTCAGTCAAAGCTAAGGATGGGAGCACTCTTCTGAGTAAGGTACTTTATGTTCCCACAATTCCAAAGAATTTGATCAGTGTAGGTCAAATTGTGGAAAAAGGATATGAGGTAAGGTTCACAAATGATGGAGTTTATGTGGAAGACCCTAGTCAAGGGTATAAACAAGTTATTGCAGGAAAGAAAGAAGGAAGGCTTTTCACATTGAAGGTACAAGGAAATGTTGGACATGCTATGTTCACATATGGAGAGCAGAAGGTGTCAGAATTGGATCTTTGGCACAAAAGACTTGGACACTTTAATGAAAGAGGTATCAAAGAAATGATTAACAATGATTCAGTGCTTGGAATGCCTAACATTGCAGGTCAACACATGACATACAGATGTGAGGCATGTCAATTAGGTAAGGCTCATAAGCAATCCTATTCCAAGCATGGATTTATGTATTCAGAAAGACTTGAATTGGTGCATACAGATGTGTGGGGTCCTTCAAAGGACTTTAGTATAAATGGTTCAAGATATTATGTCATATATGTTGATGATGCTACCAGGTGGATCACAATTTATGTGATTAAGGAAAAGTCAGAAGTGTTTAATACATTTAAACACTATCATGCATATGCAGAAAGGATTACAGGTCAAAAATTGAAGAGACTAAGGTCAGATGGAGGGGGAGAGTATTTTTCAAATGAGTTCAATGATTATTTGTGGAATGCAGGTATAAAGAGAGAAGTTACTTGCAGGTACTCTCCTCAACAAAATGGGGTAGCAGAAAGAAGAAATAGGACTCTTGTTGAGTTTGCAAGGTCCATGATGAAAGAGAAGAATTGCCCAAATTATTTGTGGGCTAAGGCTGTTAATACAGCTACATATTTGGTTAATAGATTGCCTTGTAAAGCTTTGCAGGGTATGACACCATATGAAGCTTGGTGGGGTAAGAAACCTACCTTGGATCATTGCAGAATATTTGGATGCTTGGCATATGCATATGTGCCATCTCAATTGAGGCATAAGTTGGAGCCTAAGGCAGAGAAGTATGTATTCATTGGTTATGATGATAAGCAAATGGGATACAGGTTGTGGAGTCCATCCACAAAGCAATTTATTGTATCCAAGGATGTTACATTTGATGAGCAAGGTACTTGGTATGCAGGTAAATATAATGTACATGCAGATGATGAAGAAGTAGTGGATCAAAGAAAAGGTAAAGCAAAGGTTCAATTACTTGATGAAAGTGAGAGTAATGAAGTGCAGATTGAAGTTGAAGAGAGGCCAAGGTTTGATCCAGAATGTGATGAACCAGAGACCTCAAGAAGTGCAGAAGTTAGGAGATCATCTAGGCACAAATGGCAACCTACAAGGTATAGTTATGACACTTCATTCTTGACTACTAAAGATTATGCTTATTTGGTAAAAGCAGATGAAGACCCTTCTACATATGAAGAGGCCAAAGGGAAGAAGAATTGGGAAGATGCTATGCAAGAGGAGTATGATGCATTGATAGAGAATCAAACATGGGATTTGGTTCCTAAACCTAATAGTCAGAAGATCATTGGATGTAAGTGGGTTTACAAAACAAAGAGATTTGCAGATGGAAGTGTGTCTAGGTACAAAGCTAGACTTGTTGTGAAAGGGTATGCACAGACATATGGAGTGGACTATGATGAGACTTATAGTCCTGTGGCAAAGATGACAACCATCAGGACACTCATAGCAATTGCTGCTTGTAAAGGTTGGAAGTTGTCTCAATTAGATGTTAAAAATGCTTTCTTGAATGGTTACATTTCAGATGAAGTCTACATGGAGCAACCAGATGGGTTCAAAGATCAAGTGAGTCCAAATTATGTGTGTAAGCTCAAGAGAGCTTTGTATGGGTTGAAGCAAGCCCCAAGGGCTTGGAATTATAGGCTTGTAAAATTCTTGAATGATCTTGGATTTCAAGCATCAAAGGCAGATAGTAGCTTGCTAGTCAAAGCAAGTGAAGATGGGTTTATTTATGTGTGTATTTATGTTGATGACATAATACTTACAGGAACAGATGATAAGGGGATACAAATGATCAAAAAGCAGATGGAGAAAGAGTTCAAAATCAGTGATTTGGGGAACCTATCATTTTTCTTGGGAATGGAGATCTCTTATACTCAACATGGAGTATATGTGACCCAAGAAAGGTATCTTAAAAATTTGCTAACCAAATTTAAAATGGAAGATTGCAGGGTTGCACCTACACCTTTGGAAGTGAACCATAAATTGTCTAGGTTTGGAGGAGAAGAGTTCAGAGATATGAAACTCTATCAAAGTTTGGTTGGTAGCTTGATTTATGCTACATTGACAAGGCCTGACTTGTCATATGCAGTTGGTGTGCTTTCACAATTCATGCATTGTCCTAGAAAGGAACATTGGATTGCAGGACAAAGAGTACTTAGGTACATCAAGGGTACACTCAAAGAAGGGTTGTACTATGGGTTTACTTCAGATACAAGAATCAAGATATATAGTGATGCAGATTGAGCAGGTAATGTGGATGATAGAAGATCAACACATGGATACTTGTGCTATGTAGGAGACAAATTGATTTCATGGTGTTCCAAGAAGCAACATACAGTTGCTTTGTCATCCACAGAGGCAGAATATAAAGGTATGGTGGAAGCTGCAAAAGAGGTAATATGGCTAAAGACACTTTTGAAAGTTTTTGATGTGATTCAGAGTACTCCTATTATTTGTGGAGACAATATGAGTTCATTATACTTGGCAGCTAATCCTGTATTTCATGCTAGAACTAAGCATATTGAAATACAGTATCATTTTCTGATAGAGAAGGTCATTGAGAAAGAGATTGAAGTCATACACACTCCCACAAAAGATCAAGTTGCAGATATGATGACTAAAAGTCTAGATGGACCAAAACTACAAAGATTCAAGGATATGGCTGGAGTAAAGAAGATAGAAAAGAACCTCAATTAATGATTGAGGGGGAGCTGTTGGTGCATGACAATCATCAATTGAAGGATTATGGAGAAATGAAGTCAAGGAGTCAAGAAGGAAACAAAGTCAGATGGTTGAAGGAAGGACATTTTCAGAAAACCCAAAGATATGTACACATATGTACATTAGCTGACTTATACCTTTGTTTAAGTCATACACTTGTATATATTCATCTATAAATATGTTGAAAAATGTCGGGCAAATAGAGCAGAAGAAGATTTGAGAATAGGGAGAGAGAAATTAGTGTCATTAGACACATTGGAAGTGAGTGAATTGTCCATCCTCACTTAGATGTAAATTTTTCTGAGAAAATCGAAAAACTTTGCACCCGATATTTTGCTGTCTGCTCCTTCTGTGTTTAATCTTTTGAGAAATCCTTTTGCACGTATCTAAGTCCATAGCTAATCTATCTATGGCTAGAATTTGAGAGGTTAATTGTAATCAGGCTGTGAGAATTTTGTTTAGGAACATTCATATGTGAGAATGTTCTAACAGTCGAGAAATCTGGCGCACATTTCATCTTCAATGAAATGATCATTGCTCAGTCTACAGTGTAAAGTTTTACACAAATGAGGGCTTAAAATCTAAGTTGGAAGGTAAGCTATCTATGGCTAAAAGATCTTGATCAAACGGGATTTACTTTGAGAGAACCAGTGCTAAGAAGTTGCAGGTGTCAAAGTCGCCATTGCAGAGAAGCACTTTCAGACATAGGTAAAGTGTTTCACACATTTCTCAGTGTGTACTTAATCTTTTTGAGAGATTTAACTTGGCAAAGTTGCGCAACCTTAAGGCAAAGTGTTGTGCAAAGTTTTATAAAAAACTTTACAGGATTGATTAGTCAATGAGTGATTAATCTGCAGCAGACTTTTCTGAAGAAGCTGAATTTTTCAGAATAATCAATTTTCTGATAAATTGGTGAATGATCTCTAAGTTTGGTGGAGTCTAAGGTTAATCTTGATATAGATGTGATCTAAATTCAAGGTTAACTTGTTCTTTTGGAGATTAACACTCTCCATCAGAAGCTAGGTTGGTAGCCAAGGGTTTTGCAGAAACCCAAGGCATTGATTATGAGGAGACATTTTCTCCTGTGGCTAAGATGCCAACTATCAGAATATTGGTGAGTGTAGCTGCATCAAAAAATTGGAACATGTATCAATTAGATGTCAAGAATGCTTTCTTGAATGGATGGATATCTGAAAAAGTCTACATGTCACAACCACCTGGCTATGAAGATCCCAAGAAGGTAAATTATGTGTGTAAATTGAAGAAGGCTCTATATGGTTTGAAACAGGCACCTAGAGCATGGAATTACAGGTTGACAACCTATCGCCAAGACCAAGGTTTTGTGATGAGCAAAGCTGATACTTCTCTGTTCATAAAGAGAGGTAGTACAGAGGTAATCTACTTGTGTGTTTATGTTGATGATATCATCATTACAGGCAATGATGTCAATGGGATTAGACACATCAAAGGACAGATGATGAAAGAGTTCAAGATCAATGATCTTGGATTATTGAAATACTTCTTAGGTCTTGAGTTAGTCTACACCAATTTAGGTATATATATCACTCAAAAGAAGTATGTACAGGATATGGTCAAGAAGTTCGGCTTGCAGGATGCTAAAGTCTCAACTACTCCAATGGAGGTCAACCTAAAGCTTAGTGCTCATGAAGGGGAAGAAATACAAGACATCACAGGATATCAAAGTATGGTTGGTAGTTTGAATTATGCTACCTTGACAAGAATTGACATAGCATATGGAGTTAGTGTGCTTAGTCAATTCATGCACAAACCAAGGGTACCTCAACTAGAGGCAGCAAAGAAGATCTTGAAGTATCTGAAGGGAACTCAGAACCATGGTTTGTACTTTCCTTATACATCAGATATTGACATTAAAGTATACTCAAATGCAGATTGGGCAGGATGCAAGGATGATAGGAGAAGCACATCAGGCTACATTTGTTTTGCAGGAGATAAGCCTATTTCTTGGTCAGCCAAGAAACAACCTACAGTGGCATTGTCATCCACTGAAGCAGAGTATAGAGGGCTTGCCAATGCCACTCAAGAAGCTATCTGGTTGAAGCTTTTATATACAGAGTTAGGTCTATACACGAGACCTCCAATTATCTTTGGAGATAACACTAGCTCCTCTTCACCTTGCAGCTAATCCAATATATCATGCTAGAACCAAACACATAGAGGATCACTACCACTATGTGAGAGAGAAGTTGCTTAGTAAAGACATTCAATTGACTTATGTGTCTACTAATATGCAATGTGCAGATTTACTCACTAAAGCATTGGATGGAAACAAGCTATGCAGATTCAAATCCATGATTGGATTGCAGGATGTGATTGAAGATTAAAGATGAAGACTTAAGCCAAAGTGCTTGGCTTGAGGGGGAGCTGTTGGTGTATTTCAAGCCTTCACACTTGGCTTGGAACCTTGGAAGATTTGGTTTGGAACCCTTGAAAGATATCACTATGTGAAGCTAGAACCATAGGAACCCATACCTATGATTTATTATCTTTTTACTCCTTGTAAAAGTCTAAGTGACTTGGCATTATGTAATCACACCTACTTGATAGATTCGTGGAAATTGGAACTTGTAATTGGAGAGAATATCTCCCTACTTTTAGAGGAGTGATTGAAGGGAGCCAAGAATTCAAATTTGAATTCAAACTATCACTCATTCTTATATAAGTTGTACTTGAAAAGTCGCGGGAGTCCATCATCATTCCCGAGGCTAATGTTCTTGATTATAGAGTGTGTGAGTGCTACACCATAGCCTACACATCTCCAACTCATTAGGCTACATCTATCAAGCCAATGAGATTGTACATTCATGTGAACTAATAGAAAGATTTACAATCACTATCTCTGTTTTCTCTGAGTCATCATCTCCAAGTCTGTCAACTTCAACAGGGCATATCTCAGGATCTACTGAACCAAATCAAGTGATTCAAAGCACATTGCATTCAGCTCAAAGTCTTCTATACACATACAAAGTTTGAAGTCAATTGGTTCAGCCATTTTCGAGAAATCGCCATCGAACTGGTCTCTGGTATTTTTCTGCAGAGTTCCTAAAAAGTCGGGGGTACATATATTTTTGCTAAACATCTTTCTCTGAGTATAGTCCATCATTTTATCTCAATCCACTTGCAAATGGTAGCTTGCTAAGCTAATTTAATATGTCCAAAAGGAATTAGATCAATTGTTAGTGTGCTGGTCACACTGAGTGAAAGATTGAGCAGGTATCAAGATCAAAATAGAAAGTTTTCAAGTCTAGTGAAGTGCAAACTTACCTGTTTTGATCTAATCATTACTCAAACCTTTTGAAAGTACATATATGCTTTCTTGGTATCATTTGGAAGCTAAGCTAGTGTACTAAGCATATCTGAAGCAAAGGAGGGCTGGAGCAAAGCAGGTTTATGTTGGTGCAGATCAATCACCAATTGAATGTTTGAAGACTAAAGAATGAAGGATGAGATCAATTCTTGAAGCTTGAAAGGAAGACACATTCAGAGTATGTGAGGAACGTATACATATGTACATAGGTCACTTAGATCTTTGATTAGTCATAGACTTGTACAAATTTATCTATAAATACCTTGAAAATGTCGAGGCGTGATATGAGAGTATATGTGAGAATAGATAGAAGTCAAGAATGAGGAAGATAGATGTCATGAGACATGTGAAAAGTTAGTTGAGTTTCCTCTCATCACTCAACTGTAACTTTCTGAGTAAATGGAAAAATATTGCGCCTGATCTTTTCGTGTCTGCTCCGTCTGTGTTTGATCAATTGTGAAATCCTTTTGAGGATATCTAAGTTGGTAGTTAATGAGTCTGTGACCTGAGTTTCAGAGTCTAATTGCAAACAGGCTAGGAGAATTGTTAGTAGGAACATTCATATGTGATGAATGTTCACAGTTCTCTGAAACAGGCGCAGATTTCGAGTCCAAAGAAATGAGTAGTGCTCAGTGCACAGTGTAAAGTTTTACACATATGATAGCTCAAAATCTAAGTTGAGAGATAAGCTATCTACAGCCAAAAGGATTTGGTAAAACGGGTTCGACATTGTGAGAACCAAAGTTAAGAAGTTAGGGGTGTCTAAATCGACTTTTCAGAAGTGCAGATTCAGACATAGGTAACTTGTGAAGTTGATTTCTCAAGTTATACTAAATCTTTTTGAGAACTTTAACTTGGAGGAGGTGCGCAATCTCTAGGCAACACTCTATACAAAATTTCATAGAAAACTTTACATGTTTGATAGGTCAATGAGAAGAAATTGTGCAGCAGACTTTCTGTGTTTTACTTTCTTCACAGATTTTCTCAATTTTTGATAACTTGGAGATTGGACCTCTAACTTAATGAAAGTTTTGACTTACTCTTGATATAGAGGTGTTCTAAATTCAAGAGTAGGTTGTTCTTTTGGAGATTAACACTCTCCATCAGTGGTATCAGAGCAGGAGACATCAAATCAAGGAAAGGAGGGTCCCGACTGCTGCAGATTCAAGAAATTCAACATTTGAAGAACTAAAAGGTGAAAGTTTGAAGGCAAAGCAAGAGGAGGAGACCCTACGACATCAGACATTATCTATATGGCAGTCAATGATTACTTGTTACCTCATATTCGAGGTCTTGAAAGTGCAACTGATATTTGGAATGCTTTGGAGGAGCATTTCCAGAATACTACAAAGTCAAGCCAACTTCCTAAGAGGAAGAGGAGGTGGCAAAGGTAGAGGAAGAGGCAGAAACAACAAGGATGGAGGCAAAGCTTGCTGGATTTGTGGTAAGACAAATCACTTAGCTAATGATTGTTGGCATAATAATCAGAGTAATGGTGGATACAATCAAAATTATAATTCAAGAGGAAGAGGAGGCAGAAGTCAAAGAGGTAATTTCAGAGGCAGAGGTGGTAGGAGTTACTTTGGAAGAAATGCAGGTAGAGGATTCCAAACTCAACAATACAACAACACCTACTACAATTATGCTTCAGATCAAAAGGAGGATTCAACATTGATAATGAATGCAACTTGTGAAAGGCAGAGTGAAGATGAAAGAGTTTTCTACATTGACTCAGGGTGTAGCAATCACCTGAGTGGTAATATATCCTTGATGACTGATTTGGAGAATAATGTTTTTAATCATGTTGTTCAAACAGGTGACAACACAAAGCACAATGTGAAGTCAATTGGATCAGTAAAGGCCAAGGATGGTAGCACCTTATTGAGTAAGGTCTTGTATGTTCCTACAATTCCTAAGAATTTGATAATTGTAGGACAAATTGTTGAAAAGGGATATGAAGTAAGGTTCACTAATGATGGAGTATATGTGGAAGACCCTAGCCAAGGGTATAAACAGATTGTTTCAGGGAAGAAAGAAGGAAGATTATTTACATTGAAGATTCAAGGCAATATTGGTCATGCTATGTTCACATATGGAGGACATAAGATCTCTGAGTTAGATCTTTGGCACAAGAGGCTTGGACATTTCAATGAAAGAGGTATTAAAGATATGGTTAACAATGGTTCAGTGCTTGGACTGCCTAATGTTGAAGGTCAACATATGACATACAAATGTGAGGCATGTCAATTAGGTAAGGCTCATAAGAATTCTTACTCCAAGCATGGTTTTATGTACTCAGAGAAGCTTGAGTTGGTACACACAGATGTGTGGGGACCATCAAAGGATTTCAGTATAAATGGGTCAAGGTATTATGTGATTTATGTTGATGATGCTACTAGATGGATCACTATCTATGTGATCAAAGATAAGTCAGAAGTGTTTAATACATTTAAACACTATCATGCATATGCAGAAAGAATTACAGGTCATAAGTTGAAGAGATTAAGGTCAGATGGAGGGGGAGAGTATTTCTCTAATGAGTTCAGTGATTACTTATGGAATGCAGGTATAAAAAGGGAAGTTACTTGCAGGTACTCTCCTCAACAAAATGGTGTTGCAGAAAGGAGAAATAGAACACTTGTTGAGTTTGCAAGATCCATGATGAAGGAGAAAAATTGCCCTAATTATTTGTGGGCTGAGGCTGTAAATACAGCCACTTATTTGGTCAATAGGTTACCATGTAAAGCCTTGCAGGGTATGACACCATATGAGGCTTGGTGGGGTAAGAGACCTACCTTGGATCATTGCAGAGTTTTTGGATGTGTGGCATATGCATATGTGCCATCACAATTAAGGCACAAGTTGGAGCCTAAAGCTGAAAAATATGTTTTCATTGGTTATGATGATAAGCAGATGGGCTATAGATTGTGGAGTCCATCTACAAAACAATTCATGGTTTCTAAAGATGTTACATTTGATGAGCAAAGTACTTGGTATGCAGGTACAATCAATATCAATACAGGTGATGAAGAAGAAGTGAGTCAAAGGAAAGGTAAATCAAAGGTTCAAATATTTGATGAATAAGAGAATAATGAATTGCAGGTTGAAGTGGAAGAAACACCAAGATTTGATCCTGAATATGAAGAACCAGAAACCTCAAGAAGTGGAGAGCTTAGGAGGTCTACAAGGAATAAATGGCAACCTACAAGGTATAGCTATGATACTTCATTTTTGGCCACAAAAGACTATGCTTATATGATGAAAACAGATGAAGACCCTTCTACATATGAAGAGGCAAAAGGTAAGGAAAAATGGGAGAAAGCTATGCAGGAAGAATATGATGCACTATTGGAGAATCAAACATGGGATTTGGTTCCAAAACCAAATAGTCAGAAGATCATTGGATGCAAGTGGGTCTACAAGACAAAAAGGTTTGCAGATGGAAGTGTGTCTAGATACAAAGCTAGACTTGTTGTCAAAGGGTTTGCTCAGACTTATGGTGTTGACTATGATGAGACTTATAGTCCTGTGGCAAAGATGACAACCATCAGGACACTTATAGCTATTGCTGCATGTAAAGGTTGGAAGTTATGTCAACTTGATGTGAAAAATGCTTTTTTGAATGGTTATATTTCAGATGATGTATTCATGGAGCAACCTCAAGGGTTCAGAGATAAAAGGTATCCAGATCATGTGTGCAAGCTCAAGAGAGCTTTGTATGGCTTGAAGCAGGCCCCAAGGGCATGGAACTATAGACTTGTGAAGTTCCTAAAGGAACTTGGATTTCAGGTGTCTAAAGCAGATAGTAGCTTGCTTGTCAAAGCAAGTGATAATGGTTTCGTATACATGTGCATATATGTTGATGATATAATCCTTACAGGTACAGATGAAGAAGGAATACAAAGACTCAAGAAGCAAATGGAAAAGGAGTTCAAGATAAGTGACTTGGGAGACTTGTCATACTTCTTGGGCATGGAGATTACATATACTCAACATGGAGTATTTGTGATCCAAGAAAGGTATTTGAAGAACTTGTTAATCAAGTTTAAAATGGATGATTGCAGGGTAGCACCTACACCAATGGAGGTGAATCACAAATTGAGTAAGTTTGGAGGTGAAGAATTCAAGGACATGAGACAATATCAGAGTTTGGTTGGTAGCCTTATCTATGCTACATTAACTAGACCTGATTTATCATATGCAGTAGGAGTTTTGTCTCAATTCATGCATTGCCCAAGGAAAGAACATTGGATTGCAGGTCAAAGAGTGTTGAGGTACATTAAGGGTACACTCAATGAAGGTTTGTATTATGGGTTTACCTCATATCAAAATTTATAGTGATGCAGATTGGGCAGGTAATCCAGATGATAGAAGATCAACTTTTGGATATATGTGTTATGTGGGAGATAAACTTATCTCATGGTGTTCCAAGAAGCAACATACAGTTGCTTTGTCTTCTACAGAAGCAGAGTATAAAGGCATGGTTGAAGCTGCAAAGGAAGTAATTTGGCTCAAGACTTTGATGAAGAGTTTTGACATTGTGCATGGGGTACCAATTATATATGGAGATAACATGAGTTCATTATATTTAGCTGCTAATCCTGTTTTTCATGCCAGGACCAAACACATTGAGATACAGTATCACTTTCTAAGGGAGAAAGTGATGGATAAGGAGATTGAAGTCATACATACTTCAACAAAAGATCAGATAGCTGATATGCTTACAAAGAGTTTGGATGGACCAAAGCTACAGAAGTTTAAAGACATGGCAGGTATAAAGAAGAAAGAAGAAACCTCAATTGATGATTGAGGGGGAGCTGTTGGTGCAGATCAATCACCAATTGAATGTTTGAAGACTAAAGAATGAAGGATGAGATCAATTCTTGAAGCTTGAAAGGAAGACACATTCAGAGTATGTGAGGAATGTATACATATGTACATAGGTCACTTAGATCTTTGATTAGTCATAGACTTGTACAAATTTATCTATAAATACCTTGAAAATGTCGAGGTGTGATATGAGAGTATATGTGAGAATAGATAGAAGTCAAGAATGAGGAAGATAGATGTCATGAGACATGTGAAAAGTTAGTTGAGTTTCCTCTCATCACTCAACTGTAACTTTCTGAGTAAATGGAAAAATATTGCGCCCGATCTTTTCGTGTCTGCTCCGTCTGTGTTTGATCAATTGTGAAATCCTTTTGAGGATATCTAAGTTGGTAGTTAATGAGTCTGTGAGCTGAGTTTCAGAGTCTAATTGCAAACAGGCTAGGAGAATTGTTAGTAGGAACATTCATATGTGATGAATGTTCACAGTTCTCTGAAACAGGCGCAGATTTTGAGTCCAAAGAAATGAGTAGTGCTCAGTGCACAGTGTAAAGTTTTACACATATGATAGCTCAAAATCTAAGTTGAGAGATAAGCTATCTACAGCCAAAAGGATTTGGTAAAACGGGTTCGACATTGTGAGAACCAAAGTTAAGAAGTTAGGGGTGTCTAAATCGACTTTTCAGAAGTGCAGATTCAGACATAGGTAACTTGTGAAGTTGATTTCTCAAGTTATACTAAATCTTTTTGAGAACTTTAACTTGGAGGAGGTGCGCAATCTCTAGGCGACACTCCATACAAAATTTCATAGAAAACTTTACATGTTTGATAGGTCAATGAGAAGAAATTGTGCAGCAGACTTTCTGTGTTTTACTTTCTTCACAGATTTTCTCAATTTTTGATAACTTGGAGATTGGACCTCTAACTTAGTGAAAGTTTTGACTTACTCTTGATATAGAGGTGTTCTAAATTCAAGAGTAGGTTGTTCTTTTGGAGATTAACACTCTCCATCAGTTTAGCAGCTTCAACTCAATCTCTTGAGTGCATCCAACCATCACTCCCAACATCAACCATTAGTTCTTCAAAAGAATCATTAAAACTTTAATTTGATCCTTAAGATCAAAAGTATGTCAAAAACTGTCTTTCTGAACAAGCGACTTTGACATAGGTAACTTCTAAGGTTAATTTCTCACAGCATAGATCCCTTTTTGCTAAATGCTTTTAACCATAGCTTCCTTACCTTCTAACTTAGATTTTGAATGCTCACTCATCAAAAACTTTACACTGTGCACTAAGATCTAAGCAAAACATTGACATGAAAAAATGTGCGACTCTAAGAGATCATCTGCAGACTTTACATACACATGTTCCTATTGATCATACTCACATCAGAAGAAGAATTAGACCATGAAACTTTGAACATAGCTTCATTAGCTTCTGGATAAGATGTGTACAAAAGGATTTCTGATCCACATGATCAGACTGAGAGAAATCTACGAAATACTCGTCGCTATTTTTTGAAGATGACTCTCTTCACATCTATCTCTATGACACTTGTCTTCTAATGAATCTCTCATGTGTTTCTTTACATCATTGACTTATATACATATGGTTTTAGACTTATCCTCAGTCTATTACATTACTCCTCATCATCCTAAGGATTATCTATACTTAAGTTACAATAATTTCCAATTGTAATATACATATGTATGCAGGCTTGACTTTTGAGATCTCTTTACTTCCTTAAGTGGCGTCTTGAACTTCAATCTGGTCATTGACATGCTTCGAGCTCTTTGTAATCATCAATTTGTGATTGCTGTGTTCCAACACTTCCATCCTCATGGACCATGCTGGATACTTCTCTCTATCTAGCTTGTCAATCTGCAAGCTATCTCCCATCTCTTGACTTCTGTTTTTGTAATTACTAAGATTTATGATGATATAATGCACCTTTGATATGACGCTTTAATCCTTCTTGATCCTTTGAGCTCGTGCTTTGTTCTTCTTCAGGTTTTCTTCCAAAATTTACTCTTTGCTCCTTCAATTCACAAGATCTTTGATATCTGCAACAATCGAGGTTCTCCTTTCTTCTTCTTCACCTTGATTTGATCTTTCTGCTCTGATATCACTGCTTGAGATCTCTTAATCTCCAAATTTCTGATCTATCTTGACTTGAGAACTCCTCTATATCAAGAATAAACCAAACTTTACACAAACTTCATATTATCTTTCATATATGTTAAGAAATACTTCTCTGTATGAAGCTTTCTTCATCTTCAAGAGTCTGCTTCAGAAATGGACTTCAATCTCTGCATATGACTTTGATTTTAGTCATTCAAATTATATTCACATATTCATACTACCTTTGTGCGCTCACAATGACCATTAGTTCTTCAAAAGAACTATTAGATTCCTAATTTGATCACTTAGATCAAAACTATGTCAAAAATTGCCTTTCAAAAATGGCGACTTTGACATGGTCAAATTCTTAAGTTGATTTCTCTCAGAATCTAACCCGTTTTTCTAAATGCTTTTGAACAAAGCTTCCTTACCTTCTAACTTAGATTTTGAATGCTTATACATAAAAACCTTTACACTGAGCATTGAGATCCAAGCAAATCTTTGAACAGCAAAATGTGTGATTCTGAGAACTTCACTTGCAGACTTCTACATATGAATGTTCCTACTTGTCATACACATAACCTGAAGAGAATTATGTCATCAAACTTTGGTCATAGCTTGATTAACTTCTGAATTAGATGTGTACAAAATATTTCTTGATCCACGTGATCAGGCTGAGAGAATTCTAGGAAAGACTAGTCGCTAATGCACAAGAAAACAATCTACACAACTATCTCTTGAAAAACTTAAATTCTATTGACTATGTTCTCATCTAACCTTTTTCTTTTTTTTCCTATATCACGACTATACATAAGCTTATATATACATGTGAGTATAAACTCGTCACTACATCAAGTATTTTTGAAGTATTTTTCCAAAGCTATTATACATAGATGTGCAAAACATTTCTTCCTGATTCTTCACTTGACTTCATGCGATGAACTTGAGTCTTTTCTTCACTTCTTCATTCCTAGGCTTCATGTAATCATCCATTGATGATTGTCTTGCTCCAACATTGTGGTGTCTGAAGAAGGGGAAAGACAAGGTTGAGATTACCTTGAACATGTTTTGGTCCCTCAAAGCTTCATTCTTTGCTTTCAAAGCCTATTTTTGAAGCATTTTTGGCTGTCTTTTGGATCCATTTTGGAGTACTTTTGCACATAGTTCTCTTCACACAGGTCCAAGAACATCAAGAAGAGTGTTCTTTGTACTTCTTCGACAATAAATATCAACCTTTTGGCCTATATTTTCAGCCACACTCGTAGAACTACAGGTTTCTTGAAAGGTTTTCAGTTTTGGTGGGAGCAACTGCTGCAAATTTATGCAGGTTTTTTGAGCCTAAAACATCATATTTGACAGACACTTGTAGGTGTTGTTGGCTATGCATTCAGCCTTTTAGTGTCATTTTACTGCATATATTAAGCAGATACACACCATGTATGCTTTTGTGGATACGTCTTATGTACATCCATGTGGTCATTGATATAGCGGTTATGTTTTTGCATAAAGCCTTTTATGTTTGAAAAAGAGGGTAGTGGTGAGGTTTTCTTAACTGGGAGACACCCGGATATTAGGGTCTCTTTGGTGATGCAGGTGGAAGACTTACCCAGCCTCGCCATAGGAGATGTATGATAGTTGTTCATAGGTGCTCGATAAGCCTAGTTGGCTTCTATTGGGTAACTGATTATATGCAGTGGAGTCAGTGATTCACTATGCAGGTAAACATGTCAGTACTTGCAGTTTTATGATATTTTGACAGTGGTCATATGCTCATTTTGTAGAGGAATACTCTAGCAAAAGTTTTCCAAAATACGCAGAGGCTTCATAATACGTAGAAAAACACAGTACACAAGGAGCTTTGATACCAATGAAGGGCTTTGGTGTGCAAAACAAGAGGTGCAAGGAGGAGATGGAGGGAGAGAGAAGAGAGGAGAGATGCGCACAGATGCATGGGAGCCTCAAACCCACATAATGAACTCTCTTCGGGCAATGCTATATATGTGATGTATATATATGAATATGGGGGTAAGGTCACATGAGCCTTACATCCCCAACAATCTCCCACTTAAGGGTCAATGGTCTCAGGCACATCTGGTGGATCAGGGTCTAGTGCCAGTGTTCCAAGGAGAAGCTATAACTTGTAGGGCAAAGACCATTTTGAGATCCAAAAATTTGATGGCACAAACTTTGCTCTATGGAAGAATCGGATTAAAGATGTGCTGATTCAAAGGAGGCAATGGAAGCTAATAAATGGGATTTCAAAAGAAGCCTGCTGACATGGATGAAGATGATTGGGATAATTTAGATGAAATGGCCAGGTCTACCATTCGCTTGCACCTGGCAGATAGTGTTTACTTTACAGTATTAGACTGTGAAAGTGCAGAGGAGCTTTGGAAGAAGTTATGCAATACATATGAAAAAGAGACAGTATCAAATAAAGTGTATATGATGAGAAAATTATATGACCTTTGCATGAAGGACACAGATAGTATTGCTGCTCATCTAAATGAGTTTGATGCTATATTCTCCCAATTACATGCTCAAAAAATGGATATGGATAATGAAATGAAAGCAATCTTGTTGTTATGCACCTTGCCATCATCATGGGATACATTTTGCATAGCTATTAGCAATAGTGCACCTGGTGGTAAACTCGTCTATGATGACATGTGTGGAGCACTCTTGAGTGAGGAGATTTGTAGAAAATCTATGGTTGGCACTTAGAGTGGAGACGCATATAATTTTCGTGATTCTTACCAAGGAAAGAATCAGCAACGTGGCAAGAACAAGAACAAGGAAAAGAATGGTCAATGGAGTAAGAGTAGAAGTAAATCAAGGAAGAGGGATATTGAATGCATTATTGTTAGAAGAAAGGACATATGAAGAAAGATTGTTATGCATTAAAGAATGCTAAAGGTAAAGGAGAGAACATTGATGGGCATGTTAAACAATTACCTGCACCATCTACTTTGACTGTGAAGATTGAAGAAATTAATGATATTTCTGATGATGCTGGTTGACACTTGATAGTACTGTGCCAACAGAGGCGCTTATGGTTGATTCTCTTTCCCACACATGGCTGCTAGATTTTGGTGCTTCTTTCCATGTGACACCACACATAGAATGGTTCTCTAATTATGCAGCAAAATCTCTTGGCACCATGAGACTTGGTGACTCTTACCAGTGTGATGTTGTGGGGATTGGAGATGTGGTTGTGTAGTTCATTGATGGTTCAAAATTTACTATGCATAATGTACGCCATGTACTTCAGTTGTCACGCAGTTTGATGTCATTTGGTCAACTGATGAACTTGGTTACAAGATGGTCTTCTATGCTCAGTCCTTTTGCATATCAAAGGGCAATATGGTTATTGCAAAAGGAAGCAAAGTTGGCTCACTTTATCCTTTATTTTTATCACAGAAAGAACACTTGTTAGCTATTACTGAACAGCCTATGGCTTGTATTTGGCATGGTTGTTTGGGTCATATATCTCGTAGTGGAATAGAAAATCTTTCTCGTTCTGCTACTTACCTATGTTATCTTTCTCCGATTTTTCATTTTGTGAGCATTGTCAATATGGAAAGCAAACCAGAAATGTGCATAGAATGCACATTGACTCTTCAATTCAGCCTTTAGATCTCGTTCATACAGATGTGTGTGGTCCTACTTGTTCAGCGCATCACTCCCAAGGGGAACTTGTTGATATATTTAGGTAGTGATGTGTGTGAACACTCTAGGACTGTCAGGGCACTTTTTTCCCTCTTTAGGAGGTTTTTTTCCCCCGGCTTGTATATACACCTATTGCCCTAATGGGCTACTTATCTTTGTACATTCTAGTGGTAATACATTCAGTATTGTGTGTTGAGATCCAAGCTTCTTCTTCTTCCTTGTGTTGTTCGTGTGCTTCCACAGACGTCTAATTCCAACACATATAAATTTTTGTTATAAATATTAAGTAATCTAAACTATTGTGATTGTTTGAATCAACATTGATTCTTGCTTCACAATAGTATATGTATGTGAATTTAAAATCTATTGTGATTGTTTTACTCAACATTGATTCCTACTTCTTGTGGAATTGTATGTGCATATGATTAGGAATTTAAAATCTATTGTGATACATTGAATTTATTATTCAAAGATATAGGTAGATTATGTTTGACTCAACATTGATTGTTATTTTACAATAGTATATGTATGTGTGTGTATGAGTATATAGTATATACAAAGTTTCATCCGATAGTATGTGTATGCATATGAGTGTATAACTGTGAATGAAAAATCTATTATGATTGTCTGACTCAATATTGATTCTTACTTCACAATAGTATGTGTAAGTGTATGTACATATGATTTTGAATTTAAAATATATTATGATTGTTTGACTCAACATTGATTCCTATTTCACAATAGTATGTGTAAGTGTATGTATGTGTAAACATATGTGTGTGTATGATTGAGAATTAAAATCTATTGTGATTGTTTGACTCAACAATGAGTTTTACTGCACAACAATATGTGTAATTGTATATGGGTGTATGATTGAGAATTAAAGTCTATCATAATTTTTTGACTCAACATTGACTCTATATCTTATTCGATATTGATTTATGTTGTTTTTTTGTAGATATAGTCTTCATAAAGCAATTTGCAAGCACTATGGGAAAGGGAAAAAATGGTCATTTGTGATTGTTTATAAAGAGGGTAAAACAGTGTCCACAATACAATGCAAATGTTGTGGACATCGTTATGTAGGAAATGCAACTCGAATAAAACAGCATCTTTTTAGTACAGGTAATAATGTGGCAGGATGCTCTAATCTAGACAGTGATATATGGGTACATTTTGCAAGCTATGCAAATAAATGTAAATCTCAAGGTATCACATCAAAAAGATTCAAAAGCATGAGTAGTTCACAACACTTTTGAAGTAGCCCAAGTGTAGAGCAAGAATGAGTAGATGCATCAATGATAGTAGAGGATCATCAGGATATTTCTACTCAAGTATCTCAAACTGTTATTCAGAATAACCAAGATACATGTACTCCATTTTCTCCAACTGCATCATAAAAGAGTGGACTTTGTGAATGTAGTAAAACCGGTGGATCTAATACTCTGTCACCATGCTTTGTCCATAATAAATCACAAAAAACTATACTTGTAGCTTTTGAAAAGCAAGATTGTCTCGAGCTTCATCTTAAATGGACTCAAGCATTCTTAGCATGTGGAATTCCTTTCAATGTTATTCATAATCCCATTTTCAAAGATGCTTTGATGTCGATTGCACAAAAAGGATTCACCATACCAGATTATAATAAAATGCAAATAGAGTATGTAGATAAAGTGAAAAAAAGTACTGAAGCTATTTTAAAGCAAACAGTACTTGATTATGTACCCATGTATGGATGTACAATAGCATTGGATGGATGGACAAGTTGTCAAAAGAAACCACTGATTAATGTCATGGTTATATGTCCAAAAGGAAACATGCTTTTAGAAGTTGTTGATACGTCTCTTAAAGAGAAAAGTTTAGCTTTTCTTGTAAAGGTATATGAACATGCTATATCATGCGTGGGTGGTTCGAAGAATGTGAGTGCGATAGTGATGGATAATGCCTCTAATTTTCAAAGTGTTGGAACTACAATTCAAAGCAAGTATGAAGGCATTACTTGGGTTCCATGTGCATCTCATACATTAAATTTATAATTGAAAGATATAGGTAGATTATATTTCATTAAACAAAGCTTATTAGATGCAAATCATGTGGTCAAATTTATTAGAGAGCATCAATTTTCATATTGGCTCTCTCAATCAAAATCTCCCGATAAAGCACTTTAGATTTTTTGTGTCACACGATTTGCAACTGCCTATATTGTGCTCAGTGGATTATTGGAAGTTAAGCCAACTCTTGTAGAAATGATTGCTGATCAAGCTAGGAGGCATGGCTAGAGAAGTATCCTTCTTATTGAGTTGTAGCATCCAAGTGTATGTCTCTAATACAATCACAAAATTTTTGGTGTAATCTTGAAAAAATCATTGGTATCACTAAACCTTTTGTGGAACTTTTATGAATGGTTGATACTGATAAATTTATGATTGGAAAAGTTTATTTGATTATGTCATAAGCTATTCAAAAAGTAAAAGACTTTAATCAATTTTCATGACAAGAGAAAACACAGATTTTATCGTTAGCAGAGAAGATATGGATGCAAATGCACACTCATTTGCATGGAACAACATTCATTTTGGATCCAACATTTCAACTCAATGGTCAAGTGTGAAACAAAAAAGTAATGGAAAACTTCAAAACCACATGTTATTTATTACTTCCAAGTACAGATGGTCGAGATGCATTCCACCAAAGAGTAGCATATGTAAATCGAGAAGGATCTTTTGGAGATCTATGGCATATTGAAGTGATTCAAAAGCATCCACCTCCTATTTGGTGGAAAGAGTACGGAGGTGAAGCAATGGAATTGCAACATATAGCTATGAGAGTGCTTTCAATAGCAACTTAAGTGGTAGTTGTGAACGTAATTGGAGTGCCTATGATTTTCTTCATTCAAAATGAAGAAATCGCTTAAGTGTATCACGTGCTAATGATTTGGTATATGTGTTTCGTAATATGCATTTGTTTCATGCTCAAACCAAGATAGCTTCTACAGCAGCACAACAATCTTTTGGAGAATTTCAAACTGATGAAAGTTTAACAAATGATTCATGGAGTGATCATGATTTAGATGTAGATCACAATGATGGTTCAGACATGGAAGAAATAGATGACATGGTACCTATCATAGATTATGATATTCAAAATGAAGAAAATGATGTACTATGAATACTATGATTATATTCAATTGGAAAATGGATGGTTTTACAATAGTCATGCCTTTGATTACCAAAAAAGCTTGTATATTCAGTGTTTTCTTGATTCAATAATAAACCGATCAAAAGATTATTATGTCTTTGAGGCTTTTCCATATTTGCTCTCATATGCATCCACAGAAAGTTGTAAATTTTTCACTTGACTTTCTAGATCATCAATCCTCTTTTGTTGATCATCTATTGTTCTTTGTAATGCAGGAATTATTAATCCTTCATTGTATAATTCTGCTCCTTGTGACGACAAATCGTGTATAAGGTTATGGTCTTCAATGTAGGCCCAGTTTTGAGGAAGTGGGCCTTCATTTCCTTGATTAGAAAATTCTACTTGATTTTGAGGATGACCCAAAGTGATACCTGCATTCGTTGGATGCTCATCACAATCTTCATGTCGATGAAGAATATCTTGTACAAAAACTTTCTGAATGAAATATAATGCTATTTGATTATTATTTGGTAATGATATCTCAACTTGCACAAAGCGTCGAAGTAGAGTTTCTACTAATCATTTATGTTGTAAGTTAGAAAGCTTTGAAGGTGCTGTTTGTTTTGCCCTTCCTGTAACTCGAAAGAGAACATCACGAACAAAATGATTTGGACATAGATTTTTTACTTCTTTCATTGACAATGCTTCCTTCTAATCCCTCTGGCTCTAAATCTTGAATGGAAAAAAATTGTGAAAATTGAGCATTGTGCTCAGATAAAATCCTTTGAGATTTAGTATGATCAAGATCATTATTCACATCTGGCATTCTTGCCATGTTTTACTTTCAAATCTGCAAAACAAAAACACTAATTTTATCTCAAAAGAGTTCATAACATTTAATCCATATAATTCAAATAAATCCACTTTATTTAATCCACATAATTCAAATGATACCACTTCATTTAATCCACATAATTCAAATGATACCACTTCATTTAATCCATATAATTCAAATGAATCCATAACATTTAATCCATATAACTCAAATGATACCACTTCATTTAATCCACATAATTCAAATGATACCACTTCATTTAATCCACAATATAATTCAAATCAATCCACATCATTTTATCCATATATTACAAATGAATCCAGCTCATTTAATCCACTTAACTCAAATGATATTACTTCATTTACTCCACATAATTCAAATGAATTTGCAATTACATTAAATGAATCCACAACATTTAATCCACATAACTCAAATGATACCACTTCATTTAATCCACATATTACAAATGATTACACTTCATTTCGTCCACTTAACTCAAATGATACCACAACATTTAATCCACATAATTCAAATGAATCCATAACATTTACTTCACTTAATGCAAACAAATCTATATCATTTAATCCAGATAGTTCAAATGAATACATATCATTTTCAATATGGTCTTAATCCATTCATCATGGTTATCTTCAAACCATACCGAGTTAGACGTGAGAATACTTTTAGTAGTTCATGTGCATCTGCTCTTTTTGATACATCTTTGTCAAAAGCTAATTCTAAATCATATTTGAACTTGTAAATCCCATTCTTAACAATGGGATAACTATTGAAATCTATATATTTCAAGAGTTGTAAAAGGAGTATCGAAACTGTAAATGTCTCTTGAATTTTATTAAAAGGTGGAGGACTAGTGGATATACATTCGGGTGCAATCCACCAGTACTTTCGAATCCACTCATTTCTAGTTGATATTTCTAAATTAGGTAGCTTGAAAAAATATTTTTTTGTTGGTAAATATGTCGCTCTATCAAAATCGCATAATCCGATATAAGCATGCTGATCTTCAAAATGCAACAAGATGTTGAGGGAAAGACAATATGGAATGATCCATAAAGTCAAAATATCCCACCCGAGATTCATCAATGAAGTATTTGTTGCCAAGTTATTCAAATTACATGGTGCTAACATACAAACATGAGAGAATGAAGCCATGAATGAAGCCACAATTTTATCAGTTATGCACAGTGGAATTATTGGTCCACTTGGATTAGCTAGGCACCATAGAAAAAGCCCGTGCCTTATTTTCATTGGAATGGTGGTACATTGGACATGTGGCTAGAAAGAATGAATAAGGAGTACCTAAATGTACCACGAAGCATTAGTATGAAGGACACAAAAGGAGACATAACAACCATGAAGACAAACATTTGGAAGCTGATCAACAAATTATTACAAATAGTATCATTTTTACACCCTTGTAATATATCTCACAACAATCTCCATCCACAAGAGCTACATCTTCAAAAATAATAGAGGAATATGGGAGCAAACAAAGATTGTTTGATGTTTGATCTCCCATATTCATATATGTATCTCTTGTATTTGGATCTATCAATGGTCTCACGAGGTGTTCAGTGGTGTTCGGTTTTAATCGCTTTCCTCTCTTCATTATCTGATAATGTAAATCAATAAATTTAATTTTATCGATGAATCTGAGCATTGTGGTGGTATATGTGAAGAGAGATGGTGGATGCAATCTAAAGATGAGTAGGTGCTGCTACAACTAGCTTCACACCAGCCAACTGAGACTTCAGAGTTGATTAGTAGAACCTTTGAGCTTCCTAAATCCACCAAAATATCAGCCAAGTACTTTGGAACATGTATCCCAAAAGTTTAAGTCAAGACAAACTAGTTGCGAAATGACTAGCTCCCAAAAAACTTGTTATTTTTGGACATACACCTGCTGAAAAATTGAACAGTGCTCTCAATCTCGTAAGAATTAGATAAATTCCTTTTGGGCATAGTAAATAGACTTAGCAAACTTCCCAATCCAAGTTAAAACACTTCAAATGATGGACTCAGCATTGAGAACAAGATCCATCAATTTCTAGAACATGCCCACCATTCTCAGGGCTCTACAGAGATACACCAGTGAGCAGTAAAATGCAAATATCTTCGAAACTCTAACTCCAATGAGCATGAAAATGTACATGCAAAAGCAGACTGTATGAGCTATCCAACGCACATTAAAACACTGAAAAATATTGAGTAGAACTCCAGATATGACCTTCTGAAGTTACTGCTCTGAGTGAGTATAGTAGAGAACAAAACAAAGAAGTATATAATGACAAATGTATAGATTCACATATGATTAAAACCACATTGGCAATGAATCTTTGCACAATGGGAGTAGAATGATAGAGCTATGGATTAAGCTCTTCAATCTCTACAAAATGACATGAAGTGGTCACGTACAAGGCTTGCTAATCACCTCTTCCTTCTTGCTCTTTTTATAGCTATTCTTGGAGGGACTTTTGAATTCGAATTCGAATGGCTCCACCTAAAAGTGATCCCCAAAGTTAGGAGATATTCACTCAGCTCAAAAATTCGTGGTTTTAGGTAGTTAGAGCCACGACTTTGCTTTTACATCATGGATGAGGTAAGCCATCCTTTTCTTTTTCTTTTTCACAATTACAAGAGATAAAATGTACTCTTTTACAAGAGGTGTTCACATGACTACACATGTGACTTACAAATGATCATAATATCAAGCATATCAAGCATGTAGGCTTGGGTAAAATACACCAACAGCTCCCTCTCAAGCTTAACATGCTTGGCCTCCAAATAAGTCTTCAATTGTCCTTGATTTCCTACAAGCCAATCATCAACTTGAATCTACTTAACTTTGTACCATCAAGAGCTTTAGTCAACATGTCTGCACATTGCATATCTGTAGAGACATAGGATAGTTGAATATCCTTGCTCATTAGCTTGTCCCTTACATAATGGTAGTGGACTTCAATATGCTTGGTTCTAGCATGGTATACCGGATTAGCTGCTAGATGTAGTGAGCTTGTGTTATCACCAAAAATGTGAGGTGTTGAAGAATGAAGTCCAAGATCTGTGTACAAAGACTTTAACTACATGATTTCTTGAGTTGCATTAGCCAAACCTCTATATTCCGCTTCAATAGAAGATAATGCCACGGTTGGTTGCTTCTTCGATGACCAAGAAATGATTTTTGAACCCGCAAATGATATATACCCGGATGTTCTTCTTCTATCATCTCTAGATCCGGCCCAATCTGCATTTGAGTAGACCTTTAGCTCAATATCTGAAGTATATGAATAGAACAAACCTTCATTCATGGTCCCCTTTAGGTACTTGAGGACTCTCTTGGCCGCTTCCATATGTGGTCTTCTTGGCTTATGCATAAACTGACTCAATATGCTAACACTATAGCATATATCCGCCCTTGTGAGTGTTGCATAGTTCAAAATTCCAACCAAGCTTTGATAGCTTGTGATGTCTTCAATTGGCTCTCCTTCATAAGCACTAAGCTTATGATTTTGCTCCATAGGTGTACCTGCACACTTGGTATTTTTCATCTTGAACTTGACGAGCATGTCATGCACATACTTCCTTTGTGTGATGTATATACCTGAACCTTGTAGATTAAGTCCAATCCAAGGAAATAAGTGAGAGGTCCGAGGTCACTTATTTTGAACGCCTCCTTCATTTGAGTCTTTACCTGTTTGATTCCTTCAAGATCATTGCCTGTGATAATAATATCATCAACATACACACATAAATAGATCACTTTAGATCCATTCCTCTTTATGAACAAAGAGGTATCCGCCTTGCTAGCTTTGAATCCTTGGTCCTGCAAATAAGTCACCAATCTGAAATTCCAAGCTCTTGGAGCTTGCTTCAATCCATACAAATCTTTCTTTAGTTTGCATACATAGTTAGGATGATGTGCATCCTCATATCTAGGAGGTTGTGCCATATACACTTCCCCAGAAATCCATCCATTCAAGAAAGCATTCTTTACATCAAGTTGATAGAGATTCCAATGTCTAGATGCAGCAAGACTAATGAGAACCCTAATTGTAGGCATTTTTGCAACAGGAGAGAAAGTCTCCTCATAATCAATACCATGGGTTTGAGCAAACCCTTTAGCAACTAACCTTGCTTTGTGTCTATTTATACTTCCATCTGGGTTCCTCTTGATTTTGTATATCCATCGAGATCCAATTACCTTCATAGATGGCTTGTTAGGCACAAGCTCCCAAGTGTCATTCTCCTTCAAGGATTACATTTCTTCATCCATTGCATCTCTCCAAGCTTTCTTGCTTTGTGCTTCTTCGAATGTGGTAGGTTCTTCATTGGTTGAATCCTTTGCAATGTAGATTGAGTGCTTGGTGACCAAAGAAGTATCATAACCAAACCTCTCTGTTTCTTCTTCTCCCTTGAAGACCTTCTAAGTGGTTGATGTGAGCTCTTAGGTCCATATGTAGCATCTTGCATCTTTGCTTTACCTTTGTTCTTCCATAGCTTTAGTCTTTCCAAGTCTTCTAGGTCAATCTCCGAATCACTTTCTTCAATTTGCTTTGGCTCCTTTGGTTGAAGTGATGGAAAATCTTCATCCAAGTCATAAGGCAGCTTCACTTTCCTGTCATCATCAAACCATGATTTGTTTTCATCAAAAATTACATCTCTACTCACAAAATCCTTTATTGGTTGGATTGTACAATCTATCTCCTTTTTGGTTTTGATCATAACCAATGAATACACACTTCTCTGCCTTGGGATCCAATTTCCCTCTTACTTGAGAAGGAATGTGAGCATAGGCTAAGCATCCAAAGATTTTACAATGCTCTAGACTAGGTCTTCTTCCATTCCACACTTCATATGGAGTGGTTCCATCTAGTGACTTAGATGGAAGTCTATTTATGAGATATGTGGCTGTAGACACAGCCTCTGCCCATAGGTAGTTTGGCAATCCCTTTTCGTTGAGCATGGACCTTGTAGCTTCGACAATAGCTCTGTTCCTCCTCTCTGCTACACCATTGAGTTCGGGTGTATACCTTGTAGTGACTTCCCTTTTAATGCCTCTTTCATGCAAGAAGGCATCAAATTCAGAAGAGAAATATTCTCCTCCACCATCTGATCTGAGTCTTTTGAAAGTCCTACCTGTTTGGTTTTCAACAAGAGCAATATACTTCTTAAAGCAATTAAACACTTCATCCTTGTGCTTCATGAAAAATAGAATGGTCCACCTGCTACAATCATCTATGAAAGACACATAATATCTTGAGCCTGATATAGATGGCTCCTTACTTGGACCCCACATATCCGTGTGCACTAGATCCAAAGGATTTTGGTACATATATCCTTTCTTATTGAAAGGTTGTCTATGAGCCTTGCCGAGTTGACAAGCTTCACACTTATAAATCATGTGTTGCCTTGTGATATTAGGCAAACCAAGTACACTTTGGTCCCTACAAATTTGTTCGAGTGTCCTCTCACCAATGTGAGCAAGCCTTTTGTGCCATAACTCCAACTCTGTTAGAGTTTGAGATCCATAGCTAAACAAAGCTATGTTCTTTGTATCTTCCACTTCAAAAGTAAAGAGCCTTCCTATCTTTTCTCCTTTGGCAATCCTTCGAAAGCCTTGCCTTGGGTCTTCAACATATGCTCCAATCCAGTTGAATCTAACCTGCAATCATTTTTCAACAATCTGTCCAACACTTATTAAATTTTTGGTAATTGTAGGGACATACAAGACTTTGCTTAAGAGGTTCATATTCCCATTTGATGTCTTCACATACCTATCTTCTCCACTCAGTGCTTTGTGTCATCTCCTGTCTGCACTTCATGCTTGTTATGAGGATCTTCCAAATCAGAAAGTAAAGCCACATTTCCTGCTACATGGTTTGAGCATCCCGAATCAATGTAAAATATGTGATCATCATCCTTACCCTTCTTCACTGATAGATTCATAATCAATAATGAATCTTCTGCATAGTTATTGTAATCTCTTCTTCCTCTATGTAGAGGAATTTGCTCCTCTGCATAGTTATTGTAATCTCTTCTTCCTCTATGGCCACTTTGATAGTTGTTGTTGTTGTAATTGTTGTTGTAGTACTTGTTGTTGTAGCCTCCATTGTACCTGCCTCTATTTGATCCATAGCCACCTCTATTGAATCCTCTTCCTCTTGAGTTCCTTGGATTCATGAAACATTCTTCAGTAGTATGGTTAGATAAGCCACATATGTTGCAAGGTTGAGATGATTGGAATCTCCCTCTGCCTTGCTTTCCACCTCTGCCTCTTCCTCTAGCTCTTCCTCTAGCTCTTCCTCTACCTGCAAAGTTTGCTTGGAAAGAGCTACCTTCATCTTCATTCTTCCTATTCTTTGACTTGTCCTTGACCTTAGCTTTATCAGAGTATAAGGTAGAAGTTTGATTACCTCTTGAGGACTCACCACCTTTGCTAATCTTTGCTTCATGAGTGAAGAGTTGGCCCATGAGTGTGTTGAGGTCGGGTACATGCATATCCATGTATAAATCCATGGTTGTTGTGAATGACTCCCACTTGTCGACTGCTTTGATTCCATTTCTGATTTGTCTAATGATTTGCTCCTCTTCAATTACCTCTCCAATGCTTCCAAGTTGGTCGGAAATCTCCTTCATCTTTGTGACATAATCAGTCACATTTTGCTTCAGGCTTTTCTTCATTGTTGTGAACTCCATCCACAATTGGTTCTTCCTTGCTCGAGTGTTGGAAGAGAAGAAAGAAGCAAGTGCATTCCAGGTCTCTCTTGATGTCTTGCATCCCTTGACATGAGGTAAAAGAAAATCAGAGATTGAGTTTAGAATATAGGACCTTGCAAGTGCATCCTTCGAACACCAATTTGAAAGTCCTTCCACTTCTTCATGTGATGGTTGCCCTTTGTTCCTCATGGTTGGCATTGCTTCATCTCCGGATATGAATCCATATAGATTCCTCCCTTGAAGGTAAGCCTCCATCCTTAGAGACCATGCCGGGTAGTTGTTTCGATCCAATTTGTCAATTGTTGATGGAAATCCATCTCCCATGTTGCCTGACTATGCTCTGATACCACTGTGAAGAGAGATGGTGGATGCAATCCAAAGATGAGTAGGTGCTGCTACAACCAGCTTCTTATCAGCCGACTGAGACTTCAGAGTTGATTAGTAGAACCTTTGAGCTTCCTAAATCCACCAAAATATCAGCCAAGTACTTTGGAACATGTATCCCAAAAGGTTAAGTCAAGACAGACTAGTTGCGATCACTAGCTCCCAAAACTTGCTATTTTTGGACATACACCTGCTGAAAAATTAAACAATGCTCTCAACCTGGTAAGAATTAGATAAATTCCTTTTGGGCATAGCAACTAGACTTAGCAAGCTTCCCAATCCAAGTTAAAACACTTCAAATGATGGACTGAGCACTGAGAACAAGATTCATCAATTCCTGGAACATGCCCACCATTCTCGGGGCTCTGCAGAGATAGACAAGTGAGCAGTAAAATGCAGATATCTTCAAAACTCTAACTCCAATGAGCACGTAAATTTATATGCACAAAATATACAGTAAGAGCTATCCAATGCATGTTTAAACACTGAAAAATATTGAGTAGAATTCGAGATATGATCTTCTGAAGTTACTACTCTGCGTGAGTATAGCAGAGAACAAAACAGAGAAGTAGATAATGACAAATGTATAGATTCACATATGATTACAACCACATTGGCAATGAATCTTTGCACAATGGGAGTAGAATGATAGAGCTATGGAGTGAGCTCTTCAATCTCTACAAAATGACATGAAGTGGTCACGTACAAGGCTTGCTAATCGCCTCTTCCTTCTTGCTCTTTTTATAGCTATTCTTGGAGGGACTTTTGAATTCGAATTCAAATGGCTCCACCTAAAAGTGATCCCCAAAGTTAGGAGATATTTGCTCAGCTCAAAAATTCGTGGTTTTAGGTAGTTAGAGCCACGAATTTGCTTTTACATCATGGATGAGGTAAGCCATCCTTTTCTTTTTCTTTTTCACAATTACAAGAGATAAAATGTACTCTTTTACAAGAGGTGTTCACATGACTACACATGTGACTTACAAAGGATCATAATATCAAGCATATCAAGCATGTAGGCTTGGGTAAAATGCACCAACAGTATGCACTACCAATGACTTTGATACTTTGATGATCTATCCAAAGATACATGTAAGCTCTTTTGACATTTGCTCACCGAATACCTCTGCTCCATGTGGCACACTGTCAAATTTATCTTCAATATTAATAAATGTTGTTCTACATAATTGTGCAATGAAATCATTGTAATTAGATGTGTACATGGCTAGAGTGATTTCATCTTCTCTCATTCCATACATGTAGGAGCACACAAATTCTTCTAAAAATTTTTGCTTCTACTTGTTTATTTTACCTGCCATCTATGCAAAAATAAAAAATAGACTATCAGTAAGTGAATGGATAAATAAATCAATAGTACATGTGTTGGTACAGGGCAATCAACAATTGAAGTTTTGATGAAGTTTTGGAAGTCAAAAACTGAAGAAAAGATCAAGTTATGAAGCATGGAGAAAGTATATATATTCAGAGGATGAATATGTGTATACATATGTACATTAATTTAGAGTCAGTTCATCTTATACTTTTGTATGGTCATGAGCTTGTTATTATTTGCATATATATACAAAGAAAATGTTGGGGCAAATAAGAGAGAATGTGAAAGAACAAGATTTGAGGAGAATTAGATGTCATTAGACACTTTAGAAGTGAGTAGGATCTCTCTCATCACTCAGATGTAAAAATTTTCAGGAATGAGGAAATATTGCACCTGATCTTTCTGAGTATTCTCCTTCTGTGTTGAATCTTTTGTGAAATTCTTTTGTATAAGTCTTGTTGGTGCAATTCAAGCCTTCACAATTTGGCTTGGATTACTTCATGAAGACTCAACATATGAGAAGAACAATAGGAACTTATGCTTGTGGTTTATTACCATTTTACCCATGTAAAAGTCTAAATGACTTGGAATCTTATGGATACGTGGAATTAGATGGTATGAGTTGAGAGAATATCTCCCTACTTTTAGAGGAGTGATTATAGGAAATCTTAGATTTGAATTTGAAATTCAAATAAATCTCCAACTCATATAAAAAGTAAGAAGAAAACTCGCGGGCAGAGTGTGAGTCCTCCCGAGCTTCATTTCTGCTAGTATTGAGTGTGTGAGAGTGCTACACCATAGCCCACACATCTCTACCTCATTAGGCAATGCTTGGCATGCCAATGAGTTTGTAAACTAATGTTAATCAATACATATACTTACAACTATCAACTTTGTGTTCTCTGAGTGTACTACTCCAAGTCTGTCATTTTCAAAGAGGCATATCTCAGTGCCTACTGCACCAAATCAAGTGATTCAAATCTTGGTAGCAAAGTACATATAGCATTTCTTGGTATCATTTGGAAGCTAAGGGTGTCTACTAATCATATCTGGAGTCACTGAGGGCTGGTGCAAAGCAGGATTAGTAGCACCTACTCAATCTTCTGGAGGATCCATCCATCTTTCCCAACAGTGGTATCAGAGCAAACAAGGTAACATGGGAGATGGTTTTCCTTCATTCATTGATAAATTGGACAGGAACAATTATCAAGCTTGGTCTCTGAGGATGAAGACCTATCTACAAGGAAGAAGTCTATTTGGATTCATCTAAGGAGATGAGGAATTGCCCTCATTCAAAGCAAGGGGTCTACCCACCAAGGAAGAACAAGAAAGGCTTAATACATGGTGTGCAAAAGATGCATTGGCAAGGTCTTATCTTCTTAACTCTATATCTGATTTCCTTTTACCTCACATCAGGAATTGTAAGACTTCCCAAGAAACTTGGGAAACCTTGTCATCATACTTTTCATCTAATACAAGGGCCAGGAAGAATCAATTGTGGATTGAATTCACAACCCTTAGGAAGCAACCAAAGCAATCAGTCTCAGAATTTGTGACCAAGATCAAGGATGTGGCAGACCAATTAGCAAGCATAGGAGAGGAGATTGAAGAGGAACAAATAGTAAGGCAAATAACCAATGGACTAAAGGCAGATGATAAGTGGGAAAGCTTCACCATTGCAATGGATCTCTACATGGACATGCATACCCCAGATCTCACAACTCTGATGGGCCAACTATTCACACATGAAGCAAAGTTCACAAAGGTTGGAGATACATCTAAAGGTAACACTCCTTCTGCCCTATATACTGAAAAAAAGGTTAAAGACAAAGGTAAAGGTAAAAAGCAAGAGGATGAAGGTTCTACCTCCCAAGTCAACTATGTAGGGAGAGGTAGATTTTCAAGAGGCAGGGGCAGAGGAGGTAAGCAAGGTAGGGGGAGACCCTACAATTCATCACCATGCAATATTTGTGGATTGTCTAACCACACCACAGATGAGTGCTACAGAAATTACAAAAATCAGAGAGGAAGAGGCTATCAAAGAGGTGGATACCCTCAAGGTAGAGGAAGGTTCAACCAACACCAAGGCTACAATGGCTACAACAATAACTACAACAACAATTACCACAATGGTAACTACCAAGGAGGATTCAGAAATAGGAAAGACTACAACAACTACACAGAGGAGCAAGATGACTCCCTATTGATCATGAATATGACTTCCAAGTCAGGTATCAATGATGATCATCTGTTTTATATTGATTCAGGGTGTTCTAATCATGTAGCTGGTAATGTGGCACTACTCTCTGATCTTGAGGAACCAAAGGGCAAACATCAAGTACAGACAGATGATGATACTAAGCATTCTATAGTAAAGATTGGAAATGTAAAAACTTGTCATGGTAACCAGAACCTATTGAGCAGGGTACTTTATGTACCAACTATTACAAAAAACTTAATGAGTGTTGGTCAGATTGTGGAGAAAGGTTTGCAGGTCAGATTCACTCAACATGGAGCATATGTGGAGGACCCAAGACATGGATTCAAAAGGATAGCCAAGGGAGAAAAATCAGATAGATTATTTACTTTTGAGCTAGAAGACACCAAAAACATTGCTTTATACAATTACAAGGATCAAACACTTTCAGAATTAGAAATATGGCACAAGAGACTAGGGCACATAGGTGAAAGAACCTTGAAGCAAATGAGCAGAGATCAATGTGTGCTTGGGATACCTAATGTATCCAAGCAACACATGATTTACAAATGTGGTGCTTGTCGATTTGGTAAGTCTCACAGGTTACCTTATACAAGGAAAGGTTTTATGCATGAAGACTACCTAGACTTGGTGCACACAGATGTTTGGGGACCTAGCAAGGATCCCTCCATTTCAGGATCAAGGTACTATGTGTCTTTCATTGATGATTATAGCAGATGGACTGTGTTATACTTTATGAAGCACAAGGATGAAGTGTTTAATTGTTTCAAAAGATATCTTGCACTAGTTGAAAATCAAACAGGAAGGAACTTGAAGAAGCTAAGGTCAGATGGAGGAGGTGAATACTTCTCCAATGAGTTTGAGGACTTCTTGCAAGAAAGAGGCATCAAAAGGGAGATAACCACAAGGTACTCACCTGAACAAAATGGGGTAGCTGAAAGAAGGAATAGAATTATAGTTGAAACAGCCAGGTCCATGCTTAATGAAAAGAAGTTGCCAAATTATCTTTGGGCAGAGAGTGTATCTACTGCCACCTATCTCATAAACAGGTTGCCATCAAAGTCACTTGATGGAATGACACCTTATGAAGCTTGGCATGGTAAGAGGCCATCATTGGATCATTGCAAAATTTTTGGTTGTGTAGCATATGTGCATATTCCCTCACAGGTAAGGGGAAAGCTAGACCCTAAAGCAGAAAAATGTATTTTCATTGGTTATTACTTGAATCAAAAAGGGTACAGATTCTACAACCCAACCAATAAAGGGTTCAAGGTAAGTAGAGATGTCATCTTTGATGAGAATGACTCATGGTATGAGAATGAATGCAGGAAGGTTAGTCTACCTTATGATTTGGAAGAGGAGTTTCCAAAACTCTCAAAGGAGGAACCAATCCAGAAGGAAGACTCAAGTTCAGAAGATGATGACACAATCAATCTTGAAGAATTCAAGGCATGGAAGTCCAAAGGCAAGTTAAAGATGAAGAAGCTTGAGGATATACCAGAATCTTCAACTCAAGCAATGAGGAGATCTCAGAGAGAAAGTAAGAAGCCTATCAGATATGGGTATGATACATCTCTTGTTACTAAGCATTCAATTTATCTTGCAAAGGACTTGTTAAGTGAAGAACCAGGATTATATGAAGAGGCAATCACCAAACCAGAATGGAAAGAAGCTATGGATGAAGAAATAGAAGCTCTCAAGGAAAGTGACACTTGGGACTTGGTACCCAAGAAGGACTCTATGAAGGTGATAGGATCCAGATGGATCTACAAACTAAAGAGGAACTCTGACGGTACAATCAACAGGTACAAAGCTAGGTTGGTAGCCAAGGGTTTTGCACAAACCCAAGGCATTGATTATGAGGAGACATTTTCTCCTGTGGCTAAGATGCCAACAATCAGAGTATTGGTGAGTGTAGCTGCATCCAAAAATTGGAACATGTACCAATTAGATGTCAAGAATGCTTTCTTGAATGGATGGATATATGAAGAAGTCTACATGTCACAACCACCTGGCTATGAAGATCCCAAGAAGGTAAATTATGTTTGTAAATTGAAGAAGGCTTTATATGGATTGAAGCAAGCACCTAGAGCATGGAATTATAGACTGACAACATACCTCCAAGACCAAGGATTTACTATGAGCAAGGCAGAAACTTCATTGTTTATCAAAAGGAGCAATTCAGAGGTAATCTATCTCTGTGTTTATGTTGAGGACATCATCATTACAGGTAATGATGTCAAGGAATCAGAAGCATCAAAAATCAGATGATGAAGGAGTTCAAGATCAATGATCTTGGATTATTGAAATACTTTCTAGGACTTGAATTGGTTTATACTAATTCAGGTATATATATCACTCAGAAGAAGTATGTGCAGGACATGTTAAAGAAATTTGGCTTGCAGGATGCTAAAGTCTCTAGTACTCCAATGGAAGTCAACCTAAAGCTAAGTGCTCATGAAGGGGATGAAGTCCAAGACATTACAGGATATCAAAGTATGGTAGGTAGTTTGAATTATGCTACCTTGACCAGAATTGACATAGCATATGGAGTTAGTGTGCTAAGTCAATTCATGCACAAACCAAGGGTACCTCACCTTGAGGCTGCAAAGAAGATCTTGAAGTACCTAAAGGGATCTCAGAACCATGGTTTGTACTTTCCTTACACATCAGATATTGATATTAAAGTGTATTCAGATGCAGATTGGGCAGGATGCAAGGATGATAGGAGGAGCACATCAGGATACTTATCTTTTGCAGGTGATAAACCTATTTCTTGGTCAGCCAAGAAACAACCAACAGTGGCATTGTCATCCACTGAAGCAGAGTATAGAGGGCTAGCCAATGCCACTCAAGAAGCTATTTGGTTAAAGCTTTTGTATACAGAGCTAGGCCTATACACTAGGCCCCCAATTATCTTTGGAGACAACACAAGCTCTCTTCACCTTGCAGCTAATCCAATATATCATGCTAGGACAAAACACATAGAGGTTCATTACCACTATGTGAGAGAGAAGTTGCTTAGCAAGGACATTCAGTTGACCTATGTGTCTACTAATATCCAATGTGCAGATTTACTCACTAAAGCTTTGGATGGAAACAAATTATGCAGATTCAAATCCATGATTGGATTGCAGGATGTGATTGAAGATTGAAGATGAAGACTTAAGCCAAAGTGTTTGGCTTGAGGGGGAGCTATTGGTGCAATTCAAGCCTTCACAATTTGGCTTGGATTACTTCATGAAGACTCAACATATGAGAAGAACCATAGGAACTTATGCTTGTGGTTTATTACCATTTTACCCATGTAAAAGTCTAAATGACTTGGAATCTTATGGATACACCTACTTGATAGATTCGTGGAATTAGATTGTATGAGTTGAGAGAATATCTCCCTACTTTTAGAGGAGTGATTATAGGAAATCTTAGATTTGAATTTGAAATTCAAATCAATCTCCAACTCATATAAAAAGTAAGAAGAAAACTCGCGGGCAGAGTGTGAGTCCTCCCGAGCTTCATTTCTGCTAGTATTGAGTGTGTGAGAGTGCTACACCATAGCCCACACATCTCTACCTCATTAGGCAATGCTTGGCATGCCAATGAGTTTGTAAACTAATGTTAATCAATACATATACTTACAACTATCAACTCTGTGTTCTCTGAGTGTACTACTCCAAGTCTATCAACTTCAAAGAGGCATATCTCAGTGCCTACTGCACCAAATCAAGTGATTCAAAGCTTGCTAGATCCAACTCAAAGCATACTACAAGCATACAAATTCTGAAGCAACTTGGTTTAGCCAATTTTGAGAAATCACGGTCGAAGTGCTCACTAGTATTTGTTTGCATATTTCCTAAAAAGTCGGGGATGTCCATAATTTTGCTAAAGTGATTTCTCTGAGTATAGTTTATCATTTTATCTCATTCCACTTGAAAATGGTAGCTTACTAAGCTAATAGAATACCTCTAGAAGGAATTTTGCCAATTGTAAGTGTACTGGTCATACTGAGTGAAAGACTGAGCAGGTATCAACACCAAAATAGAAAGTTTTTCTAGCTTTGTGATTCACAAACTCATCTGTTTTGGTCAAGTCATTACTCAAACCTTCTCCAAAGTACATATAGCATTTCTTGGTATCATTTGGAAGCTAATGGTGTCTACTAATCATATCTGGAGTCACTGAGGGCTGGTGCAAAGCAGGATTAGCAGCACCTACTCAATCTTCTGGAGGATCCATCCATATTTCCCAACAAGTCTAACTCTATAGTTGATTGACCTCTGTACAAATTTGCAGCTTCTAATTGTGATCAAGCTGAGAGAATTGAGTATAGGAACATTTACATGGGTAAATGGAAAGAAGAGAAGTTGCAGGAGGTGCAAAATTCGATGCTAATGCTTTGGTCAGTTCTCCTTCCACAATGTAAAGTTTTGAGCATGCAGGCACTCATTCTTTAAGTTGGAAGGTAAGCTACCTATGGCTAAAAGCATTTGCATAAACGGGTTCTATTTTGAGAGAACCAAGTGTTAGAAGTTACAGGTGTTTGAATTGACTTCTCAAAAGAACAGTTTTAGACATAGGTGACTTGATTAGATCATTTCTCAAGATCTACTGAGTCTTTTGAAATGATTTAACTTGAAGAAGGTGTGCAAATTATAGGCGACACCTTCTGCAAAGTTTTATAAAAACTTTACACATTTGATAAGTCAATGAGAGAGTTATGTGCATCAGACTTTCTGTGTAGTCATCTTCTTCACAGTTTGTTCAAGATTTTGGTAATTGATCATTAATCCTCCAAATTGGTGATGTTTTTGAGTTACTCTTGATATAGAGGTGCTCTAAATTCAAGAGTAGCTTGTTCTTTTGGAGATTAACACTCTCCATCAGTGGTATCAGAGCAGGAAGTATCAAAATTGAAGAAAGGAGGACCCCGATTGCTGCAGTCATAAAGAATTCAACAATTGAAGATTCAAAAGGTGAAAGCATGAGAGCAAAGCTTGAGAAGGAGGCCAGAAGACATCAAGGAAGACAAAAGGAACTTCATTCGAAGTAAAGGTAACCTTATCCCTCATAAAGCTTGAAGAATTTAATACACAGGTGAAGAAAGGATGGGAGATTCTCTTCAGATAGAGAAACTGGATAGAGAGAACTATCTAGCATGGTCTATGAGGATGGAAGCTCATCTCATGAGCAAAGACTTGATAGGTTATATCACAGGTGAAGAAGAAAAGCCTCAATTCAAAGATCCTAGTGTTCCAACTAGGGATGAATTGTCAGAATTGAAGACTTGGATGAAGAGAGATGCTCAAGGCAGGAGCATTATCTATATGGTACTTAATGACTACTTGCTACCTCACATTAGAGGTCTTGAAATTCCAAGTGATATATGGACAAGAAGAAGGCCTCTCAATCCATCTCAGATTATGTAACAAGGATGAAGGACATTGCAGATGCATTAGGAGCAGTTGATGAAGACATTGAGGAGGATAAATTGGTAAGGCAAATCCTTATAGATTTGAGAGGTGATGACAAACGGAAGCCATTCATTTTGTCTACTGAATTATCACTTGATCATTTCACTCCTGATTTAAATCAGTTGCTAGATTTGAATAGGATGTCAAAGGTGAAAGTGATAAGAGTGTAGGTCAAGCAATGTATTCAAAAGATAAGAAGAAGAATAGCAGAGGGAAGCAACAAACAAATGAAGATGAAGGTACAACTAGCCAAGCTAACTTCCTAAGAGGAAGAGGAGGTGTCAAAGGTAGAGGAAGAGGTAGAAATAATAAAGATGGAGGCAAAGTTTGTTGGATTTGTGGTAAGACAAATCACTTAGCTCATGATTGTTGGCATAATACTCAGTATAATGGTGGATATAATTAAAACTTTAATTCAAGAGGAAGAGGTGGCAGAAATCAAAGAGTTAATTTTAGAGGTAGAGGTAGTAGAGGTTATTTTGGAAGAAATGCACGTAGAGGATTACAAAGCCAACAATACTTACTACAATTATGCTTCAGATCAGAAGGAGGATTCAACATTGATAATGAATGCAACTTGTGAAAGGCAAAGTGAAGATCAAAGATTCTTCTACATTGACTCAGGGTGTAGCAATCACCTAAGTGGCAACATAGCTTTGATGACAGATATGGAGAATAAGGTAACTAATCATGTAGTTCAAACAGGTGACAATACAAAGCACAATGTGAAGTCAATTGGATCAGTGAAGGCCAAGGATGGAAGTACTCTCTTGAGTAAGGTTTTGTATGTTCCTACAATTCCTAAGAATCTGATAAGTGTAGGCCAAATTGTTGAAAAAGGTTATGAAGTTAGGTTAACTAATGAAGGAGTGTTTGTGGAAGACCCTAGCAATGGGTATAAACAAATTGTTTCAGGAAAGAAAGAAGGAAGATTGTTCACATTGAAGATTCAAGGTAATGTTGGTCATGCTTTGTTCACCTATGGAGGACATAAGATCTCTGAGTTAGATCTTTGGCACAAAAGGCTTGGACATTTCAATGAAAGAGGTATTAAAGATATGGTTAACAATGGTTCAGTGCTTGGATTGCCTAATGTTGCAGGTCAACATATGACATACAAATGTGAGGCATGTCAATTAGGTAAGGGTCATAAGCAATCTTATTCCAAGCATGGTTTTATGTATTCAGAGAAGCTTGAATTGGTACACACAGATGTGTGGGGACCATCAAAAGATTTTAGTATCAATGGTTTCAAGGTATTATGTGATTTATGTTGATGATGCTACCAGGTGGATCACTATTTATGTGATCAAAGATAAGTCAGAGGTATTCAATACATTTAAGCATTATCATGTGTATGCAGAGAGAATTACAGGTCAAAAGTTGAAGAGACTAAGGTCAGATGGAGGGGGAGAGTATTTCTCCAATGCGTTCAGTGATTACTTGTGGAATGCAGGCATAAAAAGGGAATTACTTGCAGGTACTCTCCTCAACAAAATGGTGTAGCAGAAAGGAGGAATAGAACTCTTGTTGAGTTTGCAAGATCCATGATGAAGGAGAAAAATTGCCCAAATTATTTGTGGGCTGAGGCTGTAAATACAGCAACATATTTGGTCAATAGATTACCATGTAAAGCTTTGCAGGGTATTGTTGATGTATGAAACACCACAAGAAATGAATTAATGTGACACTAGAACACCTCTATGGTCACCATTAACTCATTGCCACTCCAAACTTTGAGAAATGATAGCCGAAACTAAGAACTTTGCTTCTTCAGATTTTTCTAGTCACTAAAATGACATACCTTCAGTATTTTGCTAATTTCTCTTAGCTCAAATATTATTTCTCCAAGATCTTTTAGTGGATGAAACTAGAAGAGTAGAGCTTTCCAACAAGCTATGATATGCATGAAACGGATCTCTAGAACTCAAGTCATGGCCTTCACAAATGACCCTGTATGACCTTCCAAAACTAGAAATTTTGCCTGTTTTAGTAAATTTCGCTGTCTAAAAATAAAAATTTGATGCCTAGCATCGACTTGCAACCAAAAGTCGATGCCGGGCATCGACTTTGAGCTTTTTCAGCCACTTTTTCAGCACTAGAATTATCCTCTTTTACACACACATGAACAAGATCACATTTATGTGGGAAGTCGATGTCAGGCATCGACTTTATGCTGAAACTCGATGTCAGGCATCGAGTTGCTCCACAAACTTCATGTTTTTAGAAGATTCAACAACAAGTAACACTCAGAGAATGAAAACAATGACTTATCAGCCAAGATTCAATGTCAGGCATCGACTTGCTTGAAAAACTTCAACTCTTGAAATCATTTCACACAATACAAACACTGAAGATGGAAGAAGAAGACTTAAACACAGAAGTTCAATAAACTCTTTCCATAACTATGAAAAACTCATAAATGCACAGGTGCTTTCTCACGCAGAGAAGCCCGACTATTCTCAGTCATACAAAATGAGTTCTAACTCACTCTCTCATTGTCTTCCCTCATCGCGTCAGTTGATACAAACTAATATAGATTTTCTTATTCTCGTGATTTTTAAAAACTTTTAGAACTAAAGTGAACTAACTTTACAAATATAATACACGTGAATTTGTCCCTTCACATAGGCATGTGGTTTTCTTCCTAAGATTTGACCTTCAAATATATGTCCAATTAGTGATTGTTTCTCCAACAGCTCCCGCTCAATCACTATTTGACATTCTCTGTTTCTTCATATCATCTTCTTTTTCTTTTACTCCTGCCATGCTTTTGAATCTGCTAGTCTTCACACCATCCAAGCTCTTTGTCATTATGTCTGCTATCTGATCCTTTGTAGAAATGTACTCCACTTCAATTTCTTTCTCCATTATTTTTTCTCTCAGAAAATGATAATGTATCTCTATATGTTTTGTTCTTGCATGAAATACTGGATTTGCTGCAAGATAAAGTGAACTCATATTATCTCCATGTATTGTAGGTGTACCTTGATCAATGCCCAAGCTTTTGAACAATGTCTGCATCCATATGACCTCCTTAGCTGCTTCCACAAGTCCTTTGTACTCAGCTTCAGTTGATGATAATGCTACTGTATGTTGTTTCTTTGAACACCAACTTACAAGCTTATCACCAATGTATATCATGTAGCCATGAGTTGATCTTCTATCATCCTGGTTACTTGCCCAGTCTGAGTCACTATAGGCTCTCAACTTCAAATCTGATGTAAAAGGATAATATAATCCTTCCTTTATAGTTGCTTTGATATATCTGAGAACTCTTTGACCTGCAATCCAATGTGGGTCCTTTGGACAATGCATGAATTGTGACAAAAATCCCACCGCATAACTAAGATCAGGTCTTGCTAGTGTAGCATAAATCAAACTACCCACAAGAGATTGATACTTCCTCATATCTTTGTATTCTGCACCATCATATTTACTGAGCTTGTGATTAACTTCAAGTGGAGTTGAAGCTTCTCTGCAATTTTCCATATCAAACTTCTTCAATAGATTCAGAAGATACCTTTCCTGTGACACAAATATGCCATGATCTGTATAGGTGACTTCCATACCAAGAAAGTATGATAACTTTCCTAGATCACTGATCTTGAATTCTTTTTCAAGTAATCTCTTTACCTCCTTTATTCCTTCATCTGAAGTACTTGTGATTATAATGTCATCTACATAAATACAAATGTAGATTGTACCTTCCTCTGTTCTTTTGATGAGTAGACTTGGATCTGCTTTTGAACTTTGATATCCAAGTTCATTGAGATACTTCACCAGTCTATAGTTCCATGCTCTTGGAGCTTGTTTTAATCCATACAATGCTCTTCTCAACCTGCAAACAAAATTTGGATACCTGGAATCTATAAACCCTTGAGGTTGTTCCATGTATACCTCATCTGATATGTATCCATTCAAGAATGCATTCTTTATATCCAATTGACTTAGGGTCCATCCTTTTGAAGCTGCAATAGCAATGATTGTCCTTATAGTTGACATCTTAGCTACAGGACTGAATGTCTCATCATAATCTATGCCATAGGTTTGGGCATAGCCTTTCACCACCAGTCTAGCTTTGTATCTGGCTATACTTGCATCTGCAAGCTTCTTCACTTTATAAACCCATTTATTTCCAATTACTTTCTTACCAGTTGGTTTAGGAACAAGTTCCCATGTCTTGTTCTCCTCCAATGCATTGAATTCTTCCTTCATTGCTTCTTCCCATTGCTTCTTACCTTTTGCTTCATCATAGTTCTGAGGTTCTTCATCATCTTTGACCATATATGCATAGTTCTTCTGAGTTATGTAAGAAGTATCATAAGAATACCTTTCTGGTTGTCTTCTAGTCCTGCTTGACCTTCTTGGTTCACATTCTTCATAAGTGTCTCGATACACCTCTTCATCAAATATAGGAGCTTCTTCATTCCGTCTTGCTAATCCACTTCTGGATGTACTTGCTTGCATATAGTCTTCATCTCTATGCACCTGCACAATTGATTTTCCTTTCTCACATCTTCTTACCTCTTCCTCAAATTCTTCAGCTGTATGACTTTGATCTGCATACCAACTTTTCTGCTCATCAAATGTAACATCTCTAGAAACAAGAAATTGTTTGGTTAGAGGATTCCACAACCTATAACCCATCTGTTTTTCATCATAACCAATGAACACATATTTTTCTGCCTTTGGTTCAACTTTATGTCTTAGTTGGTGATGGCACATAAGCATATGCAATTGATCCAAACACTCTACAATGATCTAGTGTTGGTTTCTTACCCCACCAAGCTTCAATATGGAGTCATACGATTGAGAGTTGCACATGGTAATCTATTTACAAGATGTGTAGCTGTATTTACAGCCTTAGCCCAAAGATAATTTGGACAATTCTTCTCCTTTAGCATAGCTCTAGCAAACTCAACCAAAATCCTGTTCCTTCTTTCTGCTACACCATTTTGTTGTGGTGTATACCTGCAACCTGCATTCCAAAGATAATCATTGAACTCTTGGGAGAAGTATTCTCCCCCTCCATCAGACCTCAGTCTCTTAAGCTTTTGACCTGTGACTCTCTCTGCATATGCATGAAAATGCTTGAAAGCTCCAAACACTTCTGATCTTTCCTTCAAAACATATAATGTTATCCATCTTGTAGCATCATCAATGAAAAGAACATAGTAACTTGAGCCACTGATAGATCCTTCTTTTTTTGGTCCCCATACATCTGTATGAATGAGCTCTAGTAATCCATCATGTTTGAATCCTTTCTTTTGAAATGGTAACCTGTGTGCTTTTCCCATTTGACATGCTTCACATTTATAAACCATATGTTGACTCTGCACATTTGGTAATCCTAGTACAGAGTGATTAGCAACCATAGCTTTAATTCCTCTTTCATTGAAATAACCTAATCTCTTATGCCAGAGATCAAGTTCTGTAATCACTCCTTCACCATGTGTGAGCAAAGCTTGACCAATGTTCCCTTGTACTCTTAAAGTAAAGAGTCTACCTTCTTTCTTACCAGAGACAATCTAATTATATCCATTCTCTGGATCTTCAACAAATACTCCTTCATTTGTAAACCTGACTTGAAAACCTTTTTCAACTATCTGTCCCACACTAATCAAGTTTTTAGGTATTGTAGGAACATACAAAACATTGGTTAGCAAATCTGCTCCACTCTTGCATTTCACTTTTCCAATTGAATGTACACTATGTCTTGTATTATCACCTGTTTGAACTGTGTGACTAGAAATGCCTTTTTCCAATTCTGACATCAATTCTATGTTTCCTAACAAATGATTAGAACATCCAGAGTCAATGTAAAATACCTTTAGATCTTCTTTATCTGATGTGCTGATTGAATTCATCATCAATGATGTATGACTTTCATTCTGTGTGTCATTTGCATAGTTGTAGTAGGTGGTGTTGTAGGATTGATTCTGTCCCCAACTTCTTCCTCCACCTCTACCATAGCCTCCTCTTGGATTTTGTCTACCTCTTTGAAAATTACTTTGATATCTTCCACCTTGACCTCTACTATTGTTGTTTTGATTCTGATTTGATCCTTGTTGATTGCGCCAACAGTCATGAGCCAAATGATTACTCAATCCACAGATCCAGCAAGCCTTCTTGTTGTTATTTTGATTACCTCTTCCTCTTCCAAAACCTCTTGGTCTTCCTCTGCGAGTTCCTTTACCTCTTGCATAATAAACTTCAGAAGTTGACTCTTCTTCATCCTTTGCTTTACCTTTATCTCCTTTCTTCTTGTTCTTCATGTACATTGCAGAACTCCTTTATCTCCATCTCCCTTCAAGTCTTGCTCAAATGTGAGCATCAAACCAAGCAACTGGTTCAAATCTGGAACATAATGATTTAATGAAAGTTCTGTTGATAAGACAAAAGGTTTCCACCTTTCATCTCCTCCCAAACCTGTAAGTAATTGAGCAATCAACTTGTGATCCTCAATATCTTCATCTATAGATCCAAGACTATCTGCTAGATCCTTCATCTTAGTGACATAATCACTAATACTTTGACTTGGCTTCTTCTTGAATGTTGTAAACTCTGACCATAGACTTGCTTTCTGTGCTTTAGTAGTGCTTTGGAAATGATACTCCAATGCATTCCATATATCTTCAGATGATTCTAATCCTCTGATGTGTGGTAGCAAATGATCAGAGATTGTATTGTAGATGTAGGCTTTTGCACTTGCATCCTTCTTCTGCCAATGCTTTAAAGCATCAAGTTCCTCTTTCTTTGGTCGGCTTTCATCTTCAAATACTGGCTTCTCTTCTTCACCTGTTACATATACCATGAGATCCTTACTCAAAATTAAGGCTTCCATTCTCATTACCCATGCGGGGTAATTATCTCTGTCCACTTTGTCAATGGAGATATGATCTGCCATACTCCTTTCCTTCTGCTGCAACCTTCGAGCTTAAAGGATAATGAATAATACCTTTTGGAGTTCTTTGTGTATGAGGATACTTTTGAAGTAACCTTTTGATGCCTTGTGTCTTCAAATGCTTCACCTTTGAAACTTTAATGAAAAACTTTTAAAAACTTATCGTACCTTTGCCGCCTTCTGCTCTTTAGGACCTTTCTGCTCTGATACCACTTGTTGATGTATGAAACATTGCAAGAAATGAATTAATGTGACACTAGAACACCTCTATGGTCACCATTAACTCATTGCCACTCCAAACTTTGAGAAATGATAGCCGAAACTAAGAACTTTGCTTCTTCAAATTTTTCTAGTCACTAAAATTACATACCTTCAGTATTTTGCTGATTTCTCTTATCTCAAATATTATTTCTCCAAGATCTTTTAGTGGATGAAACTAGAAGAGTAGAGCTTTCCAAGAAGCTATGATATGCATGAAACGGATCTCTAGAACTCAAGTTATGGCCTTCACAAGATGACCCTGTATGACCTTCCAAAACTGGAAATTTAGCCTGTTTTAGTAAATTTCGTAGTCTAAAAATAAAAATTCGATGCCTAGCATCGACTTGCAACCGAAATTCGATGCCGGGCATCGACTTTGAGCTTTTTCAGCCACTTTTTTAGCACCAAAATTAGCTTCTTTTACACACACATGAACAAGACCACTTTTATGTGGGAAGTCGATGCCAGGCATCAACTGTATGTTGAAACTCGATGCCAGGCATCGAGTTGCTCCACAAACTTCATGTTTTTAGAAGACTCAACAACAGGTAACACTCAGAGAATGAAAACAATGACTTATCAGCCAAGATTCGATGCCAGGCATTGACTTGCTTGAAAAACTTCAACTCTTGAAATCATTTCACACAAGACAAACACTGGAGATGGAAGAAGAAGACTTAAACACTGAAGTTCAATAAACTCTTTCCATGACTATGAAAAACTCAAAAATGCACAGGTGCTTTCTCACGCAGAGAAGCCCGACTATTCTCAGTCATACAAAATGAGTTCTAACTCACTCTCTCATTGTCTTCCCTCATCCCGTCAGTTGATACAAACTAACTTATATAGATTTTCTTATTCTCGTGATTTTTAAAAACTTTTAGAACTAAAGTGAACTAACTTTACAAATATAATACACTTGTGAATTTGTCCCTTCACATAGGCATGTGGTTTTCTTCCTAAGATTTGACCTTCAAATATATGTCCAATTAGTGATTGTTTCTCCAACAGGTATGACACCATATGAGGCATGGTAGGGTAAGAGACCTACTCTCGATCATTGCAAAGTATTTGGATGTTCGGCATATGAAAATATGCCATCACAATTGAGGCATAAACTGGAACCTAAAGCTGAAAAATATGTGTTCATTGGATATGATGATAAGCAGATGGGATATAGGTTGTGGAGTCCATCCACAAAACAATTCCTAGTGTCAAAGGATGTTACATTTGATGAGCAAGGTACTTGGTATGCAGGTAGAATCAATATTTATGCAGGTGATGAAGAAGTTGTGAATCAAAAGAAAGGTAAATCAAAGGTTCAGATATTTGATGAAGAAGAGAAGAATGAAGTACAGGTTGAAGTTGAAGATGTGCCAAGGTTTGATCCAGAATGTGATGAACCAGAAACCTCAAGAAGTGGAGAACTCAGAAGGTCATCAAGGCACAAATGGCAACCTACAAGGTATAGCTATGACACTTCTTTTTTGGCCACCAAAGATTATGCTTATATGATAAAAGCATATGAAGACCCTTCTACATATGAAGAGGCAAAAGGTAAGGAAAATTGGGAGAAAGCTATGCAGGAAGAGTATGATGCATTGATGGTGAATTAGACATGGGATTTGGTTCCTAAACCAAATAGTCAGAAAATCATTGGATGCAAATGGGTCTACAAGACAAAGAGATTTGCAGATGGAAGTGTGTCTAGGTATAAAGCTAGACTTGTTGTGAAAGGTTTTGCTGAAACATATGGTATAGATTATGATGAGACCTATAGTCATGTGGCAAAGATGACAACCATCAGGACACTCATAGCAATTGCTCCACGTAAAGGTTGGAAATTATGTCAATTAGATGTGAAGAATGCTTTTTTAAATGGATATATTTCAGATGATGTTTTCATGGAGCAACCACAAGGATTCAGAGATGAAAGGTATCCAGATCATGTATGTAAGCTCAAGAGAGCTTTATATGGTTTGAAGCAGGCTCCAAGGGCATGGAATTATAGACTTGTGAAGTTCTTCAAGGAACTTGGTTTTCAAGTATCTAAAGTAGATAGTAGCTTGCTTGTTAAAGCAAGTGATGATGGGTTCATTTACATGTGCATATATGTTGATGATATAATTCTTACAGGTATAGATGAGAAAGGCATTCAAAGCCTAAAGAAGCAAATGGAGAAAGAGTTCAAGATTAGTGACTTGGGAAACTTTTCATATTTCTTGGGCATGAAGATCTTATACACTCAACATGGAGTGTATGTAACTCAAGAATGGTATTTGAAAAACTTGTTGATCAAGTTTGAGATGAATGATTGCAGGGTAGCACCTACTCCAATGGAGGTGAATCACAAATTGAGCAGATATGGAGGAGAAGAGTTCAAGGAAAGAACAATGGGTTGCATGACAAAGAGTGTTGAGGTACATTAAGGGTACACTCAAAAGGTTTGTATTATGGTTTTACATCAGACACAAACATCAAGATATATAGTGATACAAATTGGGCAAGTAATCCTGATGATAGGAGATCAACATATGGATACTTGTGTTATGTGGGAGATAAGTTAATCTCTTGGTGTTCAAAGAAGCAACACAGAGTTTCTTTATCATCTACAGAGGCTGAGTACAAAGGTATGGTTGAAGCTGCAAAGGAAGTGATTGATGGAGAGTGTTAATCTCCAAAAGAACAACTTATTCTTGTGATTAGAACACCTCTATACCAAGAATAAGTCAAACACTCCACTAATTTAGAGGATCAATTGTTAATTACCAAAAGATTAACAAATCTATGAAGAAGATGAAACACAGAAAAGTCTGCTGCATTATTTTTCACATTGATCTATCAAATGTGTAAAGTTTTTGATAAAACTTTGTACGAAGTATCTCCTAGAGATTGCGCATCTACTCCAAGTTGAATCACTTCAAAAGATTAAGTATAACTTGAGAAATTGATTTCACAAGTTACCTATGTCAGAAACTGTTACTCAGAACAGTCGACTTTACACCTGTAACTTTTAAGACTTGGTTCTCCTTGAATAGAACCCGTTTTACAAAATGCTTCTAGACATAAGTAGCTTATCTTCCAACTTAAAGATTAAGCCCTCACTCATGCAAAACTTTAAACTGTGCTAGGAGAAATGTCCAAAACATTAACTTCGAAATATGCGCCTGTTTTAGGAACCAGTGAATACACTTCACATATGAATGTTCCTACACTTAATTCACTCAGCCTGATTACAATTGGAAGCTGAAACTTTGCACAGAGGTCAAGCAACTCTCAACTTAGACTTGTACAAAAGCATTTCACAATTGATTCACTGTAGAAGGAGAACACGCAGAAACATCGGGCGCAAAACTTTTCATTTACTCAGAGAGATTACAACTGAGTGATGAGAGCTAACTCAAATTCACTTTCCTCTATCTCATAACTTCTATCTCCCTCATTCTTGACATCTAACTATTGTCACATATGCTCTCATACATGCCCCGACTTTTCTCAAGGTATTTATAGATAATTTGTACATAATTCTTACTGAACAAAAGATCTAAGTCATCTATGACTATGCTAATGTACATATGTGTACACTTCTCTTGTCCTCTGATTGTAATCTTCTTCCACACTTTAGGAATTGATTCTTCCTTCATCATTTGATCTTCCAAGCCTTCAATTGGTGATTGGTCTGCACCAACAGCTCCCCCTCAATCATCAATTGAGGTTTTCTCTGTCTTCTTGATACTTGCCATGTCTTTGAACCTTTGTAACTTAGGTCCATCCAAACTCTTTGTCATCATATCTGCCACTTGTTCTTTTGTTGGAGTGTACATCACTTCAATCTCTTTATCAAGTACCTTTTCCCTCAAGAAATGATACTGAATCTCTATATGCTTAGTCCTGGCATGAAAAACAGGGTTAGCTGCCAAATACAAAGAACTCATGTTGTCTCCAAAAATTATTGGAGTACTATGATCAAACTCAAAACTCTTCATCAAGGTCTTCAACCATATCACTTCTTTTGCAGCTTCTACCATTCCTTTATACTCAGCTTCTGTGGATGATAAAGCAACTGTGTGTTGCTTCTTTGAACACCAAGACACTAACTTATCTCCAACATAACATAGATATCCATGAGTAGACCTTCTATCATCTGAGTCACCTGCCCAATCTGCATCACTAAATACTTTGATTCTTGTGTCAGAAGTGAAACCATAATACAAACCTTCACTTAGGGTTCCCTTGATATATCTGAGTACCCTTTGGGCTGCAATCCAATGAGTCTTCTTTGGACAATGCATGAATTGTGACAACACACCTACTGCATATGATAGATCTGGCCTTGTCAAGGTAGCATAGATTAGACTACCTACCAAACTCTGATATTTCTTCATGTCATTGAACTCTTCACCTCCATACCTGCTTAATTTATGATTTACCTCCAATGGTGTAGTTGAGGTCCTGCTATCTTCCATGTTAAACTTGACTAGAAGATTCTTCAAGTATCTCTCTTGTGAAACATATACTCCATGTTGAGTATACACAATCTGCATTCCTAGAAAATAAGATAAGTTTCCCAAATCACTTATCTTAAACTCCTTCTCTATTTGCTTCTTGAGTTCATTGATTCCTTGAGCATCTGTTCCTGTAACAATAATATCATCAACATAAATGCACATGTAAATATATCCATTTTCACTTGCCTTCACTAGCAAGCTACTATCTGCCTTTGATGCTTGAAAACCACATTCATTCAAGAACTTGACCAATCTGTAATTCCAAGCTCTTGGGGCTTGCTTCAACCCATATAAAGCTCTCTTGAGCTTACACACATAATCTGACCCAATTGACTCCATGAAGCCTTCTGGTTGCTCCATATATACTTCATCTGCAATGTAACCATTTAGAAATGCATTTTTCACATCCAATTGTGATAATTTCCATCCTTTGCAAGCAGCAATAGCAATCAATGTCCTAATTGTAGACATCTTAGCAACAGGACTAAAGGTCTCATCATAATCTACCCCATAAGTTTGGGCATAACCTTTAACCACAAGTCTAGCCTTATATCTAGACACCTTACCATCTGCAAACCTCTTTGTTTTATATACCCACTTGCATCCAATGACCTTCTGATTCTTTGGTCTTGGTACTAGTTCCCAAGTTTCATTTTCAAGTAGAGCATCATACTCTTCTTGCATTGCCTTCTTCCAATTCTGTTTACCTTTGGCTTCTTCATAAGTGGTTGGATCTTCTTCTGTTTTCACAATGTAGGCATAATCTTTTGTTGTTAGGAAAGATGTATCATAACTATACCTTATAGGCTCTTTCCTTTCTCTTGTAGATCTCCTGATTTCTGCACTTCTTGAAGTTTCAGCCTCATTTGATTCTGGATCAAATCTTGGCCCTTCTTCTACATGATCCTGCACTCTACATCTAGAGTCAACTTCATCAACAATTTCTTCACATACTTTTACCTTTGCCTTTCCTTTCCTTTGAATTTCTTCAACACCTGTATACTCATTTGGTGATCCTGTATACCACACATTTTGCTCATCAAATGTTACATCTTTAGAAACAAGAAATTGCTTTGTGGATGGACTCCACAACCTGTAACCCATCTGTCTATCATCATATCCAATAAACACATACTTCTCTGCTTTTGGTTCTAGCTTATGTCTTAATTGTGAAGGAACATAAGCATATGCAATACATCCAAATACTTTGCAATGATCAAGACTAGGCTTCTTACCCCACCATGCTTCATAAGGGGTTCCTCCATCCAAAGCTTTGCAAGGCAACCTATTCACAAGGTATGTTGCAGTGTTAATAGCTTCTGCCCATAAGTAATTTGGACAATTCTTTTCCTTCATCATGGCTCTTGCAAACTCTACAAGAGTCCTATTCCTCCTTTCTGCTACTCCATTTTGTTGAGGGGAGTACCTGCAAGTCACTTCTCTTTTGATACCTGCATTCCACAAATAATCATCAAACTCTTTTGAGAAATACTCTCCCCCTCCATCTGATCTTAACCTCCTTAACTTTTGTCCTGTGATCCTTTCTGCATAAGCATGGAAATGTTTGAATGTCTTGAAGACTTCTGATTTGTCCTTGATTACATACAAAGTAATCCACCTGGTTGCATCATCAACAAACAACACATAATATATGGATCCATTTATGCTATAGTCCCTTGAGGGACCCCATACATCTGTATGAACCAATTCAAGCATGTTTGAATACTTGTACCCTGATTTGTTATAAGAACTTTTATGTGCTTTACCTAATTGACAAGCTTCACACTTGTACACCATATGTTGCCCTTCAATATTTGGCAATCCAAGCACCACCTGATTCTTTGACATCTCCTTTATAGCTCTCTCATTGAAATGACCTAGCCTCTTATGCCATAGGTCTAATTCAGACACCTTTTGACCTCCATAGGTAAACAATGCATGTCCCACATTACCTTGGACTTTGAGAGTAAACAATCTTCCTTCCTTTTTACCTGCAATTATGTTTCTATATCCCTGATTTGGATCTTGTACATAAACACCATCATTTGTGAATCTTACCTCATATCCTTTCTCCACAATTTGCCCTACACTTATCAAATTTTTAGGAATAGTAGGAACATAAAGTACCTTGCTCAGAAGTGTACTTCCACTCTTTGTCTTAACTGATCCAATGCTTTCCACTTTATGTTTGGTATTGTCACCTGTTTGAACTGTATGTCCATTTACCCTTGCTTCCATATCAGTCATCAAGGATAGATTCCCACTCAGATGGTTGCTGCACCCTGAGTCAATATAAAACACTCTTTGATCTTCTCCCATTGATTCATGAGTTGCATTCAAGATAAGAGTCATGTCATCCTTCTGATCTGATGCATAATTGTAATAATTATTGTTGTAGGACTGAGATTGGAAGTTTCTTCCACCTCCTCTACCATATGATGTCCTACCACCTCTTCCTCTGAAGTTACCTCTTTGGTTTCTGCCTCCTCTACCTCTTTGACTATAATTCTGATTGTTGTATCCTCCACTTTGATTATTATACCAACAATCATTTGCCAAATGATTTGTTCTGCCACAAATCCAACAAGCTTTAGCATTATCTTTGTTCTTACCTCCTCTTCCTTTACCTCTGAAATTTGTCTTCCCTTTTGTGAAGTTGGCTTGATTTGAATTCCCTTCATCATCATTTGATTGCTTTCCCTTGCCATTCTTTTTCTTGTCCTTGGAGTACATAGCTTGACTTGTACTTCTATCATTGTCTCCTTTAAGATCCTGCTCAAAGGTTAGCATATGTCCTAGCAATTGATTAAGGTCAGGAGTAAAGTGATCAAGTGACAACTCTATAGACAATATAAAATGCTTCCACTTCTCATCTCCTCTTAAACCTGTAAGTATTTGTCTTACCAACTTTTCCTCTTCAATGTCTTCATCCACTGCTCCCAAGCTATCTGCAATATCTTTCATCTTTGCCACATAATCTGAAATTGATTGTGAGCTCTTCTTCTTGAAGGTTGTGAACTCAGCCCATAGTGAGGACTTCCTTGACTTAGTTGTATTTTGGAAATGCTCTTCCAAGGCATTCCAAACATCTGTGGCACTTTCCAAACCTCTGATGTGAGGTAAAAGGTAATCATTCACAGCCATGTAGATGATACTCCTTGCTTGAGCATCTTTTCTCATCCAAGTCTTCAACATTGCAAGTTCTTCCCTAGTAGGAATACTTGGATCTGCAAACTCTGGTTTTTCTTCATCTTTTGTAATAAATGATATAAGGTCTTTGCTCATGAGGTGTGCTTCCATCCTCATGGACCATGCTGGATAGTTCTCCCTATCTAGCTTATCAATCTGCAAGCTTTCTCCCATCTTGTATCCACCTGTGTATTGAAACTTCAAGCTTTACAAACAATGTATGTACCTTTACTTCGAATTGAACTCCTTTTGCCTTTCTTGATGTCAATTTGTCTTCTCCTCGAGCTTTAACTCCAAGCTTTCACTTCTTGATCCTTCAAATGTTGAATTTCTTGAATCTGCAGCAGTCGGGATCCTCCTTTTCTTCAAATTTCTTCAAATTGATGTCTCCTGCTCTGATACCACTGATGGAGAGTGTTAATCTCCAAAAGAACAACTTATTCTTGTGATTAGAACACCTCTATACCAAGAATAAGTCAAACACTCCACTAATTTAGAGGATCAATTGTTAATTACCAAAAGATTAACAAATCTGTGAAGAAGATGAAACACAGAAAAGTCTGCTGCATTATTTTTCACATTGATCTATCAAATGTGTAAAGTTTTTGATAAAACTTTGTACGAAGTATCTCCTAGAGATTGCGCATCTACTCCAAGTTGAATCACTTCAAAAGATTAAGTATAACTTGAGAAATTGATTTCACAAGTTACCTATGTCAGAAACTGTTACTCAGAACAGTCGACTTTACACCTGTAACTTTTAAGACTTGGTTCTCCTTGAATAGAACCCGTTTTACAAAATGCTTCTAGACATAAGTAGCTTATCTTCCAACTTAAAGATTAAGCCCTCACTCATGCAAAACTTTAAACTGTGCTAGGAGAAATGTCCAAAACATTAACTTCGAAATATGCGCCTGTTTTAGGAACCAGTGAATACACTTCACATATGAATGTTCCTACACTTAATTCACTCAGCCTGATTACAATTGGAAGCTGAAACTTTGCACAGAGGTCAAGCAACTCTCAACTTAGACTTGTACAAAAGCATTTCACAATCGATTCACTGTAGAAGGAGAACACGCAGAAACATCGGGCGCAAAACTTTTCATTTACTCAGAGAGATTACAACTGAGTGATGAGAACTAACTCAAATTCACTTTCCTCTATCTCATAACTTCTATCTCCCTCATTCTTGACATCTAACTATTGTCACATATGCTCTCATACATGCCCCGACTTTTCTCAAGGTATTTATAGATAATTTGTACATAATTCTTACTGAACAAAAGATCTAAGTCATCTATGACTATGCTAATGTACATATGTGTACACTTCTCTTGTCCTCTGATTGTAATCTTCTTCCACACTTTAGGAATTGATTCTTCCTTCATCATTTGATCTTCCAAGCCTTCAATTGGTGATTGGTCTGCACCAACAGTGATATGGCTTAAAACTCTTATGAAGAGTTTTGACATCATCCAGAGTACACCCACTATTCATGGAGATAACATGAGTACGTTATGAAGCATGGAGAAAGTATGTATATTCAGAGGATGAAGATGTGTATACATATGTACATTAATTTAGAGTCAGTTCATCTTATACTTTTGTATGGTCATGAGCTTGTAAATATTTGCCTATATATACAAAGAAAATGTTGGGGCAAATAAGAGAGAATGTGTAAGAACAAGATTTGAGGAGAATTAGATGTCATTAGACACTTTAGAAGTGAGTAGGATCTCTCTCATCACTCAGATGTAAAAATTGTCAGGAATGAAGAAATATTGCACCCGATCTTTCTGGGTATTCTCCTTTTGTGTTGAATCTTTTGCAAAATGCTTTTGTACAAGTCTAAGTCTATAGTTGGTTGACCTCTGTACAAATTTTCAACTTCTAATTGTGATCAGGCTAAGAGAATTGAGTGTAGGAACATTTACATGTGTAAATGGAAAGAAGAGAAGTTGCAGGAGGAGCAAAATTTGATGCTAATGTTTTGGTCAGTTCTCCTTCCACAGTGTAAAGTTTTGAGCAAGCAAGAACTCATTCTTTAAATTGGAAGGTAAGCTACCTATGGCTAAAAGCATTTGCATAAACGGGTTCTAGTTTGAGAGAGCCAAGTGTTAGAAGTTACAGGTGATTGAATCTACTTCTCAGAAGAAGAGTTTTAGACATAGGTGACTTGATGAGATCATTTCTCAAGATCTACTGAGTCTTTTGAAATGATTTAGCTTGGAGAAGGTGCACAAACTATAGGCGTCACTTGCAAAGTTTTATCAAAAAATTTACACATTTGATAAGTCAATGAGAGAGTTATGTGCAGCAGACTTTCTGTGCAGTCATCTTCTTCACAGTTTGTTCAAGATTTTGTTAATTGATCATTAATCCTCCAAATTAGTGATGTTTTTGAGTTACTCTTGATATAGAGGTGCTCTAACTTCAAGAGTAGCTTGTTCTTTTGGAGAGCACTCTCCATCAACATGTACACAAATGATAGATATATGGATAGTTAAATAAGTAGGTAGTCAAAGAATCAGACATTTATAATAGTTCATATACATTCACTATACTATGTATGAGTCTTCTCACATGACTATATATAACTATTGTGATAGTAAGAGTCAAAGAATCAGACAATCACTATAGTTTCTATACACCGTGTGACCTACACTAAGTATTCTCATCAGAATCTAAGTGACTATTGTGATAGTAAGAGTCAACGAATCAGACAATCACAATAGTTTCTATACACCTTGTGACCTACACTAAGTATTCTCATTGAAATCTAAGTGACTATTGTGAGAGTAAGAGTCAAAGAATCAAACAATCACAATAGTCCCTATACACTCCTTATACTATTGAGAGAGTAGGAATCGAGGTGGCGATTCAAACAATCTTAATAGATCTATTATTGAGTCCTATACTACTCTAAGAGTAAGAATCGATGTAGCCAGTCAGACAATCACAGTAGTGGTTTTTTTTTTTCATCAATGTATACAAGTAAGAAACACTTTTGCGAGTGAAACATGTATACAATTGATGATTAAAAGACACAAAACTAATTATATAAATAAAAATTAGGCATATGTAAGAGATGCGTATGCGAATCATACAATATGCATGATACAATTAACAAAATAATAAAATAAACAATAAATAAAAATTAAATCAATACGGTGAAGGAAGCTCTCTATGAAAGAAATGGTAGAATTAAAGCTCTCTAGAGTAGCAATGAAGCACGTGGGGAATTAGATTTTTGATCGTATGTAGAAACATATTTTCTTTTGCTAGAAATCGCTTTTCAATCGAAATGCTTTTTGATCAAAATCGCTTTGATCGAAGTGCATTTTGATTGAAAGCATTTCGTTCGAAAAGTTATCCATATCCATTTTTTTGGTGTCTATTTGGATAACCAAGAATAAAACAAACATATTTGGTATTTTTTTATTATTTGGCCGAATAAATGCAACCCATATGACACTCGCAGTTACAATCTCTCTTGCAATGAAACCAAGATGTTAGAACTACAAAATGGTCCAAAATTGAAGATAGTCCTTGAGTAGATTGAGAAGGGAGTAAGGGAAACTCATTGCATTACTAAAATCAGATTGCATCTAATATACAGTATTGGTGCATGTGGGGACAGAGAATGAAAAAAAAAAAATTGTTGATAGATAGAATCCATTTGCATCTTGTTAAGTGCAGCAAGCAAGATGTGAGTTGATTGTGAGTGGGATCAAGTTGATAGCATCGACCCTCCATGGCTAAGAATAGACAAGAATGACTAACGACCTGGAGATTCACTTTGGTGAAAGGACAAACATCGCACACTCTTCATTACTAATAGTAGATGAGAAGGATTAAATGTCTGCAACTTTATTAGAAGGGCCATGTTAAACCACTTTGATTGATAATCAAGGCTCTAAAACTCTACCTCTTGCTGACTTTATATAGAAAAGGGTCATGACTAAGCATGCATTGATGTTATAACATCAGCATCTCTAACATAGCATTACATCTTCCTAGAAGAGGGTCTATTCCATGAATCATTCTTCATTTTTATCATGCATGTAACAACTCCTAGAAAGACTCCCAACACATCTCCCACCATCTCACCTAGACAAAGAAAAAACCATGAATTCTCCCTTGAAGTCTGATCAAAATTAGGTCCTATTAGATTACATCTCTTTTAGCTATGAGGTAGACTACATTAATGCTCATTCAGGTATTCATGGTTCCAAAAAGCACTCTATGGGGCATCAAAACAAGAGGATTTTGTCATCGAGGAGCATGGATTGCATCAGATTGCAATCTGTTCATCCTATTTAGGATGAATGACAATTGAATTGAAACAAGAAGATGTAGGTAGAGCTATTGAAGGCCAACAATAACTAACTAAGAATAGGGTCTAACAACTCTCTCTCCCCATTGTTGATTAACAAGCTTAACCCAAAGTATAATGATCTGTTACTAAATCTTGTTTTGTATCTCACATATTTACTCTGATTGTAGCTTCAGTTGATGCCCATGTTTGTTGGGAAATTATAGGGGATACAACCTGGAAGGAGGAGGATGTGGGGTAGGATGCTAAAAAAGGAAAAGCAAAGAACTAAGCAACACAAGGATTCACACAGAATGAAGAAGCATCATATTGGTGATTCAAGTTATGGTTGCAATTCATTATTTCCTTCTACACACATTGAACACGATGTTTAATTCGAGTGTGCCACACATAGTTTTGGTAGGGGAGGAAATCTTTCAAAAAATTCCAACGGCGATATTAATATGCTAGTGTTTACAATGCGAGATGCATTGGTACTGCTCAAAATAGGTTGTGGAAGTATTCAATAGTGAGAATTACTCTTTCCAAGTTGTCTTTTTCTATATTAGGAATGTAAATCTATTACACATTTTGAGGCATGAAAACATGTTCAATGACATAGTTGAAACATTTTGGAAGTATTCAATAGTGAGAATTACTCTTTCCAAGTTGTCTTTTTCTATATTACGAATGGGAATGTATTACACATTTTGAGGCATCAAAACATGTTCAATGACATAGTTGAAACATTTTTTCTCTTAAGTTGGGATGATATTAGGAGTTTGAACCATGCATTTGTGCCATTGATTGAGCATCCAAAGATACGTTTATGGATTCGTTATTTTCAAAAGACTAATACAATAAAAGGAAAGCACAAATAACTTTATTCTCACGAGAGGTGTTAGATATTTTATGTTGTCATGTGAAGCTATTGACACCTTCTCTTGGTTGATCTAGACCATACTAATGACATCTCTTTGTGTGCTTAGGATGCATGGGCGTAGGGTGTGGAATCTCCTAAATTGAGGTGTATGAAGACTTACATGTTTTGGAACCATGATTATAAGTGATTTTGAGATGCTTTTCATGAAGAACCTAATAAATTTTTGTTTACAAGGATATCATGATATTGAAGGGGAAGGGAAGATTTCTTAAAACCATGATTCTTTATGTTGATAGGGTCATTTGGAACATCAGTGAGATCTAAGTAACGTTTATGATTGAAGGGAAAATGTACTTTTTTGGATTTGCATTATTGATTAATTATAAAGGTATTTTCATACATGTCTAAACATGTGATTCACCATGACTTGGATGAGCTTGTGAGATTTAAGGTAATTATGCCATGATCATGCTTGTATATGGTTCATGTTTTGTCCTTATGACAAGACCATGAGAAATCTTGAATACATTGATGCTTTGCATATGGATATTTTAGAATGTTAGATGTCACATAGATTTTCTTTCCAGTCCTTGTCAACATAACATTGGGTAATACAACATAACATCAATGCATCAATGAAAAATTTATCCTTTCACCCTCTAAATAAGATGTTGTTCCCATGCTTTTGAACTTAAGTCATGATAGATTATGAGAAGTTTTTCTTTTTTACCTTGGTGGGTCGTCTTGATGTATCAAAGGTTATGCCCCTCTCTTATGATGTAACTCTATTTTTTATGATGTGAAAAAGAATGGCATGCTTCATAAGAAGGTAGTTGATCATCCTTTCTTATCATGAGCATATCTTTGACTTCTCTAAGTTTTTCCAATAATGTAAATATTATGAAAACTTCATTTTTTTTTTTGTTGTGATTTCCTGGACCCCTATTTCACATTTTATTTGCACTTCCAAAAAAAAACCAAAAACCCAAAAAAAAATCAAAAAATCAAAACAAACATACATTATAATGGGAAAAAATTGAAAATAGACAAGGGGGAAAATGTCAAAAATAGAATGCAAGAAAAAAGTAAAGGGAATAGACAGGATGTGCATGAGAAGATCAACTATGAGGAGGATAATAAGAATAAAAAGAGATTGCAAAATTATGAACCTCATATGGGGGTGGGCTCCATAGTCCCAACAAGGGAATATAGCAATACTTTTGTGGATGCAATAATAGGACATGACCTTAGGAGGATGAGTGCATATATAAACCCCAATTGTGAGTTGAATTTAATTATGTTGATTTAAATATTATAAATTTTGAAGACATTCAACCTACCACTCATTTCCCCTCCTGTATGAATGGTGAAAATTTTGATTGCATGGGTCCAGTTGTGTTGCCTATTGTTATGAATGACATGCAATTTGTGGAAACATTTCTCATCATGGAAGGAATAGATGAAGATTTGGTAATAGTCACCCAAAGGTTTTTTGAGAAAAATCATCAAGAGTTTTAAATTTATTGTCCATCTATTATGTCTATTGCTACTTGTGAGTCTTTGGAAAATCCTAATGCTTATCCTAATTGTAATAATTGTACACATTTGTTCACGGATTGTATTTTTCATCCACAAAATTCTCTTTTCAATGATGCAAAATATCAAATTAAGTGTGATTTATGAAGATAATGAAGATTTTTATAATGAGGACTCATTTATGTTTCCTAATCCTTGTTCGATTTAGTCACACAAACCTTTGGAGAAGGAGGAACCAAAGAAGATTTTGGAAGAAAGAACTTCTCCTTCCTCTTTACATCTTTTCCTTGCACTCTATTTCAAAGATCAAGAGTTAGATAAGAACACTTCATTGGATCAATTGAATAATTATGACTTACGAAATGATGATCTTTTGAAGCACCATTGCACTTCCCCTTGTAAATCTAGAGATCCTATGTAATCATGCCAAATCTGATATAATTTATTACAAATTGTAACTTCTCCAATCTGTAACAATCCTATGGCAAAGAGGGAAACATGTATAGAGAATTATTATATAGTCGAGATCAAGGCACCAATTTGTATAGAAGAGATAACACATTCCTTAGAGTCTTCAAATAGTAAAAAGCAAACCAATATTGATCCCATGACCTTATATACAACATATCAAAAATTCGAAGAGGACACAATGGAATCCACAAAATTGCAAGGAGAACTCAACATCAACACGAAGTGGCAAGATTTTCAAGTAAAGATGTAGCACCCAAAGTTCTTACAACAACATGGAATCAAAAGAAGGAATCTTTATCTAAAGGCTTCAAACAAATTTGGATTCCCAAAGAACGTCTCCAAGCGCAACCTAATCGGAGAGCCATATGGGTCCCAAAGAAACTACTTTCTCATGATTCTCCTATTTGTACATCAAAGTATCTTCCTATTTGTATATTCCTTTGGCCTAGCACAGTAAAGCCTCATGTATCAAACAAGCTATGGAAAAATGGATTCAAAACAACAAAGCAAAATCAAAAGCAGAATACTCATAAGAATTTCAGGCCCAAGACTAATCATAAGAAAAAATGATATCGAGGCCTAGAACTCCCAAATTTCTTGAATTCTAATCTCACTACATTTCCAATCCTAAAAACCATTCAAGAACACAACAATGAAAACATCTTCATGCAGCAAAAATGGGTTCCAAACCCAACCTTGCCCAATGCACAACATATGTTCAAGATGCACATCAATTATGCACACAACTAGGGCCTCATCCAAAGCCAACCATTAGGCACCTTAAATTAAACCAAGCACAAAGAGGGTACATGAACATAAATTATAAAAACATCCTTTTCATATTTTCTTCTTTTATGGTTGATGGACAAAGGTATCATCCATTGAAATGGATGATGCAAAGGAGAAGACTCTTGGAGTTGCACAATTGAAGAAAGCCTCATCATCGCCTCACCCTTGAGCATATTGCTCAAGAGAAATTCTATTTTGCACCATTGTTTTTTGTATGCATTTTTTTTAGAGTATGCATGAGTTAGGGTCTCATTATAAGACCATGCATAGGCACTTTTTTTCTTTTTTCGCCCATGCACCCTTAGTCCCATTAGTTTGCTTGGACTAAGAAGAAATGAATTAGTTTCATCTATTGTATACATCATCTATATTCCATTCTCATTGTGTAAAGAATTAAAAACAAAACATTCTCGCCTTCTTCTCAAGGCCAAAGAACAAAGGTAAGGTGACGAACTCCAAAAACATGGAAAAGAAAAAGAAACAAAGTGATGCACTCCAAAAACAAAGAATCCAAGACTTAAAAGACCACAACGTGCTCTTTCTCAATGCTCCAACATTGGCCAAAGGCATTGTCGAGGATGACAAAGTTGAGGAGGGGGGAGTTTTGGATGTTGGATGAAAACACATACTATGAGGATCCTATTCCTTTTCATCTCCATTTGTACATGATGTTACCTTCTTTTACTTTAAAATTTAGCTTAATAATCACTCTTCTACAGGTGTATGTGTGCCACACAAGTGAATAAAGTGAGATTTATTATCTTTCTAGTTTGAGAAATCCCACATAACATGATTTTTGCCCATTTTGTATATAAAGAAGTCATGCCCTCTTGTTTTGGGGGGCATTCATTAGAGATAATTAGATCATGTTAGTTTGTGCAATGCTTGGAATTATCTTGTTGTCTCCTTGATGTGCTTGAGTGCTTGTTTCTTTCTTGCCTCATGCTTGTGACACATTAGTTTGTTGATTAGAGACGTGATTATGTGTGTTTTTAAAGTGGTGTGTGTTATGACATTGCTTTCATCTTATTCCACATCTTATTTGGTTTGTTGATTTCATCTTCTTTTGTTGTTAATCTCATGCTAACAAAGCACCATTAATGTATTTCAAAATCTTGGAGTTTATATATATATATATACATATATATATATATATATATATATATATATATATATATATATATATATATATATATATATATATATATATATATATGTGTGTGTGTGTGTGTGTGTGTGTGTGTATGTATGTATGTATGTATGTATGTATGTATGTATATATGTATATATATATATATATATATATATATATATATATATAAACTCCAAGATTTTGAAAGGATGTTATGACAAGGTGATCCTTTGATTCCAGAATTTTCACCATGGCTTCAAAAAAAAATTTCAAGGAACCACAAATCAAGAGGTTTATCTAGTTAACCAATTTCAAAGTGGTCTCATAGATGAAATAACGGATCATTTACTTTATACATCTTAGCTAAATAATTTAGATGAGGCTATCGAGCAAGCAATTTGGAAGAATCTCAACCAAAGCCCATGCAATACATCAAGGTCAAGAAAATTGCACCAAGGGAAAGAAATCATCGCAAAGTATGCTTTTATTGTGGAGATCATGATCATATAGTATTCAAATGTGTTAAGAAGAAGAAAGAGGTTGAAATCATGATTTTTTACAATCACCATCCCATATAAACAAAAACATCATCATAGTCAAATCCCATCATGAGAATCATATAATTGATTTTTCACCTAGGTATACTACAAACCCTTTATAGTTTCATCATGTATATCCATTGTCATCATATTCGAATACCACATACCAGGAACTATAAAAAGACCAAGAGCTAGGAAGATTCAATTCCAAGAATATCGTAAGATCACATGATCGCTCATTGTGGAATTGATGCTTGAGGTGGAGGTGATATGATGGACACAAAGGAAAGCAGCTTGAACCTTAGATCCCATGTGAATTTCTATATCTCATGATTGGTTCAAAATTTGGAGATATTAATGCTACCATGATGTCCAAAATGTGCAAAAGACCTAACATCAACTATCTACTTGCTTGATTTTGGCATCTCGAGGTCTTGTTTTGGATTGCTGACATCATTGATGATATCATCAATTTGTATCCTTGAGCACCTATATAAGTATAGTTTGGCCACATACATCCTTCATCCTACCAATGCTAGTCTAGGGAGCTCAAGGATTCATGATCTCCAAGTGAGTACTTTCAATTTCCAATTTTAGTTCTTGTCTTGCTCCTTGTTCTAGTCTTGTCTAGTATACTTTCTGAACATCTAGTTTTGTATCTTTGTAATCTCATAGTAGGAGATCGTGTCTAGTTATATCTTGTATCTAGATCATACTTTTGAAGGGATTTCTTGTAATTCTAATATATGTTTCATACTTGAACAGTTGGGTATTCATGTATCATTCCCTTACATGGGTGATCTTTAATCAAAAGTACATTTATGAAATCTTATCCAATTTAGTCAAAGGGAAAATCTAGTGCTTCCCTAACATTGACTACCAAAACATAAAAAAAGTACTCTAAAGCCAAAATATTATCTCCAATCAGGTTAACCTACTCAAATTTTGAAAGCTTTGAAACATGAGAGAAAGGTTTCATTTGAACAACAAACTTTCATGTATTTAACGACACATCAAAAAAATGGAAAAAAGGTTGAGATTTAAAAGCAACAAAGTCCTTGTCTAGAAGAAATAAGATAAAAGAACTCAATCAAAGAGGGCAATAAAAAACCACGAAACAATGCATGTGCTCGAGAGAAACATTGCGTTATTCAATCAAATATCAAACAAAAATCAAACAACATTGATTGTTCAATGCACAAATTGGCATTCCTTCATGGACCAATACAATAACATAATTTATCCCTTTCTTAAGTACCTCTTATAGATAAGGAAAATTTTCTTACACTTAAGGTGGCAAGTACATATGAGCTTCAAAACAAGTGGGGATTCGCTATACATGAAGAACTAGGCATCTTGTGGCATCCTCCATAGGAAGGTGACACCCAATAAGTGGCTCAAAAAAGAAAAGACCTCAAACAAACAACCCAAGGATCACTTAGTAGCCAAAGGATACGCATAAACGAAGGAATTCAACTTCAAAAATGTATTATTTCCAATTGTTAAGATGATTATCATCAAGACTCTACTCACTCTAACAATAGCCTTGGATTTGGAGTTGTACCATATAGATGTAAAGACCTCTCTTAATGCAAACCTAGATTAAAAGTTCTACATGACACAACATGAATAGTTTGTTATTCCATGGAAATATATGTTTGATGTGTAAACTTATGTGGAGTATTTATGGGCTAAAACACGATCGTGCAAGTGATACAAGAAGTTACAATCTTTCACGCTCATAGGGGTTCAACAAAATTAGACTTACCATTACTTGTGCATAGAAAAACACAAAAGATGACAAGAACATTGAATATGGATGATTTCAAGCCACTATCTATGTATGTTCGACCACACATTCACTTTCTCGAGTTTTTGGTCCTTCATATGAGAAAGCAACAAAGAATGTGAATATTTTAGATGCCTCAGCATGCAGCTCATTCACGAATGCTATGGTGTTTATGTAACCAAATATTGCACATGCAATGGAACTTTTAAATTTATGTTGTTGGAGAATTTGAGGTCTCCTAAAGCACCTGAACACCACAAGGAAGAAGAAGAATCTTGGAGTACAACACAAAATACTAAATGTGTTACCAAGTCAAATGTACAAAGACAAGTAACCCAATAGGGTTATATGCATATATACAAGCATGGGGGAAAAGACCTCCTAAAGAGGGAAAAAAGTGTCTCAATGGTCATTCACACGCATCACTACTAAAATATATCAACAAATCCCTGCTAGGAGGGATGCGGTGAACAAGAAACTGGCTCTCATGTATAAGGAAATGCCAAGATATGTCGAATCAATCCACAAAAGGAAGTAAGCCCAAAGCTTTGTGAAAAGCTTCAAACTTCTCCCTAGGCAGAGCCTTTGTGAAAATGTCTACAAGGTTCTCCTGTGTGGGCACTCTCCAATAGAGAATCTCTCCTTGACATAATGATAGTGAAACTCAATGTGCTTAGCATGAGCATAGAACACATGGTTCCTCGCAATCGCTAATGCGCTTTGACTATCAATGAAGATGGTGGTGAGAGAAGAGTGCCCATCACAAAAATCAACTAAAAGGTGTCAGATCCACACACACTCAATAGTCATTGTGAAAGCTACCCTATACTCAGTCTCAAAACTCAAAGTAGCCAAAGTATGCTGCTTCTTGCTAAACCAAGATATGCATAAGCTACCAAGCATGAAGTAAAAAAAATGGATGGACACACAACTATCATAGCAACTAGCCAAGTCAGAGTCAAAAAAAGCCACCAAACCATGGAGTTAAAATACATACACTTCTTTATGTAAATCATTTAGAAATGAAATTTTAATGTCCAACTGATTGTTAGCCACCGGTGTGGCATTTGTAAATCTTTACTTTTCGTATTCCGCACGAACCGAAAGGTCATTGCGAAGAGTTGTATCTATTTATAAACTAAAGGATGCTCCGGTAACGATCAGGAGAATCGCCGGACTGTCTGTCTGGGCGATTGCATTCTGTGAAGTTGTCGTGGTGCTGTGTTGAGAAATCTGAGTAGTACTGTCTTTTTCTCATCTTTGTTTGATTACATTAACTTGCGGTTAGTCCAGCTCCATTAAGTTACGGTAATGAAGCCTGTGTTACGGTAATGAATAACTTCAGTGTTACGTACTGAGAAAGTATTAACCTGAGTACGAACAGTAATTCTGTGATAGAATGAAACAGAGGATTGATAGTAATTTGTATGCAGATTTTTGTGTTAACATATTACGACGTAAATGCGTTAATTGGGAAAATTAAGTTATAGGGCCTCTGATAAGCAGACCCCTACCACCCCCAAGAACCCAAAAGAGTTTAAACGCGCCTGAGATGGCAACGCGCTTTACACTGGTGCCGTCTGTGGGAAGGTGGCAACAGAGTGTTGCAAATTGATTGTGGGAAGGTGGCCATAGATTATGACTCGACAGTAAGGTAGAGTAGTACGCAAGTGTTGCAAAGGTGATATATGCCGGTTACTCGGTCCGGCGAGTCGTATCCGAAATATAGGAGAGACTGACAAGCCTTGGGCGATACCAAATTTGTTAGGGACACCCCCAGGAGGCAGAAGCAGAGATCGATTAAGCCCAGTCGTAGAAGAAGTGAAGCACGTTAGCAGTGATTTCGGTAGCATTTTGGTGGAACATACTACAATTTTGGTAGATTCCAGTGAAATTTCGATGCAGTCTGTAGAAGATACAGTAACTTCAGAGTATATAGGAACACTGTGTACTTGAGCCGCAATGACTCAAGGACTTGCACCAATGAGACTATACCTCAATTGCAATACAAGTGCATATAGTGGAGTCCTTTGCACACATTTAATTATCAATCCGAAGGAATGACTTACCAAGTGTATGAAGACATTTGCACACGTGATAGAAAATGAAGTGAGTTAACTATCCAGGCAAGAGAAAAGACTAATACTACCCACACCTACGGAAAAAACTGGAAGTGTTGCCGCAAACCTACTTTCAGCAGTTTTGGTTTTTTGAGGTTTTCTCCCAGCCCAGAACTCCGAACATAGGCAAAAGGGTACTCGTTTCGAAGCTCTCGACAAGACGAATCCAACGGTGGTGGTTTCACTCAATTCTGACCACTCTGCTGCAAGTTATGGCAGAAACAGTGAATTACGGGAACTACTAACACCCGCGTTTTTGCTTCTCCTAGCTTACGCACGCACTACAGCCACTCAAAACAAGGGGGAAGGGGTAGACAACAGTCCTACACTTGCATTTCAAGCATCACACACACATACATGAGCAAAAGGAAGATCAAAATCAGCAAGGAAGAGGCAAACTCGAAATTTCAGAAGTGCTCTTCTTCACAATGACAAGAAGTCCTTTACAATGAGTCACTTTTGACTTATATACTAGTGCCCTAAGTTTGGTCCTTTCACACAAGAGACCGGCACTTTATTCACTAAATTGCTAACTTCCTACTAATGTACATGGGTAATTCACTAATCTTCTGAGGGGATGCATCTAGAGGACTCCTCTAGTGCATTTACAACGGAAAATATATACAAAAGTGGTTATGTTACAAAAAATTGTGTGTCCAAATCGGAAAAATTTTGGGGCCCGTCTTTTTTCTCTGCTTTCTGCGCTCTTTAGCTCTGCAACACTCTCCCCCTCTTCGTCTCTGTCGTCCCTTGACAGACTTTGCTTCGCGAACGCGTCCCGTGGGTAGTGTTGTCTGCTTCTTGATCTTGCATTACGTTTTAGAGGCGCTTCAGCTTTTCCACTGCACGCTCCCCTTGGTCAGTGTTGTCTGCAGTTAAACAGACATGCAGATTCGATGGCCTTCTTGATTCAAGCTCTACAACTCGAGAGCCTGATGTAGTTGTCTTGCCTGTTGACTCGGGTTGCCACGCACGCCACCAGTGACTAGGAATGTGCTGTTCTTAGTCACCCTCTTCAACTTTTCAGCCTCTACCCCTTTCTAACTTTTGGTCCTACTCTGATGTTTGAAAAGTCCACTACTCGGGACCCTGGGGTTTAGCTTTGTAGCCTGGTGCGTGCCCCTGCGGGGCTCTGTGCAGAGATGGGTGTTGCGCCCCTGCGGGGCTTCCTGCAGAGAGTGGTCCTTGATCATTTGATGTTTTATCTTTTACTGCGCACTTTTGGACTTGGACCTTCTTCTTCTTTTCTTTTTGCTTGATTGTCCCTCTACACGTCCCTCCTCCTGAACTCTGTCGTCCTCGACAGGCTTTCTGAGGCGACGCGTGTATGTTTGGATGGCTGTTTGCTCTCGTTGGTTCAGCAGATTTGCATGACATATCATAAATTCCTTCCATTGCTTTGACTTCACTCCGTCTTCTGGCGCCTGTCTGTGATCAGCGAAGAAGCTAGTTTCATAGGCCACCAGTCTTGCATTTAAATTTGAAGTCATCTTCACAAAAATTTCTGAATCAATTTCAAAGAAGCCTGTGAAGAATGCTTCTTCAAACGTCTGCATATACGTCGATGGCAAAAACATGAGACGAGAATAATATGCCATGATAGTTAGTCGGCTGGGAATAGTAGACAAATCAAAAATTAATGCTTCTGAGCCCTGCGTAATGCCGATGAAATTTAAAAATGTGTACTTAGCATGCTGGAACACCTTCAAAACTGTAATAAGCATGCTGAATATTTTGTTAGTCATTTTGACGGCTAAGTCCGGAACTGTAGCATATCTTGCAATCCAAAATTCCATTGTTTTGACCATATATTCTTCTGTCGGTAGGTAGTTATGTGGCGGACTAGGTAGTAATGGATAATTGAGCCACTGGTTATTAATATTGCCTTGGCGCTGTCCTTCCCAAAATTGCGTCCAAGATCGTCTGCGGGGTACAGGACAAAAAGATGGATTGACTTGAAGTGCATATGGAGATGCTTCCCACTGTACCCGCAATGTAGGATTCTTTTCCAAAAGCTTTCGTCTCCATATCGGATCTGCTCTCTCGAACTCCTCTTGAGTGTAATTGAACGTGTCATGTTTAAAGTGGAGGTTGTGGTCCGGATCCTTATTCGTTGCAGATTTTATATACTGCCGCGTCTGTTCTTTAAGTAGGCCGTATGGTACGTTGAATGGCTTCAAAATTTGATCCAATTGTTTATGCTCAATCTGAGCCTCTTTCATTATCTGAATTATTTGATCTTCAAATTCAGTAGTGAGCTGGGACACCAGTAGTGCCCTTTCTGGTCTGCTCAATTCTGCAATGTCGCTTGTGTTAGGTTCTAGTGGAACCTCCTTTTCCGCCCTTATTGGAGAATGATACAAGGGGGGAGAGAGAGGACGTACCTCTTCCTCCACAGTAGCCATGGTTTCTGGAGGAACTACTGGTGTCCCTTGTTTCTCTTTTAGCTCAATCTGCTCCTGCAGCTGTTTAATGATGTCATCTTTATTCTTTAATTCTGCTTCAGCCTTGGCAATCGTCTCCTGATGTTTGATCAATTCTTGAGCAACTATATTCATGTGATCTGTGTCTTCTTTGCACTGTCTGAAATAATCATTTTCAGCTTTTTTCCATTTCTTGCGTAGAGCTGCAGTGTCATGCATATACCTTTTTTCCCAATCAGCAATGGTGTCTTGCTCCTGTTTGAGCTGATCTGCCATCTTGGTGATCTTTTCTTCCAGTTCTTTTATGTCCTCCGTTGAATGATTAGTTTCTGCTGGTGGTTGATCACTGAGGAGAGCTGTCATGAGCTCCTTGTTCCTGTTCCTTAAATTTTCCGCTTCCTCCATACTCACTTTGAGCTGTGATTCGAGTATTTTACCACGAGCGTTGATCCTTGTTTTCTCTTTTTCTGTCATATCTAATTTGTTCGTGAGCTCCAAAATTTGTTCTTTTAGTTGGGCATTTTCCTTTTCTAATACCTGGCATTGTGTTTTGGTCTTCTTTATTTCCTCGTGTTTCTTTAAGGCTTGAGCTTCTGCTTTTGATAACCTATTAGTCAGCTCCACACCTTCTTTTTGAAGCTCCTGCTTTTCACGCATGGCCTGATCGTAATCTTCATCAGCATCAAGCATTAACTGTTGAGTGTCTAGTGCAGTTCGAATCATATCCTACACCACAGGCTTGAGCTGAGCTATATCGACGTTTAGCCATGTCCGTGGTATACTTGGGGTTTCTCCTGTGTGTACATCGTTCCCTTTTTCCACATGAATGGTTTCATTATGTGGTTGTCGGACTTGTAGCTGTACATTCAGTTCTTCGTTGTTTTTACCTTGATCCTTAGATTTCGTGGCACTTCCTTGAAACGTGACGTCCAGGGGGGATGGTTCTGCCACAACCCTAAGTGGAGTGAAGGGTTCTTCGTCATGTCCTTCTTCTTGAGGCTTATCCTCTGATAGCACTAATTGTTCCTCATTATCAGATTTACCTTCTTTGATATGGGTAGTGGAGGCGTCTTTTGATTGAACAGGTTGTTTCCTTTCTTCTTCTTCCGGCTGTTTAGTAGCATTTGTGTCTACCTCTTTTGTCTGATCCTGTTCGTCGTGTCCGTCTTGGGTTGCGCCATAGTCCACTTCATTTAATTCCTCCCACTGTCCATCATCTTTTGATTCGCTTTGAATATCGACATTAAGCAATGAAGCGTCTGGTTCTTCTTGTTTCTCCGAGACCGAACTAGAATTATCCAAGCCTATTTCTTTATATCTATGAACTTTTGTGAGCTTGGCTTTCTGATCTGTTGCTTGTTGTGATTGCTTATAGTGGTGACCTTGCACTGGCAAATTAACTTGCCCTTCTGTATATTGATGTGTCTCTTCAAGAGCTTCTGTCAAGTCTTTTTCCGTTATTTCTTTTCTTTTCTCAATCGTGGCCTTGGGAACAACATGGACCCTCTTCCGAATTTGTGTGTCCTCTTCCTGTGACTCGAGTTCTCTGAGTCTTTTTGTGCCTCTCATTCTGGGTTGAGAGCTTGGTTCCGCCATCTCCACAATGGTTGTCTTTTTCTTTTTCTTAGGGACAGTTGCTACTTTGGCATATTGAGCTAAACCTGTTGATGAGGGCATTTCTTGTAGATGCTCCCTGATGCCTAGCGCATGGTATATCAGAATGGTCAGTGCAATACTCCCATTGAGGAACTTCTTGTTTTTCCATTGCTTCTTTGCTTCGAACAATCTTTCCTGCACATATGGGGTCAGATTAATTTGATTCCCGATTTGTTTGATTGCATGCGACAGTAATTGCACGATGATTTTTTGTGGGGCCATGTATCGGTGCATGTTAGGAAAGCAGAAATGCTGGTGAATTAGCCTGACCGCCTCCTCGATGTCCACCCGATTAATTTCGGTGAATGTTCTAGTTTTGGCACCTCGGCTTTCTTCCTTTACCACTGTAATCCCATCCTTCTCCCATCCAAAAGCTTCCTTGATCAGTTCATGGGTGAACTGAATAATTACCCATTCTCCAACTTTGTCCATTACTCTAGCTTCTGGTACCAACGGGTCATGTAATGCTGGTTGTAATGTATTCATCACCTGTGTGCATCTTTGGAAATCTGGTTTGTAAATGGGTAACTCGAAATACTTGAGAATGCCTGCTTTCGTCATGATATCCTGTATAGATGGCATCCCATGTAGTACTCGAAAATCCTGGGACAGAATAGTAAATTGATGATCGGTGTCCATAATTTTGATTGTTGCAAGGAAGATCGATTCCCCGTCAGGTTGATCTTCCCGGAACCAATGTCCCTTCGCCTTTGTAATACTTTGGGGTGGGAACTCCATGGCTTCTTCAGGTATGGTTGCTTCAGAATCTTGAGAAGACATCTGCACTCGTAAGTGAAGTATATTAGTTTCATACCAAAGAATGCAGTAGTGTGGTGCATTTCTGAGTATCATCGTTCTTCACTCCGTTCCCATAACCCCATAGTTGAGATCTCTTACCACCTGTTTTGTTTCTTTATCATTTTCCTGAAAGAGAACAACTGTTAGCATAGCCGAAGCTTTTATTTATTTACACTGTAGATCCATTCCTACTTGAGTTCAAGCTGAGAGCTAATCTCCCTTGGAGAATGTGCACCACTAATCTTGTTTGGAGCATCATGTGCCAAATGCGTGGCCGTGTAATGTCGCCCTATTATGCATACTTTAGGTGCCTTGTGTACTTCATGAGTGCAATTAGGATTGTCAAATGGTGAAGTTTTTCTTTGCACTTTCTTCGGCCTCCATATCTGAGTCGTGGTCACCCTTTTGATACATGTTCTTTTGTTGCGTCCTTGATTGGCTGGTATTGGTTTGATCTGACTCGGAGCACCAAAATCCGTGCCTAGGGTTCGCTGTTGAGATTGCTTGGGTCTGCTGCTTCGTCTTTTTTGAAAAGAGGTATGTTCTTGGGTCGTCCCAGCTTTCTTTGCATTCCGAGCAGCCTTCTTGTGAATCCATATCTGTTGTCGGCCTCTCTGAGCTTCGAGTAAGGGTTTCGGAACCCAAATTTGCACTACTTTTTCCATAGACTTGGTTACTCCTCTTGCTGGTTCTGGGTTGGGTGTTGGTTGTCCTTGAATTCTCATTTGATCCTTGCGCACCCATTTGTATTTGTGTTGTGTTTGACCGGAACCTGTGCTTGAGGTTCTCCAATAGGTCGGTTGGGTAGCCTGTTGATAGTTTTGGGTAGTGGTTGAACTTTTCTTGACCGTTTGGGAATGTTCAGGTTCCTCTGCGGTCATCCTTGCATTCGAGGTCTCTGCTGTTTCCACATTGACTTTAGGAGCCTGGGTACCGGATTCCCTTTGTGGTTCTTTGCCTAAGCTATTCTCCGAATTTTCCACAATCTTAGGTTGGCACAGTGGCTTCTCTCCTAGTAAGCTAAATATTTCTTTGTGCCCTATTTTGGCAGAGATATACCCTTGAGCTAGATGGATACATACTTCATTCTCGATAATCCAGTCTTGTCCTAAAATCAAGTCTTCTATCAGGTCCTCATCGTTGCAGACTAACACTCTCTGTTTCATGGAGGAATTTCCTATGTGTAGAGATATGTTTGTCGTTCCAATACATTCTATGGTTTGACCTCCTACTCCTATCAAACGTGCACTTGTGGGATTCACCTTCAACTGCTGATCTTTTATGACCTTGTTTCGTACACAACTAAGTCCTGCTCCTGAGTCGATTAATGCGTCTATCAATTGATACTCCGTCTTACCAATTCCTAGGTTCAGGTAAGGTTGTGTTTTACATATAACCGTTGTATCATCATTTTTGACCTGGTAGTTTGCCATAGGGATGGGCTCTTCTCCTTGGAGATAGCGTTCATCTCTTTGCCTCATCCATTCTTTTCGTTTCCTAATGCGTTCTAGGGCTTCCTGTCTCGCTTCTTCTCGTATTCGTTCTTCTTCCCTTTTCCTATTTTGAGCTCCCAACAGTCTAGCTAGCATTTCATCGGTCAGAGGCTCCATAAATCGTTTCACTCGGCACCCACTGATGTAATTAGGAAGAATGTCTCCGTCTAGTGTGGCGAGATTGACTGCACCACTAGTGGAGATTCGATTTATAATAAGGGGACCATATCCGCGTTTTTGGAGCTTCTTTGCGTGCTGTTTTAGGGTGTACACCAAGACTAAATCACCTTCTTTGAGTCCTTTATCTTTAATATGTGAGTCATAATATGCCTTTTGTCTCCGCTTAGCGGCATAGATGCCTGCTACCGCTTGCAATCTAGTCTCATGCAGCTTTTCAATTCGATCTAATTGCTGAGACAATTCATGACCGTTCCACTCGTATTGTTGAGCTACTTTTAATGTAGGCACTAAGAAGTCAATTGGCAAGATTGCATTCTGCCCATACACTAAATTGAAAGGCGTAGTTCCAATAGCCGTTTTATATGCCACGCGGAAGGCCCAAATTGCGTGATGCAATTGTTTGTCCCAATCTGACCTTCCATTGTTGACAATTTTTGTCAATACTGTACATAGTACTTTGTTGGAACTCTCTGCCTGACCATTGGCTTGGGGATGGTATGGGGCAGATTTTTTATGGATTACTAGGAATTCATTCATAAGTGATTCAATGACTTCGTTTAGGAAGTGAGTCCCTCGATCACTCACTATCTCAATCGGTAGTCCAAATCGTGTGAAAATATGCTCAAAGAGAAATTTTGCAGTTGTTTGAGCATCATTCTTTCTGGTAGCCTTGGCTTCTACCCATTTTGTCAAGTAGTCGGTGGCTACTATTATATACTCCGCATGTGATCCTTTCGCAGGTGGGTTGATTGGTCCTATGAAGTCAATTCCCCACTTGGTAAATGCTCTCGCACAAACCATGGGTCTTAAAGGCATGTCGTCTCTTCTAATGGGATATTTTGCTCTCTGGCATGTTTCGCAGCTTCTCACATATGTTTCAGCATCCATATGTAGAGTTGGCCACCACAGACCTGCAAAGAGAATCATCTTGACCGTTCTATCTGCTGAAAAATGTCCTCCCGCAGCTCCTGCATGTGCCATTTCTAATATGGGAAGATACTCTCCTTCATGCACGCACAATCTGAGTTGATTGTCTCTCCCTCGTCTAAAGAGTTGTCTCCCTATGATCACATAATCCTTGCTCATTTCTTCTAGGGATCGCTTTCTTGCTAGGCCAGCTCCTATTTCGTGTTCTTTGGTTTTGAGGAATTGCACTAATGATTTACTCCAATTAGGCGCTATGGTGGAAAAGGGTAAGGACACGTGATCCTCTGTGCTAGTTTCTTTGCACTCCACACAATTATTTACATGCTCGTGAACGTCCTTGGACATATCAGGCCAATACACGCCTAACCTCTTTAATTCTCGTATTGTTCCCTGCATTCCTTGATGGGTTTTCCATTTGTTGATGTGTGCCTGGTTAATCAGTTGTTTTTGTTCATCCTCCTCGACACATCTCAATAAGACACCGTTTGGTTCCTTATAATACATATTTCCTGCGACAATGTGTAAGTTCCTTGATTGAAAAATTTCCTTTTTGCTCTTCCTGTTGATTGGGTGCTGAGGACCATGGGTGAGCATAGGAATCAGTCGTTCCGCCCACTTTGGACATACCTCAAGATTAAACAAATACGTATCTGGTAATTCATCCGGTACTCCGCTAGGTGGCTCTCCGTGTTTTAACCGAGAAAGGTGGTCTGCTCTCACATGTGTGTTTCCTTTTTTGACCACTACCTCAACGTCAAACTCCATCAATAATAAGAACCATCGTACCAATCTCCCTGTGTTGCAAGGCTTATTGACTAGATACAACAAGGCTTGATGGTCAATGAAGAATTTGAACTTGTTGGCTAAGAGGTAATGTCTAAACTTTTTTACTGCGTAGACCATTCCTAAGCCCTCTCTTTCAGTAGTCGTGTAATTTCTCTCTGCTTGGTTTAATTGTCTACTTGCGTAAGCGATTGGATGATCAAGCTTTCCTTCATCGGCCGGTTGAGCAAGGATGCATCCAATTGCATAGTTCGAAGCATCAACATGGATATGAAAAGGCTTGCTCCAGTTGGGTGACTTTAGGATTGGGACTGTACTCAGCCTCTTTTTAAGCTCGTTGAAGGCCTTCTCACACTCGTCCGTCCAAGTGAACTGAGTCAATAGACCGTATAAAGGCTTAGCTATTATGGCATACATGTGAATAAACCTACGGTAATATCCACAGTGTCCCATAAAGGCTTGCACTTCCTTCGCATTCTTGGGTCTTGGTAAGTCCAATATGACTTTAATCTTATCCTCATCTGTAGATATTCCATTCTTTGAAACGATGTGTCCTAGGATTTTTCCTTGTCTTACCATGAAGACACATTTTTCAGGGTTCAAGCAAACTCTATACTGCCTACATTTGTTGAATATTTTCCGCAGTTCCGGTATGTGATCTGGTCGTTGATTTGAGTATGTACACAAATCATCTACGTATACTTCCATGCTTTTTCTCAGAAATTCTTTGAAAACATGACACATCAATCGTTGGAAGGTGGCTGGCGCATTAGTGAGCCCGAAAGGCATCACTCTAAATGCATAGATTCCCCATTCAGTCGCGAATGCGGTTTTATGCTGGTCCTCGGTTGCAATAGCTACTTGGTTGTAACCAGAGAATCCATCCAAGAAGCTATAGACCTCCTTGCCGGCCACTCTTTCCAAAAGATGGTCTGTGATGGGTAAAGGGAAACTGTCGCGTATAGTTGCAGCATTTACTTTTTTTAAGTTGATACACACCCTTAATTTTCCGTTTTTCTTGGGCACGACAACTAGTGGTGATACCCATTCTGTGTGTTCAATCTCATAAATGAATCCTGCCGCTAGTAGTTTGTCAATTTCTTCCTTTATTTTTGCAGCGTAAACTTCGTTATACGTGTAAGGGCGTTGTTTAGAAGGTTTCGCATCTGCAGTCATAGGGATTCGATGAGCGCATATGCTAGGTTCTACACCCTTAAGGTCTTTGTACGTCCACGCAAATACATCTCGATATTCTCGGATAAGGTGTATGAGTTCCTCTTCTTCCTCGTCTGATACGTCTTTCCCAATATACGTGCACCTCTCTTCTCCGTCTTCTATCGTTACAACCATTTTTTTGGTTTGTTCTTTGTTATCATAGGCTTCTCCGTCTCGTGCTTCTCGTTTAGGCATTTGAGTTGCTATTTTCCTTTCTTCCACTTCGTATCTTTTAAAATGTTCTGGAACTTCGAAGTGGTCTGGTTCAGGTTCCACTTTACTTGTGTCCTCTCTATGCTCGTGCATTCTTGGGACAGTCTCAATTGCTAAGACTTCTGTCGTTTTTTCTTTTGATTCTTTTTGCATAGTTTCTAAATATTGTTCTTCAGAGTCGAACTCTGGTTCCATTTCTATGCTTTCGTATTCTTCTTTCTCCTCTTCCTCTGCAAGTTCTCCTGCTTCTACTTCTTGGAGGACAACCATGTAGAGGTTCACATCATATCCTTCCTCGTCTATACAGTCGTTCATCGTCAATACTTCTTCATTCACACAAACGTCTAATGTGGCTAGGATTTCCATCCAGCCATGTGGTTCAAAGAGTTCATCTGAAAAAATTTGAGGCATGTAATCGGGGTCTTCTACCGATCGATAATTAGGGTGCCCTATTGGCCACATTTGTTTTTTACACTCCTCCTTCTTGGCTTCTTTGCACATCCACAACTGGGCATCCTCATGCATCCAAGATTGGTCACTTGATCCAGCACTGTGAATGGATAGGTCATCTTCTTCTTTGTGGACTGGATTCCATTGTAATGGAGGGACATCCCTATAAGCGAATGTGTGCAGGTTTATCTTGGTAGTGTTCCCTTGATGTTGGAGATATAATGAATCTCTGCCCCAATCTTGTACTACTCGCATCTGTCGCATGAATGGTCGTCCTAATATCATTTCATAATTGTTTGCTTTTTCAAACTTACATATGGCCAATGTGTGTTCAAACTCTACTCCACACGTGGTTAACCTAATTCCTTCCAATATTCCTAGGGGTCTCTCTACATGTCCATCTGCTAATTGTAACTTCATGCGAGTGGGTCGTAAGGCTGGTTTACCCCACTTTTCCCAAATTTCCTTCGTTGCAATTCCTACTCCAGCTCCAGTGTCTAAGATGGCCTTGGTCATGTACCCATTGTAGGTGACAGGTAAGCATGTATTACCTTCATCTCCTTCGCTAAATTCTCCTACTTTATCAACTGGAACTCGTATTTTGGAGTGGTTTTCTTTTTCCTTTCCTTTCATTTCTCCTTTCTCTGCCGGTGATTCTATTTGATTTGCTAGCTGTCTCCATAAATGTGGTCTAAGTTGAAGCAACTCTTCCACCGTCAATTTACATTGCACCTTTGTTTTCTTAAGTTCTGTTAGATTGTGTGAACTCTCTTCTGAGTTTCCTTTTTCTTTCCCATGCACTGTGGGTGCTCGTATTATTATCGACTCTCTTTCATATTCTCCCATGTAATTAGGCAATGTTGAAATGCTCATTGTTTCCTCTCTTTCTTTATCAAACCTTGACACTTCCTCATATGCTTCCTCTAGGTTATGATCATGGTGACTATCTGCTCCAATTATTTCCTCAAAAGGAGGTGGACTGATTCCATCCTTTTTCCATTGCTCTTCTCTAATTCTTTTCCACAAGTCTTTGGACCAATCTTCCTCTAAGTCGGGTATTAATGATACCTGTTCTTGTTCATTTCGATCATCTTCCCGACTAGGTTCCTTATCCTTAGGTTGGATACACGCATCATATAGGTCCTGTGCGATCCTTGTTTCAGGCAAAATTGGGATAGTTTTTTCTAGAGTCGCCTGTGCTACTTCTATGAGTTTTTTGCATATCGCCAGTCTTTCTTTCTCTAATTCCCCTTGAGGATAGAGTCTTTCTTGTTGTTCTAGGTTTGGTCCCATTTGGATTCTAGCTTGGTATGCTTTTAACCACATGTCCAATTCCTCTGGTTTTGGGTCCGCTAGAATTGATCCTGGCTTCTTTGCCTCTGAACTAATTGGTGGTGTTTCAGGGGTCTCCTTATGCATTTGTTGTTCGTTATGTTTCCTAGAACCCTTTGCTTGTTTTTTGCTGTTTTGGCTCTTGTTTCTTGCCCATTTCTCCTTGAGCTTTTCTCGTCTTTCTTTCCATTTTTGTACTTTGGTGTTTTGGGTATTCTCACATGAGTTTTCTGAATCCTCGACTATCCGAATGTTAGCGTCTCCTGTTTTATTGTTCTCTAGTTTCTCTTCCGGTTGTTTTCCTGTTTGTTGTTTTGTTTGAGCTCTAGTAATAGCTTTTAGCGGTACAGTGTACTCCTTATCACTTCCAGATTCTTCTATGACCTCTATTACGTTGATTGGTGCAGGACCTTGAGTTTTTGTAGGGTTCTTAGGGCAATCTCTAAAAAGATGTTCTTTCCCACAATCACTACAATATCCTTCCCAAATCCTGGGTGGTGGAGGGTTGTAAGGTCGAGGACACTCCCGAATGAAGTGATCCCCTCCGCATCTATAACATGGTCCTCTTTGCACGGGTGGTCTAATAGGAGGTCTCAACGGTTGTTGTGTCTTGGGCATTGTATACATTAAAGTTGCAGTTTCCACTCCATAATTCTGATCAAATCCTTCATATCCATAATAAGCCACGTCATATGCTGGTTCATATTCCATCATGTTGGCTTCATATGGATAGTACTCTCCTGGTGGAGGTTCATACCCTTGGTTGGTTGATTCTACATTGGTCGCTATTGAAGCTGGTATTATGGCTCTTTCCAAGTTTTCTTCTGGTTGAGTATACTTCACAGGTACTACTTGTTGAGGTTGTGACAATTGGGGTCCCAACACTGGTTGTGGTGGTGGATACAGTGCTTGCTCGGATTGTCTCTGTGCACCTACCGGATACGGATTGTATCTAGGCATCTCCCTACCAAGCTCTCTAGGTGGGTATCCATAAGGTCGGTATTGTGGTGGATTGACAGGTCGTGTTTGCCTATTAAAGGGACAGTTCTCAGTTGTATGATTGGTATATTTTTGCTCGATGTGACAGTATGAAGAAGTCCCTTGTTGTTGCTGTCTGTTGTGTGAATACATTGGTTGTGCACCGGCTCCTCCTCTGGTACACAAGTGTGTGGGATGTTCTCCTCCACATAAGTTACACCTCCTCATCATAGGCACTCTTTGAGCTGGATATTGGTAAGCTCTCTGTCCTTGGACTCCTAGTTTCTTAGCTAATAGTTCTGCTAGTTCTTCCATATTACTAGAATTGGGCGTCACTGTGCTTCTTGAGTCTTCTGATTTTGTGAGGTCGGTAGTACCTTTAAGGTCCTCAGCAAGGTTGTCTTCCAAGTCGATGCACTCTTGAAGACATTCACTCAATGTTTGCAGCCTCTTCACATACACTAGGGTTCTTAGGGTCCCGTTAGAGAGTCCATCTAAAAACAATGAAATCATCTTTTGTTGAGTCGGTCTCTCAGCTGTAGGACATCTATCCACGTATTGGTTGAATCTTCGGGCAGCTGTCTTCACAGTTTCATTAGGGTTTTGCTTAAAGCTATGGATTAATGATGCAGAATTGTGCTTAATCCCTCTTTTTGTAAATTCTCCTATAAATTCTTGAAAGAACTGCTCCATGTTTCCAAATCGATTGGGATCTAAAGGTTGGAACCAAGTTAGAGCCGTTCCTGTGAGGGTGAGTCCAAAAGACTCATACTGCACAAAGAAGTCCTCTACTTGCTCAGCTCTTAGAACTTGTTTAAATTCGGCAATATGATCGTATGGCTCCCCTGCTCCATCGTAATGGTTTCTCATAAACTTAGCTACTTGGATTGGTCTCAATCTCCTCATTGGTTCAGGTGGTCTGGGCATTACAGGGAAAACCGGGACAGCTGGTCGTAATGGAGGCATTCCTGGCTGTCCTCCCACAGGTGGTCGAGGTCTGACCGGTGGTCGGAAATGGTTCCCCATCCCTGTGTGGGTCTGATTATGAGTGTGCTCACCTGGAGTTGCAAACTGTACATGAGTACGGTTGGGCACACTTCTTTGACTGGTCTGTCCTGATGTGGTATGTTCCGTCTCTTGTTGATCTCCAAAAGGATTCTGCGAGGTAGTTGCCTGCTCCCTCTGAGGAAATACAGGCGCACCCATATATCTCAGCCGAGCCTTGTCTAGGACAGCTACGGGCCAATATCTTCTTTGATTCTTATCTAGGTAAGTGAGTCTAGTGTCGTCATCTGGGTCTTTCAACTCATAGAATGTCATGGGGCTCTCTCCGATCCCTTGAACAGGTACGTCAGTTTGAAGCAATAAGTCTGCTCCTTGAATCATGTAGACTTCCAACAAGTAGTCGTCTTGAGGTATCAAGTCTCCTCTCAAGACCCGTGATACTTGTGATCTGCCTCTAGGGGTGGTCACTAACTCTTCAGAGTTGTTGGGATCCATGAACTCTCCTCTTTCATTGATCCTCTCCGGAAATTCAGTTACTATATAGATGTGACCCATTTTGTCAATGTAAGCACCTCCCTCGTATTTGACAGCTGGTCGTGGTATGATGGTGACATCTTGTGCTGTTGCCATTCTGGCAACGGACCTGTTTAAGCCATCCAGGTAGATTGGAATCTCCTGGGCATTTGTGGATACATATTGTAGGGCAGTGCGGTACTCACCTTCCACTGTAGACATGAAGTTCCTATGTGGTGCTGGACCTTGCATGTCTTCTGATGCCATGGGTATGTCTTCCTCAGATTCACTAGAGGTCTCTGAGTAGACGGAGTGGTGAATGACCTGAGCAGTGCTTCCAATAGAAGAGATGACACTCCTTCGGCTACTTAGCACTCTTCCTGACCTCAAGTTCATTCACACACCTAAGCCTCCCTTTATACTTCTTAGATTCCCCTTGGTTAGCTCTCCTAAAGGCTCAAAGTGTCTGACTAAAGAAAGGGTTTATCTCGGCGATACCACTTCCTGACGATACTGCTCTCGGCGATACTGCTTTGACTGCGATACGATACCAGAATCACACGATACGATACTGACAATCACACGATACGATACGAGACCATGCCCACGATACGATATCAGGCACAGAGGCGATACGATACCAGTGTGGTGTCGCGATACCACTTTGGGAAGCAGACGATACGATACCCCTGCTGCACACGATACGATACTGGAACTATGACGATACGATACCAAAGGATTCCAACGATACGATACCTGATCTTCTGCCGATACGATACCTGTGTGATTTCGCGATACTTACTCTAGGAGGAAGCGATACGATACCACCGAATTTTTGGCCGATGCGATACCTGTGACAGTATCGCGATACGATCTTTAAACTTCGACGATACGATACTAAGTATAGTATCGCGATACTTCCCTAGGAACTCCACGATACGATACTAGAGACTATGACGATACGATCTCACGATGGTGTCGCGATACTGTCCTTAGTGGGAGACGATACGATATCACTGTAGTACGCGCGATCGCGATACCGACTTGGCTACACGATACCAGAATGGTATCGCGATACCAGGGTCGATGACCAGCGATACGATACTACCGCAATTGCGCGATCGCGATACCAACTCAGGGTCACGATACCAGTGCGGTATCGCGATACCAAGTTAGGTATCAAGCGATACGATACTGACGCAATTGTGCGATCGCGATACCAACTCAGGGTCACGATACCAGTGCGGTATCGCGATACCAAGTTAGGTATCAAGCGATACGATACTGACGGCGAATATCGCGATACAAGGGAGTTTTGGTATCGCGATACCAGAACTCAACCGATCGCGATACTCAAGCCAAATCACAAGAAAATGTGAAAATTTTCTCACCCCCTTGCAGCTCTTACACTCCTCCTCCCTTCTAGGCCTCTCTCTCACACAACAACACAGAAATAACTTCTCTTTACCCCCCCCCGCGATACTGCGCACTGTTTTAATCACGTTTTGTGCATGTTTCTAGTGCTTTGAGTGAATGATCTTGATAAGAACTCACCTTTGTCTGCTCTAGCTTGCCCTTTGGGTTCCAACTCTCACTGAAATGGCCTCGAACGCACGATACCAGATCCACGATACCGGTCGCTGTCGCTCACGATACCAGAGTTCCAGCAAGTGTCAAATGAGTCAATTTTTTGGGTTTTTATACTTTTTGGGACAGAACTTGAAATTTTGGTCTATTTTTTGGTGAATTTTTTGGGTTTTTTGCCTATTCCTACTTCTCCTCTCCCCTTTTCTCCTCTCCTAAACTAACCCTAACTCTTCCTTCTCTTCCCTCCTCCTACACTTAAACCTAAAACTTATCACACACACCTCAAGGATGAGAAGTGACAAGTGCTGAAATGGGATACTACTCGTCAATGGACAAATTCACCTCTTGTATTCACCTCTACAAGTATGATTCGATCACACTTGCTCTCTAACTATCACGAAGGCAACTTGGTGGAGTGCGTCCCCGGCAACGGCGCCAAAAACGTGTGTACTTGAGCCGCAATGACTCAAGGACTTGCACCAATGAGACTATACCTCAATTGCAATACAAGTGCATATAGTGGGGTCCTTTGCACACATTTAATTATCAATCCGAAGGAATGACTTACCAAGTGTATGAAGACATTTGCACACGTGATAGAAAATGAAGTGAGTTAACTATCCAGGCAAGAGAAAAGACTAATACTACCCACACCTACGGAAAAAACTGGAAGTGTTGCCGCAAACCTACTTTCAGCAGTTTTGGTTTTTTGAGGTTTTCTCCCAGCCCAGAACTCCGAACATAGGCAAAAGGGTACTCGTTTCGAAGCTCTCGACAAGACGAATCCAACGGTGGTGGTTTCACTCAATTCTGACCACTCTGCTGCAAGTTATGGCAGAAACAGTGAATTACGGGAACTACTAACACCCGCGTTTTTGCTTCTCCTAGCTTACGCACGCACTACAGCCACTCAAAACAAGGGGGAAGGGGTAGACAACAGTCTTACACTTGCATTTCAAGCATCACACACACATACATGAGCAAAAGGAAGATCAAAATCAGCAAGGAAGAGGCAAACTCGAAATTTCAGAAGTGCTCTTCTTCACAATGACAAGAAGTCCTTTACAATGAGTCACTTTTGACTTATATACTAGTGCCCTAAGTTTGGTCCTTTCACACAAGAGACCGGCACTTTATTCACTAAATTGCTAACTTCCTACTAATGTACATGGGTAATTCACTAATCTTCTGAGGGGATGCATCTAGAGGACTCCTCTAGTGCATTTACAACGGAAAATATATACAAAAGTGGTTATGTTACAAAAAATTGTGTGTCCAAATCGGAAAAATTTTGGGGCCCGTCTTTTTTCTCTGCTTTCTGCGCTCTTTAGCTCTGCAACAAACACATTCTACAGTTGACCCAACCCCGTCTGGTCAAGATTCGAACCTCTCTGAGGATAGAGGTGTGTTATCCAGAGAGACCATTGCTGGTGAAATAATATCTTGGGTTGGGGAAGGTTCGACTAATTCCGGTGACAGTGTGATACTTCCTGGTGAATCCTCATTCCGGACACCACTGTTCGGGGTAAGTGTGCCTACGTTTGATACCAAAGAAGAGGATAGGCTATTCAAATTGGAAATCCGTAAGAGGCTGAACGTTATTTTTAAGTCAAAAGGTGAGCAGTCTGATCATACAGAATCCGAAGGACCGGAAACACCTCCTCAGAACTCAGGAGAAAGCAACAGTACCACTACTAGCACCATGAGTGGACAACAACAGCAGCAACAGCAACAACAACAGCAGCAACAGCAACCGCCACTTCCACTTCGACCGGTTCCAACAGGGGTAACATACACCAAGTTTGGAGGATTTCCAGGTGATGATCCTAATGCCCATGTATGCACCTTTGAAATAAGTTATGCAGTGCTAAACCATCCACCCGATCCGGCATACAAGGCCATCGTATTCCAGTCTACATTAGTCAATGAAGCAGCGAGGTGGTTAACAGAGTATGATATCAACCATTTCGGCACTTGTGAAGCCCGATAAGGGATGCGTTTTTGCAGAGGTTCCGGCTGAAGAAAAATCTTGCCGAAATCTTTGATTACTTGCAGAATAATAGACAGAAGTTGCACCAAACTGTTCAGGAATATGCCACAATATTTAGAACTCATTTAAGGCAATTGCCTCCGGCACATGCTAATTTACCGGATGATGTCATAACCTAGTGGTTTATTAATGGTTTGACCCCACAGCTTAAACAAACCATGATCATCCGTTGTGTAAGCCAGTAGAAACGTTGCAGAGGATCCTGCTAAACAGATGTACTGCACCAAATGTAAAAATCTAGGGCATACCAGTGCTACCTGTGCCCTTAATCAGATGTATTGCGCCATCTGCAACATCACCAGACATTCCACCGAAAATTTTGTGTATAACGCCAAAGTGCAGGGACCAACAACTGTAAATGCTATTATACAAGAACCAAGGCAACCAGCTACTCACTACGTGCCACCGCAGATGCGAAACAATCAACAGCAAGGATACAGAAATTACCGGGGACAGCGGAATACCAACTTCAATGCAAATCGATGGCAGGCCAGTACATCAGCGGAGAAAAGAATACTTCCTTGCCACCACCTCGATGTCACTTTTGCGGTGAACTTGGCCACATCCGGAGATTCTGCAAGGATGGAGCCGAATACGACCAACGAAAGAAAGAGCGTCAGAACCCAATGACCAATATGGTCTATATTTCACCAGTGGAAACTCAAGCAGCAGTGGTCTAGACACGATCTGGTAGGCAGTTGCAACCAGCAGCAGAAGTGTTTGAACCTGGCATCCGTTGTCGGGAAGAAGGAGGTCGTGGCGGGAAGCTGCCGCGTGGGGTTGGATCAGGCCCCGCTCTGGTGCACCGTTCCCGCTGTCCTGCGAGCGGCGTCTGCGCGCTGGGCGCCTCGCCTGTGCTCTCCGGAGCGTGCGCGATCCTCGTATGTGTGGGACCCTTGCCCCTCGGAAGTGTCGAGACGTGGGACCGTGGGCGTCGGAAAGAGAGACGTGTAATATAAACGCCGCCGCTACAGTGCGGGCCGGCTAGTATATAAAATAGATCCCTCGCTACAGTGCGAGAAACCGCCTACGGGATTCCGCTTCGGTCTTCGCAGTCCAAGCTTTGCTTCCAACTTTACTTCGGTCCGTTATTTTCTTCAAGTATCCTCAATAGTAGCCTCCCTTCTCTTTACTTCAGATAATCAGAAACCGCATAAACCTGGAAAGAAGTTCCACACAGGAGATCCACGGGGTGGGATAAAACATGTTAGTACACTTTGAAAAGAATGAAACTTACTTTAGAAGTCATTAGCACATTAGAACTTATAAAAACTCACTATACTTTTTATTTGAAATGGTATGACATGCACATAAACATATGGGAAAAACATAAGCATGGTCACAAACACTCCTTTTCTTCCCTCCTTCTTTCTGTTCCCCTCTTCTCCTTTCTTCTCTATCTTTTCTCTTTTCATATCAGAGATCCCTTCTATGTATTAAACTCCTCTAATCACACAGGTTAGAAGGTAGTGATATAATCCTTTCCTTTAATTCATGTTTAAACTTCTTCTAGCATGTAATTAGCCTGAAGAAGGAGGTCGTGACGGGAAGTCGGTGCGTGGGGTTGGATCAGGCCCCTCTCTGGTGCGCCGTTCCCGCTGTCCTGCGAGCGGCGTCTGCGCGCTGGGCGCCTCGCCTGTGCTCTCTGGAGCGTGCACGATCCTCGTACGCGTGGGCCCCTTGCCTCTCGGAAGTGTCGAGACGTGCGTGCGTACACGACCGTAGGCATCGAGAAAGAAACAAATTAGATACAGCACTGATTCTCGAAATCACTGGGTCGGTGTGTATACAAACTCGATGATACAATTAAATCTGAATGATACAATGATGCCCGCTACAGTGCGGGTCCGCGATACAAAAATCCGCTACACCGCGGAACAGGTAAGTACAAATAAATGCCGCCGCTACAGTGCGGATCGGCTGGATATGATGTAGGCCTCCCGCTACAGTGCAGGAAGTCACCCTCGATCTTTGTCTTCTGGTCTTTGCGGTTTAATCTTTTCTTCACTTTTCTTCAATCCAAGCTTTTCTTCAAGTCCTCACTTTGTAGCTCTTTACTTCAAAATTCACAATAATCTCTGATCACGCAGTAACCTGGAGGTGACAATCCACGAGCAAGATCCACGGGGTGGAGAAGAAACAAATGAATTAGCACTTATTTATAGGCCCCCCCCTTGGACTCGCTTCTAGAACGTTCTAACCTCCTCAATGAACTTTCTATTTTTGGCGGACTTTTTAATTTTTCCCCTATATTATGGTTTTGGTTTCACACTGGATATTTACTATTTAATTGGTTTTTAGGGTTTGACCTACAGAAACCGCCATTTCCAAGGGTCCAACCTAGGGTTTTTGGTCGGAAAAATCAGGGTTTGGTCACAATTATCTCAAGCTCGCCAATTTAATGTTTTATTTACAGGTTTGGCTTAAACTCTAAAGGTTTCCAAGGGTTCAAGTCCGATTTTTAGGGGGTAAACCCTCATTTTCAGTCAGTTTCAAGGGTCAAACATAAAGTTTTCATGGGTCTAATGTCAGTTATTTACATGCACGGTTCTAACGCACATCTCTAACATGGTTTTCGCATTGCACAATTAATTAATTCGACCAAATTATGCATGATTTTTATCACTTTCTCTCTAAAACATCACACAAAACTCAAAAAATCAATCAACTTTGAAAAAAATCATGCGCACTCCCTACGGGATTTCATCCCGACACCGTGAACAGCAGAGAATGTATAACAAAGCTAGCCAATGGACCACCAAAGAGCCTACGGTGTTCCCTGATCCAGTTCCGGTGACACAGGTTCCCCTGCCAAAGGTGGGAGCGCAGGAACAAGATTGTACCCCAGTAATAGGAGAATCATCATTGGAACGAGTGAAGAGTGCAATTCCAACAGACCAGGTATCATGGGATATTCTCTCGAAGGCTTCAATTACACTTCCTTTGGGGCAACTACTCGCCTTGGTTCCCGGAGTTCGGTAGCAATTCGAGCAACAGCTCAGTCCTGGATCTCCCAGTACTCCGGCAACTGCCACAATACAATCGGAAGCTGACTCTACGGTGGATCATGCGGTCCCCTTAATTACGGTATGGCACAAGAATCACAAAATTACTCAAGTACTGATTGATGGTGGGTCTAGGGTAAACATAGCCACTGCAGCTCTTTGCAAGAAGTTAGGGTGGACCCAAATTGAGCCTGTCCAATTTTTTGTAAGAATGGCCGACCAATCCTCAGTCCATCTGGTGGGACTCGTATGGAATGTCCCCATTACTTTGTAGGGTACCACGTTTAAGATGACTTTCGTAGTCTTAGAATTACCGGAGTCCAGTCTCGATTATAATCTTCTTTTCGGTCGACCATGGTTGAAACAGGCTAAAGTCATACAGGATTGGTCAGCACAGGAACTGACTTTCAAAGACAACCACCGTAAATATGTTGTCAAATTGGATGCTATTCAGCCCTGTGAACTACATGCCATACCTTATGTAGCAGAGCCGGTCCACATGTTGGATGGCTTATCCGATGACGAAGAAGACGTATTTTTGAAGAATAACAAAGATTTGATCTCCTTGGGGACTGTAGATTTGCAATATGTCGCAGACAACTGGAGTCCAGCAGCCTGTACGGTGGTGCCCGTGACCGGAGATGTAGATGCCAATGATAACGATGCTATGGATGGAGCCACTTTGCAGCAACTTTTACAGTCAGCTGACGATTCGGTGAAACCTCGGCAATGCTATGTTCCCAACGATCAGTTAGTCACCTATAAATTGGGAGATGAAGTGAACCCGTGACCTGTCAAGATAAAGGCAAGATTGTCCGAGGCATTTCAAGCAGACTTAATCCAGCTTCTTCGTGAGTTTTCTGATGTTTTTGCCTGGGATTATCGTGATATGAAAGAACTTGACCCTCGCATCTATCAACATTGGGTCGTGCTGAAGCCGGAAGCGAAGCCAATTAAACAATCCAATTACCGTATGAATCCCAACTATGCAGCACAGGTCAAAGCAGAGCTCGATAGGTTATTGAAGGTGGGACTCATCATACCAATAGAACACGCTGAATGGATATCATCGATCATAAGTGTTCCAAAGAAAAACAAGGAGCTCAGAATCAGTGTAGATTACCGGAAATTGAATGCAGCCACAGTACCTGACCCGTTTCCTCTTCCCTTTCTCGACACAATGTTGGACAGAGTGGCAAGACACGAGATGTACTCCTTTTTGGATGGTTATAGTGGTTATAACCAGGTTCGAATGGCTGAGCAAGATATACCAAAAACAGCATTTATTACGAATTGGGATGTTTTTGCTTGTACGGTCATGTGGTTTGGGTTAAGGAATGCTCCCAGTACCTTTCAGCGTTGTATGCAAGAAATCTTTTCACCCTACCTCACTTCTTTTATGCAAGTATACTTAGATGACTTCTCCTTCGGCAAGATTATGGCACACCTGTATCATTTATGGTGTTGTTTTGAGAAATGCCGTGAATACCGACTCTGCCTGAACCCGACAAAATATGTTTTTGCAGTTTCTTGTGGTAAACTACTTGGCCATATCATATTTGCACAAGGCATACAGGTTGATCCAGACAAAGTTGTAGCCGTGTTGGAAGCACCTGTGCCTACCACACCAAAAGAAGTTATGCGATTCCTAGGACAAATTCGGTGGCATGGTCGCCATTTACGGTGGTTAGCTCATCTCGCCACACCACTTAATCAACTCATGATGAGCACTCCACAACAGTTCAACTGGACTACAGAATGTCAAACTGCCTTTGATCGTTTAAAAGAATTATTAACTCAGGCACCAATTTTGCAACCCCCGGATTGGGAATGCCCATTCCACATCTTCGTCGATGCCTTAGACATAGCAATTGGAAGTGTTTTAATGCAGCAAACTAATCAGTGGTTCAGGCTTGTCTATTATGCAAGTCGTTGACTCGCTCCTGCTGAAATAAATTATTCAGTAACTGAAAAAGAATGTCTCGGTTTGGTGTATTCTATAAAGAAATTTCGGCATTATTTGTTAGGCCGAAAATTCACCTTTCATGTAGATCATGCTACGCTAGTGTATTTGGTCCGGCAGCAGCATTTAGGTGGTTGCTTGGCACATTGGGTTCTATTGTTACAGGAGTTCGATTATGAAGTGATTCATCGACCCAGCACTGCACATGCATTAGCAGATTTCCTCTCTCGATTAGATTCCGGTGAACCTTCGGTGGGCGTTGATGACACCACACTAGCAATTTATGTTACTGAAACGACTAGTGATGAATCTGTAGAACCTCCTATGACACCTACCTACTATGATCAGTTTTTAACCTTTCTTACTGATGGATGTCTTCCCCCTCAAACTTCTCCTATGATGAGGCGGAAAATTGCAGTTTAGAGTCGCAGATTCCGGTTGATTGCCGGACAGTTGTACTACATGGATCATACTGGTGTCTTACTTCGTTGTATTCCCACACATGAAGTTAATTCGGTTATTGCTATGGCACATTCAATACCATCCGGTGGACATTTTGCAGCAGATTTAATGCACCAGAAAATTTTGCAAAGTGGGCTTTGGTGGCCTACTATGTATAAAGATGTGACTCGGTTTGTGCAGCAGTGTGACACTTGTCAACAATTTGGACAGCCTTTACAACGCCATTTCTTCCCTCTACAACCTGTATTACCTTTGGAACCTTTTCAGAAATGGGGTCTTGATTTTATTGGACCAATCACACCACTAGCGACCCTCAGCAACAATCGCTACATCCTAACCTGCACAGATTACGCTACCAGATGGGCAGAAGCTTGGGCCTTACGGTCTACTATAGCTGTTTCGGTGGCAAAATGTCTGATGAAGGACGTGTTTCCGCATTATGGATTGATGGAGAATGTTAATCTCCAAAAGAACAACTTATTCTTGTGATTAGAACACCTCTATACCAAGAATAAGTCAAACACTCCACTAATTTAGAGGATCAATTGCTAATTACCAAAAGATTAACAAATCTGTGAAGAAGATGAAACACAGAAAAGTCTGCTGCACTATTTTTCCACATTGACCTATCAAATGTGTAAAGTTTTTTATGAAACTTGGTACGAAGTATCTCCTAGAGATTGCGCATCTATTCCAAGTTGAATCTCTTCAAAAGATTAAGTATAACTTGAGAAATTGATTTCTCAAGTTACCTATGTCAGAAACTGTTACTCAGAAGAGTCGACTTTACACCTGTAACTTTTAAGACTTGGTTCTCCTTGAATAGAACCCGTTTTACAAAATGCTTCTAGATATGAGTAGCTTATCTTCCAACTTAAAGATCAAGCCCTCACTCATGTAAAACTTTAAACTGTGCTAGGAGAAATGACCAAAACATTGACTTCGAAATATGCGCCTGTTTTAGGAACCTGTGAGCACACTTCACATATGAATGTTCCTACACTTAATTCACTCAGCCTGATCACAATTGGAAGCTGAAACTTTGCACAGAGGTCAAGCAACTCTCAACTTAGACTTGTACAAAAGCATTCCACAATTGATCTACTGTAGAAGGAGAACACGCAGAAACATCGGGCGCAAAACTTTTCATTTACTCAGAGAGATTACAACTGAGTGATGAGAGCTAACTCAAATTCACTTTCCTCTATCTCATGACTTCTATCTCCCTCATTCTTGACATCTAACTATTGTCACATATGCTCTCATTTGCTCTCATACATGCCCCGACTTTTCTCAAGGTATTTATAGATAATTTGTACATAATTCTTACTGAATAAAAGATCTAAGTCATCTATGACTATGCTAATGTACATATGTGTACACTTCTCTTGTCCTCTGAATATGATCTTCTTCCATACTTTAGGAATTGATTCTTCCTTCATCATTTGATCTTCCAAGCCTTCAATTGGTGATTGGTCTGCACCAACAGCTCCCCCTCAATCATCAATTGAGGTCTTCTCTGTCTTCTTGATACTTGCCATGTCTTTGAACCTTTGTAACTTAGGTCCATCCAAACTCTTTGTCATCATATCTGCCACCTGTTCTTTTGTTGGAGTGTACATCACTTCAATCTCTTTATCAAGTACCTTTTCCCTCAAGAAATGATACTGAATCTCTATATGCTTAGTCCTGGCATGAAAAACAGGGTTAGCTGCCAAATACAAAGAACTCATGTTGTCTCCAAAAATTATTGGAGTACTATGATCAAACTCAAAACTTTTCATCAAGGTCTTCAACCATATGACTTCTTTTGCAGCTTCTACCATTCCCTTATACTCAGCTTCTGTGGATGATAAAGCAACTGTGTGTTGCTTCTTTGAACACCAAGACACTAACTTGTCTCCAACATAACATAGATATCCATGAGTAGACCTTCTATCATCTGAGTCACCTGCCCAATCTGCATCACTAAACACTTTGATTCTTGTGTCAGAAGTGAAACCATAATACAAACCTTCACGTAGGGTTCCCTTGATATATCTGAGTACCCTTTGGGCTGCAATCCAATGAGTCTTCTTTGGACAATGCATGAATTGTGACAACACACCTACTGCATATGATAGATCTGGCCTTGTCAAGGTAGCATAGATTAGACTACCTACCAAACTCTGATATTTCTTCATGTCATTGAACTCTTCACCTCCATACCTGCTTAATTTATGATTTACCTCCAATGGTGTAGTTGAGGTCCTGCAATCTTCCATGTTAAACTTGACTAGGAGATTCTGCAAGTATCTTTCTTGTGAAACATATACTCCATGTTGAGTATACACAATCTGCATTCCTAGAAAATAAGATAAGTTTCCCAAATCACTTATCTTAAACTCCTTCTCTATTTGCTTCTTGAGTTCATTGATTCCTTGAGCATCTGTTCCTGTAACAATAATATCATCAACATAAATGCACATGTAAATGTATCCATTTTCACTTGCCTTCACTAGCAAGCTACTATCTGCCTTTGATGCTTGAAATCCACATTCATTCAAGAACTTGACCAATCTATAATTCCAAGCTCTTGGAGCTTGCTTCAACCCATATAAAGCTCTCTTGAGCTTACACACATAATCTGATCCAATTGATTCCATAAAGCCTTCTGGTTGCTCCATATATACTTCATCTGCAATATAACCATTAAGAAATGCATTCTTCACATCCAATTGTGATAATTTCCATCCCTTGCAAGTAGCAATAGCAATCAATGTCCTAATTGTAGACATCTTAGCAACAGGACTAAAGGTTTCATCATAATCTACCCCATAAGTTTGGGCATAACCTTTAACCACAAGTCTAGCCTTATATCTAGACACCTTACCATCTGCAAACCTCTTTGTTTTATATACCCACTTGCATCCAATGACTTTCTGATTCTTTGGTCTTGGTACTAGTTCCCAAGTTTCATTTTCAAGTAGAGCATCATACTCTTCTTGCATTGCTTTCTCCCAATTCTGTTTACCTTTGGCTTCTTCATAAGTGGTTGGATCTTCTTCTGTTTTCACAATGTAGGCATAATCTTTTGTTGTTAGGAAAGATGTATCATAACTATACCTTATAGGCTCTTTCCTTTCTCTTGTAGATCTCCTGATTTCTGCACTTCTTGAAGTTTCAGCCTCATTTGATTCTGGATCAAATCTTGGCCCTTCTTCTACATGATCCTGCACTCTACATCTAGAGTCAACTTCATCAACAATTTCTTCACATACTTTTACCTTTGCCTTTCCTTTCCTTTGTATTTCTTCAACACCTGTATACTCATTTGGTGATCCTGTATACCACACATTTTGCTCATCAAATGTTACATCTTTAGAAACAAGAAATTGCTTTGTGGATGGACTCCACAACCTGTAACCCATCTGTCTATCATCATATCCAATAAACACATACTTCTCTGCTTTTGGTTCTAGCTTATGTCTTAATTGTGAAGGAACATAAGCATATGCAATACATCCAAATACTTTACAATGATCAAGACTAGGCTTCTTACCCCACCATGCTTCATAAGGGGTTCCTCCATCCAAAGCTTTGCAAGGCAACCTATTCACAAGGTATGTTGCAGTGTTAATAGCTTCTGCCCATAAGTAATTTGGACAATTCTTTTCCTTCATCATGGCTCTTGCAAACTCTACAAGAGTCCTATTCCTCCTTTCTGCTACTCCATTTTGTTGAGGGGAGTACCTGCAAGTCACTTCTCTTTTGATACCTGCATTCCACAAATAATCATCAAACTCTTTTGAGAAATACTCTCCCCCTCCATCTGATCTTAACCTCCTTAACTTTTGTCCTGTGATCCTTTCTGCATAAGCATGGAAATGTTTGAATGTCTTGAAGACTTCTGATTTGTCCTTGATTACATACAAAGTAATCCACCTGGTTGCATCATCAACAAACAACACATAATATCTGGATCCATTTATGCTATAGTCCCTTGAGGGACCCCATACATCTGTATGAACCAATTCAAGCATGTTTGAATACTTGTACCCTGATTTGTTATAAGAACTTTTATGTGCTTTACCTAATTGACAAGCTTCACACTTGTACACCATATGTTGCCCTTCAATATTTGGCAATCCAAGCACCACCTGATTCTTTGACATCTCCTTTATAGCTCTCTCATTGAAATGACCTAGCCTCTTATGCCATAGGTCTAATTCAGACACCTTTTGACCTCCATAGGTAAACAATGCATGTCCCACATTACCTTGGACTTTGAGAGTAAACAATCTTCCTTCCTTTTTACCTGCAATTATGTTTCTATATCCCTGATTTGGATCTTGTACATAAACACCATCATTTGTGAATCTTACCTCATATCCTTTCTCCACAATTTGCCCTACACTTATCAAATTTTTAGGAATAGTAGGAACATAAAGTACCTTGCTCAGAAGTGTACTTCCACTCTTTGTCTTAACTGATCCAATGCTTTCCACTTTATGTTTGGTATTGTCACCTGTTTGAATTGTATGTCCATTTACCCTTGCTTCCATATCAGTCATCAAGGATAGATTCCCACTCAGATGGTTGCTGCACCCTGAGTCAATATAAAACACTCTTTGATCTTCTCCCATTGATTCATGAGTTGCATTCAAGATAAGAGTCATGTCATCCTTCTGATCTGATGCATAATTATAATAATTATTGTTGTAGGACTGAGATTGGACGTTTCTTCCACCTCCTCTACCATATGATGTCCTACCACCTCTTCCTCTGAAGTTACCTCTTTGGTTTCTGCCTCCTCTACCTCTTTGACTATAATTCTGATTGTTGTATCCTCCACTTTGATTATTATACCAACAATCATTTGCCAAATGATTTGTTCTGCCACAAATCCAACAAGCTTTAGCATTATCTTTGTTCTTACCTCCTCTTCCTTTACCTCTGAAATTTGTCTTCCCTTTTGTGAAATTGGCTTGATTTGAATTCCCTTCATCATCATTTGATTGCTTTCCCTTGCCATTCTTTTTCTTGTCCTTGGAGTACATAGCTTGACTTGTACTTCTATCATTGTCTCCTTTAAGATCCTGCTCAAAGGTTAGCATATGTCCTAGCAATTGATTAAGGTCAGGAGTAAAGTGATCAAGTGACAACTCTATGGACAATATAAAAGGCTTCCACTTCTCATCACCTCTTAGACCTGTAAGTATTTGTCTTACCAACTTTTCTTCTTCAATGTCTTCATCCACTGCTCCCAAGCTATCTGCAATATCTTTCATCTTTGCCACATAATCTGAAATTGATTGTGAGCTCTTCTTCTTGAAGGTTGTGAACTCAGCCCATAGTGAAGACTTCCTTGACTTAGTTGTATTTTGGAAATGCTCTTTCAAGGCATTCCAAACATCTGTGGCACTTTCCAAACCTCTGATGTGAGGTAAAAGGTAATCATTCACAGCCATGTAGATGATGCTCCTTGCTTGAGCATCTTTTCTCATCCAAGTCTTCAACATTGCAAGTTCTTCCCTAGTAGGAATACTTGGATCTGCAAACTCTGGTTTTTCTTCATCTCCTGTAATAAATGATATAAGATCTTTGCTCATGAGGTGTGCTTCCATCCTCATGGACCAAGCTGGATAGTTCTCCCTATCTAGCTTATCAATCTGCAAGCTTTCTCCCATCTTGTCTCCACCTGTGTATTGAAAACTTCAAGCTTTACAAACAATGTATGTACCTTTACTTCGAATTGAACTCCTTTTGCCTTTCTTGATGTCAATTTGTCTTCTCCTCGAGCTTTAACTCCAAGCTTTCACTTCTTGATCCTTCAAATGTTGAATTTCTTGAATCTGCAGCAGTCGGGATCCTCCTTTTCTTCAAATTTCTTCAAATTGATGTCTCCTGCTCTGATACCACTGATGGAGAATGTTAATCTCCAAAAGAACAACTTATTCTTGTGATTAGAACACCTCTATACCAAGAATAAGTCAAACACTCCACTAATTTAGAGGATCAATTGCTAATTACCAAAAGATTAACAAATCTGTGAAGAAGATGAAACACAGAAAAGTCTGCTGCACTATTTTTCCACATTGACCTATCAAATGTGTAAAGTTTTTTATGAAACTTGGTACGAAGTATCTCCTAGAGATTGCGCATCTATTCCAAGTTGAATCTCTTCAAAAGATTAAGTATAACTTGAGAAATTGATTTCTCAAGTTACCTATGTCAGAAACTGTTACTCAGAACAGTCGACTTTACACTTGTAACTTTTAAGACTTGGTTCTCCTTGAATAGAACCCGTTTTACAAAATGCTTCTAGATATGAGTAGCTTATCTTCCAACTTAAAGATCAAGCCCTCACTCATGTAAAACTTTAAACTGTGCTAGGAGAAATGACCAAAACATTGACTTCGAAATATGCGCCTGTTTTAGGAACCTGTGAGCACACTTCACATATGAATGTTCCTACACTTAATTCACTCAGCCTGATCACAATTGGAAGCTGAAACTTTGCACAGAGGTCAAGCAACTCTCAACTTAGACTTGTACAAAAGCATTCCACAATTGATCTACTATAGAAGGAGAACACGCAGAAACATCGGGCGCAAAACTTTTCATTTACTCAGAGAGATTACAACTGAGTGATGAGAGCTAACTCAAATTCACTTTCCTCTATCTCATGACTTCTATCTCCCTCATTCTTGACATCTAACTATTGTCACATATGCTCTCATTTGCTCTCATACATGCCCCGACTTTTCTCAAGGTATTTATAGATAATTTGTACATAATTCTTACTGAATAAAAGATCTAAGTCATCTATGACTATGCTAATGTACATATGTGTACACTTCTCTTGTCCTCTGAATATGATCTTCTTCCATACTTTAGGAATTGATTCTTCCTTCATCATTTGATCTTCCAAGCCTTCAATTGGTGATTGGTCTACTATAGCTGTTTCGGTGGCAAAATGTCTGATGAAGGACGTGTTTCCGCATTATGGATTACCTTTGGAGCTTGTGACAAATCAAGGGACACACTTTGTCAACAATTTAATGCGAGTGCTCACACACATTTTTCAGATTCTGCATAAATTCAGCTCACGGTATTATCCTCGTGCTAATGGCTTAGCTGAGAGTACAAACAAAACGTTGTTGACTATGCTTCATAAACTGATTGTGGAATCACCAGAAAGATGGGATCAGTTACTACCTGCAGTATGATGAGCATACCGGACTACATATAAAGTAGCAACCGGACTGACTCCTTTCAAGCTTGCCTATGGGCTGGAAGCAATAGCGCACATGGAAATTGTAGTGCCAAGCTTACGCATAGCATCTCTCAAAAATTTTTACCTGAAGACTCTTTGCCATTTTGGTTGGAAGCACTCAGAGACTTGGATGAACATCGCTGGGAAAGTTTACTAGTTCTTCAAGAAGTTCAGTTGCGGCAAGCTCGTACCCATGATAGATATCTCAAAACTCCAGTTTTTTTGGTGGGACAGCTTATGTTATTTTGTAATGCTAAATCAAATCGTGCGGCTGGAAAATTCAAATTACGGTGGTTTGGCCCTTACCGGATTAGTGAACAAGTGGGCCCAGCTACTTTTTGGTTGACTACTTTGATCGGAGTTCCTCTTCCTAAAGTGATCAATGGTTCAAAGTTGCGGCCGTATCATCAAGCACCTGATTCTCACTGACGTGTTCTTTGTTTTTCCGCATGTTATTTACTTTCTTTTTATTTTTGCATGTTAGTTGAATAAGCCTATAATATCCTCTTTTTGATATCTAATTATGATTAAAAGCCGCCATGTATTATCGATCTGCACATGCATGCACGCCATAGTTATGAAGGTTATCATCTCAACACCGCATGATGATTAAGGTTTTCGATCACCTCCCGTTGTCCCATATCTACTTAATCTTCTTCTTTTCGTTGTTAATCACTATTGTGTATGTGAGCTTTGTGTGTTCTGTATTTTCTGTAATCCCTGTGTATTTGTGACCTTGTGCTTTCGCGTACGCATCATGGAAGCGTTGGCTAATTTCGCTGCCTTCCGTGATGGAATCCCTCACGACGTGAGTGAGTTCTTGCGTATCCGAGGTTTGTCACTTCGCTGAATTGCCTTGGCATTCAGTAGAGTTTCATCCGTATTACGCCCAAATTATTGTTGCAATTGCCGCCACTCCTACTAGAGAACAGAGTTGGCCAATTACATGTTTTCCATCTCGTGTAGTAATCACCTTACAGTCATTTGCTACAGCTTTCCGACTCTCTCTGGAAGGACGACACAATGGTCCTAACCTTCCAATAGCCACTATGGTTGAATTGTTCCCAAGGTATTCATCGAATGAATATGCTATCTTGTGTCGCCCTGACCCTGAACGAACAGCCTTGCAATTTTTGGTTGCCATACTAAACCTGCAGAAACGTACCTACGGGATTTCTCGCCCGTTCTACTCAATGATTGACATGGCTTCTCGGGAGCATGTTAATTTTGCTTCCTATTATTTCCGACGCATTCACCGTGAATGCGTTACGGTCATAAAGCATGTTAACAAAGGAGATATGTCGTGCTCCCGTCTTCCGCACATCCTTACTTTTTTGTTTCCGGCCCTCCAAGCAGTGCAACCGCCTCCAAACACTCCAATCTTATATCATGAGGAATCTGCTCAAATACTTGAAGATACTGAAGAGGATGATGAAGACCTTTTCCACCTTCTCCACCGAAAACGCAGACGGATAAGCCCATTTGAGAGTCAAGTACAAGGCTCCACCGCCGGACATGAGGAAGAGACCTTTCACGTTACAGCTACTTCAATACATGTGGAGTCTTCTAATCAATCTTCTACGGATAAGCAGCAAGAACAAAGTGTTTCTAACAGCAACTCTGATGCAGTTTCTTCTCGAGGGAGTCTCAGCACCAGTCCAAAGAAGATGTGCAAGTTATTGTTGCAGAAATTTTTGAGGAAATGATTGCGGCAGTGGATTCTGCAATTGCCCATACTGAAGCTACTAAGCAGCAACCTATCGAAAAATTGTTGGTAGCCAACACTCTTCTACCAACTCCGCCACCCATACCTCCGATTGAGCCCATTGTCCCCATTCCACCTATTGTCTCTGAAGCACCGGATTCCTCTTCTTCTTCCCCTAATTATTCTCCACCCTCTTTCCATCACCTCTTGACAGCTTCTTCATGTTGGTGCATTTCAAGCCTTCACCTTTGGCTTGGAATCCTTGAAGGATATCACTATGAGAAGCTAGAACCATAGGAACACTTGCCTATGTGTTATTACATTTTACTCATTGTAAAAGTCTATATGACTTGGCATTTACTTGTAATCACTTACCTACTTGATTAGTCGTGGAATTTGGATGGTGTAAATGGAGAGAATATCTCCCTACTTTTAGAGGAGTGATTGTAGGAGATTTGAATTTGAATTCAAATTCAAATCTCAACTCAACTTCTATAAAAGAAGTACTTGAAAAGTCGTGTTTTTTTAGCTAGTCTCATTGAGCTCACTCCCCGAGGCATTCTACTATTGTAACTCTGTGTGTGTTAGTGCTACTTCATAGCCTACACCACAACACCTCAATTAGCTATGCTTGTCATGCTAATGAGATTGTAAAACTACATCAATCAATAGAAGTATACACATTCACTATCTCTGGTTTCTCTGAGTCATCATCTCCAAGTCTGTCAACTTCAACAAAGCATATCTCAGGATCTACTGAACCAAATCAAGTGATTCAAAACACATTGGAACCAGCTCCAAGCCTACTACATGCCTACAAAATTTCAAGGTCAAAGGATCAGCCATCTCGGAGAAATCTCGCTCGAAGTGACCTCTGGTATTTTTCTGCAGAGCTCCTAAAAAGTCAGGGGTACATATAATTTTCCTAAAGTGATTTCTCAGTGTGTAGTTTATCATTTCTTATCATTCCACTTGCAAATGGTAGCTTACTAAGCTAATAGAAAATCTCTAGAAGGAATTTTGTCAATTGTAAGTGTGCTAGTCATACTGAGTGAAAGACTGAGTAGGTGTCAATACCAAATTAGCAAGTTTTCTTGGATTTTTGAAGTTCCAAGTTATCTGTCTTGATTTGATCATTTCACATATCAATTGCAAAGTACATATATGCTTTCTTGGTATCATTTGGAAGCTAATCAAGTGTACTAAGCATATCTGGAGTCAAGGAGGGCTGGAGCAAAGCAGGTTTAGCAGCTTCAACTCAATCTCTTGAGTGCATCCTACCATCTCTCCCAACAGTGGTATCAGAGCAAATAAGGTAAACATGGGAGATGGTTTTCCTTCATTCATTGACAAATTGGACAGGAACAATTACCAAGCTTGGTCATTGAGAATGAAGACATATCTACAAGGAAGAAGCTTATTTGGATACATATCAGGAGATGAGGAATTGCCCTCATTCAAAGCTAGAGGACTACCCACCAAGGATGAACAAGAGAGACTCAACCAATGGTGTGCAAAAGATGCTTTGGCCAGGTCCTATCTTCTTAACTCTATATGTGATTTCCTTTTACCTCATGTAAGGAACTATAAGACTTCCCAAGAGACTTGGGAAACTCTGTCAACATATTTCTCTTCCAACACAAGGGCCAGGAAGAATCAACTGTGGATTGAATTCACAACCCTTAGGAAGTAGCCCAAGCAATCAGTCTCAGAGTATGTGACCAAGATTAAAGATGTGGCAGACCAATTAGCAAGTATTGGAGAGGAGATTGAAGAGGAGCAAATAGTCAGGCAAGTAACAAATGGACTCAAGGCAGATGATAAGTGGGAAAGCTTCACCACTGCAATGGACCTCTACATGGACATGCATACCCTAGATCTCACAACACTCATGGGCCAACTATTCACACATGAAGCAAAGTTTACAAAGGCAGGAGATCAATCAAAAGGTAACAACCCCTCTGCTCTATATACTGATAAGAAAGTTAAGGATAAAGGTAAAGGGAAGAAGCAGGAAGAAGAAGGCTCTACCTCCCAAGCTAATTATGCAGGGAGAGGTAGATCTTCCAGAGGAAGAGGCAGAGGAGGTAAGTCAGGTAGGGGGAGACCCTACAACTCATCACCATGCAACATTTGTGGATTGTCCAATCATACCACAGATGAATGCTACAAGAACTACAAGAATCAGAGAGGAAGAGGCTATCAAAGAGGTGGATACTCTCAAGGGAGAGGCAGGTTCAACCAACACCAAGGCTACAATGGATACAACAATCAATACAACAACAATTACAACCACAACCACAATGGTAATTACCAAGGTGGATTCAGAAATAGAAGAGATTACAACAACTACACAGAGGAGCAAGATTGACTCCCTATTGATCATGAATATGACCTCCAAGGCAGGTACAAATGATGATCATTTATTTTATATTGACTCAGGATGTTCTAACCATGTAGCTGGCAATGTGGCACTTCTCTCTGATTTGGAAGAACCCAAGTGTAAACATCAGGTACAGACAGGTGATGATACTAAACATTCTGTTGTAAAAATTGGAAATGTAAAGACATGTGATGGTAACTAGAATCTATTGAGCAGGGTACTCTATGTACCAACCATCACCAAGAATCTAATGAGTGTTGGTCAGATTGTGGAGAAAGGTTTGCAGGTCAGGTTCACTCAACATGGAGCATATGTGGAGGACCCAAGACATGGTTTCAAAAGAATTGCCAAGGGGGAGAAATCAGGTAGATTGTTTACTTTTGAGCTAGAAGACACCAAGAACATTGCTTTATATAATTACAAGGATCAAACACTTTCAGAGTTAGAAATATGGCACAAGAGGTTAGGTCACATAGGTGAAAGAACCCTAAAGCAAATGTGCAGGGATCAATGTGTGCTTGGGATACCTAATGTATCCAAGCAACACATGATTTACAAGTGCGGAGCATGTCAGTTTGGTAAGTCTCACAGGTTGCCCTACTCAAGAAAAGGATTCATGCATGAAGACTACCTAGACTTGGTACACACAGATGTTTGGGGACCTAGCAAGGACCCTTCCATTTCAGGTTCAAGGTATTATGTGTCCTTCATTGATGACTATAGCAGGTGGACCATCTTATACTTTATGAAACATAAAGATGAAGTGTTTAATTGTTTCAAGAGGTATCTTGCACTTGTTGAAAACCAAACAGGAAGAAGCTTGAAGAGGCTAAGGTCAGATGGTGGAGGAGAGTACTTCTCCAATGAGTTTGAAGATTTCTTGCAGGAAAGAGGCATCAAGAGGGAGATAACCACAAGGTACTCACCTGAACAAAATGGGGTAGCTGAAAGAAGGAATAGACTCATAGTAGAAACAGCTAGGTCTATGCTTAATGAAAAGAAATTGCCAAATTATCTTTGGGCAGAGAGTGTATCTACTGCCACCTATCTCATAAACAGGTTGCCATCCAAATCACTTGATGGCATGACACCATATGAAGCTTGGCATGGTAAGAGACCTTCTCTGGATCATTGCAAAATCTTTGGTTGTGTAGCATATGTGCATATTCCCTCACAGGTAAGGGGAAAGCTAGACCCTAAAGCTGAAAATTGTATCTTCATTGGTTATGATTTGAACCAAAAGGGATACAGATTCTACAACCCAACAAACAAAGGCTTCAAGGTAAGCAGAGATGTAATCTTTGATGAGAATGACTCATGGTATGAGAATGAATACAGGAAGGTTAGTCTACCTTATGATATGGAAGAAGATTTCCCAAAGCTCACCAAGGAGGAACCAATCCAGAAAGATGAATCAAGCTCAGATGATGATGATACAATAAACCTTGAGGAATTCAAGGCATGGAAGTCCAAAGGAAAGATGAAGATGAAGAAACTAGAGGATACACCAGAATCCTCAACTCAAGCAATGAGGAGATCTCAGAGAGAAAAGAAGAAGCCTATCAGATATGGGTATGATACTTCTCTTGTAACTAAACATTCTGTATATCTTGCAAAAGACTTGTTGAATGAAGAACCAGGTACATATGAAGAAGTAATCACCAAACCAGAATGGAAAGGAGCTATGGATGAAGAAATGGAAGCTCTCAAGGAGAGTGATACTTGGGACTTGGTACCCAAGAAGGACTCTATGAAGGTGATAGGATCCAGATGGATCTACAAGCTAAAGAGAAATTCAGATGGAACAATAAACAGGTACAAAGCTAGGTTCGTTGCCAAGGGTTTTGCACAAACCCAAGGCATTGATTATGAGGAGACATTTTCTCATGTGGCTAAGATGCCAACTATGAGAATATTGGTGAGTGTAGCTGCATCCAAGAATTGGAACATGTACCAATTAGATGTCAAGAATGCTTTCTTGAATGGATGGATATCTGAAGAAGTCTACATGTCACAACCACCTGGCTATGAAGATCCCAAGAAGGTAAATTATGTTTGTAAACTGAAGAAGGCTCTATATGGTTTGAAGCAGGCACCTAGAGCATGGAATTACAGGTTGACAACCTACCTCCTAGACCAAGGATTTGTGATGAGTAAAGCAGACACTTCTCTATTCATAAAAAGGAGTAATACAGAGGTAATCTACTTGTGTGTTTATGTTGATGACATCATCATTACAGGTAATGATGTCAATGGGATTAGACACATCAAAGGTCAGATGATGAAAGAATTCAAGATTAATGATCTTGGATTATTGAAGTACTTCTTAGGTCTTGAGTTAGTCTACACCAACTCAGGTATATATATCACTCAAAAGAAGTATGTACAGGATATGGTCAAGAAGTTTGGCTTGCAAGATGCTAAAGTCTCAACTACTCCAATGGAGGTCAACCTAAAGCTAAGTGCTCATGAAGGTGATGAAATACAAGACATTACAGGTTATCAAAGCATGGTAGGTAGTTTGAATTATGCTACCTTGACCAGAATTGACATAGCATATGGAGTTAGTGTGCTAAGCCAATTCATGCACAAACCAAGGGTACCTCACCTAGAGGCAGCAAAGAAAATCTTGAAGTACCTCAAAGGAACTCAAAGCCATGGTTTGTACTTTCCTTATACATCAGATATTGACATTAAAGTATATTCAGATGCAGATTGGTCAGGTTGCAAGGATGACAGGAGGAGCACATCAGGTTACATTTGTTTTGCAGGAGATAAACCTATTTCTTGGTCAGCCAAGAAGCAACCTACAGTGGCATTGTCATCCACTGAAGCAGAGTATAGAGAGCTTGCCAATGCCACTCAAGAAGCTATCTGGTTGAAGCTCTTGTATACAGAGTTAGGTCTATACACTAGACCTCCAATCATATTTGGATATAACACTAGCTCTCTTCACCTTGCAGCTAATCCAATATATCATGCTAGAACCAAACACATAGAGGTTCATTACCACTATGTGAGAGAGAAGTTACTAAGCAAAGAGATTCAATTGACTTATGTGTCTACTAATATGCAATGTGCAGATTTACTCACTAAAGCATTGGATGGAAACAAGCTATGCAGATTCAAATCTATGATTGGATTGCAGGATGTGATTGAAGACTAAAGATAAAGACTTAAGCCAAAGTGCTTGGCTTGAGGGGGAGCTGTTGGTGCATTTCAAGCCTTCACCTTTGGCTTGGAATCCTTGAAGGATATCACTATGAGAAGCTAGAACCATAGGAACACTTGCCTATGTGTTATTACATTTTACTCATTGTAAAAGTCTATATGACTTGGCATTTACTTGTAATCACTTACCTACTTGATTAGTCGTGGAATTTGGATGGTGTAAATGGAGAGAATATCTCCCTACTTTTAGAGGAGTGATTGTAGGAGATTTGAATTTGAATTCAAATTCAAATCTCAACTCAACTTCTATAAAAGAAGTACTTGAAAAGTCGTGTTTTTTTAGCTAGTCTCATTGAGCTCACTCCCCGAGGCATTCTACTATTGTAACTCTGTGTGTGTTAGTGCTACTTCATAGCCTACACCACAACACCTCAATTAGCTATGCTTGTCATGCTAATGAGATTGTAAAACTACATCAATCAATAGAAGTATACGCATTCACTATCTCTGGTTTCTCTGAGTCATCATCTCCAAGTCTGTCAACTTCAACAAAGCATATCTCAGGATCTACTGAACCAAATCAAGTTATTAAAAGCACATTGGAACCAGCTCCAAGCCTACTACATGCCTACAAAATTTCAAGGTCAAAGGATCAGCCATCTCGGAGAAATCTCGCTCGAAGTGACCTCTGGTATTTTTCTGCAGAGCTCCTAAAAAGTCGGGGGTACATATAATTTTGCTAAAGTGATTTCTCAGTGTGTAGTTTATCATTTCTTCTCATTCCACTTGCAAATGGTAGCTTACTAAGCTAATAGAATATCTCTAGAAGGAATTTTGTCAATTGTAAGTGTGCTAGTCATACTGAGTGAAAGACTGAGCAGGTGTCAATACCAAATTGGCAAGTTTTCTTGGATTTTTGAAGTGCCAAGTTATCTGTCTTGATTTGATCATTTCACATATCAATTGCAAAGTACATATATGCTTTCTTGGTATCATTTGGAAGCTAATCAAGTGTACTAAGCATATCTGGAGTCAAGGAGGGCTGGAGCAAAGCAGGTTTAGCAGCTTCAACTCAATCTCTTGAGTGCATCCTACCATCTCTCCCAACACTTCATCCCAACCACTTCCTCCTCCTCATTTTCCTCCGATACCTATGTTTACAGAACTAGGATCGATGGGACGTATGCTGATCCATTTATCGCAGCAACTTCCAATGCAGATGAAGGAGGTTACTGACAATATCCGCCATGAATTACAACACAAAGTGGATGTATTGGAAGCAGATATTATTCCATTGCAAGAAGAAGCGGATGTAGTAAAAGCAAAAAATCATGCTCTGCACAGATAGATTCAACAACTCGAGACTAAACTTGCCGAACAGGAATCATTGATCAGCCAAAGAGATGTTGGGTTGGTTGAACTAAGAGACAAAGATGATTTATTAAGTGCTGCTGATGCAGAAATTGTCCAGTTAAAACAGTTAGTCCAAGATAAGGAAGATGCCCGTATAGCACTTGGAAACTTATTGGAAGAAATGCGAGTACAGTTGGATGAAGTTGTATAGAAAGGATAGGAGATGGCTGATTTAGCCCAGAAGACTAATGAAGAACTCTAGAGAGCAGATGCCAATCTGTTTGAGGCAAATTCTGCTCTTAAAATGCAGATGACGTTAACTGCTCAACTCCAGAAAGAGGTTGCAGCGATTCGAAGGGAACGAGATGCTTATTACCAGACCATTCAGTATCAATCATACGAACTGGAGAGAAGAGAAAAGCAGCTTGGTTGTCAAGCAGAAAGATTATATAGAATTGATAAACAAATTCAAGACATGAAATTGAGCCGTGATGCAGCTCTGGCGAACAATTTTTATTTACAGGAAGCATTTTTGCAGACACAGGCTGATGTTTTGATGACACAAGTAATTGCTGCAAGCTCTATTCGTACTGACGCCCAGTTAGTCGAACCAGACACTTTAAAGAAAATGTTGGATAGCCTGAAACAGAAAATTGCTAGAACCTTTAAGTTAGCCCGAACCATGTATATTCAGGGTATCGTAGAAGAGCCATAAATTTTATCACTGCGGGTTCAAGTCCACCGTGCGTGCCAGTGTTAGCCGCCGGTGTGGCATTTGTAAATCTTTACTTTTCTTATTCCACACGAACCGAAAGTTCGTTGCGAAGAGTTGTATTTATTTATAAAAACCGAAAGTTCGTTGCGAAGAGTTGTATTTATTTATAAACTAATGAAAGGACGCTCCGGTAACGATCAGGAGAATCGCCAGACTCTCTGTCTGGGCGATTGCATTCCGTAAAGTTGTCATGGTGTTGTGTTGAGAAATCTGAGTAGTACTGTCTTTTTCTCATCTTTGTTTGATTACATTAACTTGCGGTTAGTCCAGCTCCATTAAGTTACGGTAATGAAGTTTGTGTTACGGTAATGAATAACTTCGGTGTTCTGTACTGAGAAAGTATTAACCTGAGTACGAACAGTAATTCTGTGATAGAATGAAACAGAGGATTGATAGTAATTTGTATGCAGATTTTTGTGTTAACATATTACGACGTAAATGCGTTAATTGGGAAAATTAAGTTATAGGGCCTCTGATAAGCAAACCCCTACCACCCCCAAGAACCTGAAAGAGTTTAAACGCGCCTGAGATGGCAACGCGCGTTTAACACTGATGTACATTCCAACCATGATGATTTGCAATTACACGAATGCTATGAACAATATTCATTCAGAATGTGGGTGCAAAGGTCTCATCAAAATCATTGCCTCTTTCCTGAGCATAAGCTTTTGCAGCAAGCCTAGCCATATACCTGTCAATTGTTCCATCAATCTTATGTTTTAGCTTGTATACCCATTTAGTGCCAATGGCCTTTTTGCCTAGAGGAAAATCACATAAAGACCAAGTAGCAATCTTCATAATACCATTATATTCTAATTGCATGGAAGCCATCCAAATTTTTGGAATTTTGTGCTTCATAAAAAAAAACAGGCTCATTCTCATCACAAACCATAGCAATTTGATGCAAAAGAATCACTATGAGAGCTTAAATGAATATGATAAGATAGAGGTGCATCTAATTTTTTATCTTGCAAAGTCTTCGCTGGCCATTTAGGGATGGTTTTTGCCTCCTCTATATCAGCCCTCTCATCAACAAGTGCATCTTGTGAATCTATATCAAAAATGGAATGATGTACGTCATCATGTGAAACCTGTAAAGGCTAAGAAATTGCCTCATAGACCAGCACTTGACTATTGTAAAATGAGGCAGCAAAGTGTTATACACTTCTTTGGAGCTAACTGATCTCCTCAGTACATGAAAGTAATGGCTGCAATGCATCTTTCACAAAAACAAAATCATAGCTAATAAAAATACATTTATTCTATGGATGATACATATGATTGCTTTCATAAATGTACCCAAAAAAAATACATTTTACTGCTTTATTATCCAATTTTTTGCGTTGTTGTTTAGGCACAAATGCATATGATAGACAATCAAAGACACACAGATGAGCAACAAATGGCTTGCAAACATGCCAAGCCTCATATGGAGTGATGTTGGTGCAATTAGCAAGCCTAAGAGCTTTGCTAAGATCTTACGACTACACACCTATATGTCTTACTCACATAGAACCTTATGATTGTTAAGCACTTAATGTATTTACCTTGGATAAATGTAAAAGACAAAAGTGAGTGGGGAATCTCGTAATATTATGGAGCTCATTCCATGAATTTAGTGGTTGGAAACTACCATCAATCACTCCCCAAATGTAGGATCACTTTTAGGTGAAGGAAAATTCAAATTCAAACTAAGGCAATGTGTATAGAGACACATGGTTTTAGTCACAGGATAAATGAGCACTTTTGAGCGTATTTGAGATACTTTGGTGAGCATACATTAAGCTTAAATCATCTTTATGTAGTCCACTACACTATCTTTATATCATTATGTGTAGTATCATTCATATTTAGATAAATTTCATTGATTACATCTCTATCTACTGTCTACTCTAGCATCTTCATCATTATAGAGAAATGGTGGAATTGATTTCTCTATGTGTACTCATTTATTTGCTTTAATTTAACATGGGATAGTTGGATTAAAGTGTCTATTATTCATTTATCAATTTTCATTAAGCTTGGTTGGGAAGATCTTGAGATATGGAGCAAAGAAGATGACTATGTCTGCACATCTTCTAGATCTTGAAAAGTTAGGGTGAGCCCCTAACTTGCTAAATTCATTCCTTCTTATATGGTGTAGCTAAATTCATGAGATAACTTGCTTTGGTTAGCTATACACGTCAATTAGATGTGTGCAAAATCTCTCTAGTCAATTCATACCAGGTTGTGAGCTCTTAACATAATATTGAGACCTTCTCTTCCCAAAATAGAAGGATCTTCTCATTTCTTGCATATAGAACTTAACTATTTTGATGCAAACATTTGAGAGTGATGCTCCAAAGGAATTGGTGGTTCTATATGCACCATTGTGAAGCTAAAGGAATATTAAGCATATCTAAAGCTAGATTGACAGGTGTAGAGCAAGTTTCTTGCATCACCACCTCAACTCTGGAATCAACACACCATCTCCTTATAGTGGTATCAGAGCAACTAGTCAACATGGTAGATGGATTTCCTTCATCCATAGAAAAATTGGATAGAGGAAACTACTCAGCTTTTTCACTAATAATGGAAGCTTATCTTCCAGGGAGGAACCTCTATGGTTACATATCCGGAGATGACATGATGCCAATCCTCAGAAGCAAGGTCCAACCTACACAAGAAGAACAAGAGAGGTTAACTACATGGTGCTCAAAGGATGCTCAAGCAAGGTCGTACATTCTTAACTCAATCTCTAATTTCTTACTACCACACATTAGGAGCTTCAAGACTTCACAAGAGACTTGGAATGCTCTTGAAGCATTCTTCTCGTCAAGTACCAAGGCAAGGAAGAATCAACTATGGATGGATTTCACCACACTTAAGAAGATGCCTAAACAGAGTGTGACTAATATAATCACTAAAATGGACATAGCAGACCCACTTGGAAGCATTGGAGAAATCATTGATGAAGAGCAAATAGTAAGGCAAGTAATCAATGGAATAAAGGTAGATGAAAAATGTAAGGCTTTCACCACAACCATGGACCTCTACATGGACATGCAAGTTCCTGATTTCAATACCCTCATGGGACAATTGTTCACACATGAGGCAGAGCTTATGAAGAATAGAGGCAACTCAAAAGGTAATCAATCCTCTTCTCTCTATATAGATAAGAAGAACAAAGATAGCAAAGGCAAAGATAGGAAGTATGATGATGGAGGGAGAACATCTCAAGCAAACTTTGTAGGTAGAGGTAGAGGCTCAAGAGGAAGAGGCAGAGGAAGACAAGGTAGGGGGGGAGCTCAAAGCTCATCTCCATGTGCCATATGTGGCCTAACTAATCATATCATGGAGACTTTTTTAGATTGTATCAGATGGACAATATTATACTTTACGAAGCATAAAGATGGTGTTTTCATGTTTCAAGAAATACCTAGATCTTGTAGAAAATCAAACAGGTAAAACTTTGAAGAGACTAAGGTCAGATGGAGGGGGGGAATATTTTTCCCGTGAATTTGATTCCTATCTCCAAGAGAGATGAATTAAAAGAGGTCTCATTGCCAATTATACACCAGAGCAAAATGGAGTGGCAGAGAGAAGAAATAGAACAATTGTGGAGTCTGTAAGGTACATGCTATAAGCCTACCTGATTGTTTGTGGGCAGAGTCTATATCTACAAACAAATACTTGATCAATAAACTCCCATCAAAAGCATTGGATGGCGCATGACACCATATGAAGCATGGAATGGAAGAAGACCTAGCCTTGATCATTGCAGAATCTTTGGGATATGTACACATACCTTCACAAATCAAAGGCAAGTTGGACTGAAAGGTAGAGAAATGCATCTTCATTGGCTATGAGCTTAATCAGAAAGCTTAAAGGCTATACAATCCAAGCAACAAAGAGTTCATTGTAAGTAGAGATTTTGTGTCTAATGAAAACAAATCTTTTTTTGAAGAGGATTGCAGGAAAATCAAACTTCCCTATGATCTAGAGGAAGACTTTCCAACATTATCAAAGAGGAATAAGCTTACACTTGAAGCACCAAGTGATTCTGATGATGACTAGAAGACTCCAAGAAGGGAAATCGGTTCTTGGAACTCCAAAGGCAAAGCCAAAGTGCAAGAGTTAAGAGATGTGTTAGAGTCATCTCAACAAACTATAAGAAGGTCTAGTAAATAGAAAATGAAACATCAAAGTATGGATATGATATTTCTTTGGTCACTAAACACTCAATATATATAGCACATGATTAAAACTCTAAAGAACCTTCTACCTATGAAGTATCCAGGAAGAATTCAGAATGGAGAAGTGCCATGGAAGAAGAAATAGAAGTTGCATAAGAGAATAAAACTTGGGATTCGATACCCAAGACTCCATCTATGAAAGTCATTGGTTCTAGATGGATATATTAGGTAAAGAAGAATTCTAATGGTTCAATTAACAAGTAAAAAACAAGGCTTATGGCCAAGGGGTTTGCACAAATTCAAGGTATTGATTATGAAGAAACATTTTCATATGTTTCAAAAATGCCTACTATTAGAGTACTTGTGAGTGTTGCATCTTCAAAGAGTCGGAAGATATATCAAATGGATGCTAAAACTACTTTCTTAAATGGTTGGATATCAGAGGAGGTATATATGGCTCAGCCTCCTAGTTTTGAAAATCAATCATACCCTAAACATGTGTGCAGGTTGAGGAAAGATTTTTATGGCTTAAAGCAAGCTCCAAGAGCTTGGAACCATAGACTTGTTACTTACTTGCAAGATAAAGGTTTTAATGTAAGCAAGGCAGATTCTTCCCTCTCATCAAGAGGAATCATTCAGACAACATATACATATGTGTATATGTTGATGATATAATCATTATAAGAAATCATGGAGAAGGAATCAGAAAGATTAAAGCTCAAATGAAGGAGGAGTTCAAGATCAGTGATCTTGGTTTGCTCACATACTTCCTAGGTTTGGAGGTAGTATACATGGAGAAAGGTATGTTCCTCACACAAAGGAAATACATTGGAGATATGCTCTTTAAATTCAAAATGGAGAATACAAAGGTTGCACGTACTCGCTGTTAGATATGCTCAATACTCCACCCTCATGTGACCACAAATGATCCATGGTGCTCTAAGTTATAAGGCCCCCATTATGAGGAGAAGCCATTATGAGAGCTCGGACATTTGTGGAACTTTAACTTCCAAGTTAGATGAGGTCTATGTGTGACTATTGATGGTTGTAGATGATCTTTGTGAGCCTAACCGTTAGGTTAGGTAGGGCATAAACTTCCAGGCCATTGGGTTTCCATTTAAGGTGAAAATAAAGGCCATGTGGCATCACGTGATTTCCCCATAGAACCTTAATGGGGGGAGTGCAGAGGGGGGCTTGCCCCCTTCTACGGGGTCCGGGGGGATTTCTGGTCGTGGAGATATTGTCGGATCATATATTTTACCGACTATTTTGTATCTCTCAACTATGTTTATCTATATCGAACCACCTTGTAAAAGCTATATAAGCACGGCCCAGGTTGAGCTTTACATAGCATTGCGCACTAGTAAGCCCTTCATCTAGAGTCTATCTAGATTGCCATCTAAGCTCCACATTGGGAGCACACGGGTGGAGAGCACCATCATTATAACTACATTACACTCGGCAATCTGAGAATTTGAGTTCTCTATCTCTCAGTCTGCATCTATCTTTGTCTGCATTTTTCTCTCAACTCTATCTACAGGTCTATTTCGTTGTGCTTCTATTTTCTTACATGCTGATGGTGATCTTCTACGTGCTTGGAAACATAGAAATGCAGATGCACTCTGTGCTCTAGTTACAAGTACTTCTGATAGTGTTCTAATGCTCATTGAGCATACTACGAAGGCATGTGAAGCATGGAATATATTGAGAAATCAATATGAAACTCATAATCAGACACGGATTTAGAACATGGAGAATCAGCTTGCAGCAGAACGGTTTGCTGATTGGGAGACTATAGAGGTGTTTATCACTCGCATAAAGAATCTACGAGATCAAATGGCGGGAGCAGGTGTTCAAAAATCAAGTGAGGAGCTAGCTCGTCATTGTCTTTGAATCTGTCCACCTAAGTTTTATGGGTTGGTAACTGCTCTTAACACTCAAATCCGACCTCAACCACTAACATTTGAAGAATTTAGTGCCTTACTCATGGAGGAGGAGCTGCGGCTCAAGGCAAGGAGTGGTGGTAGCAAAGGAGATGCTGCATTCACAGCAAATGCCAAAGGAGGCAAAACAAACTCTTCAAAAGATGGAGACAAAAAGAAGAACGACAAAAAGAAGTTCAAGGGAGAGTGTTTCCACTGCAAGAAGAAAGGACATAGAATCCAAGACTGTGGCATCAAGAAGGCAGAAGAGAAGAGTGGCTCTTCAAAAGGTGGCAAGGGCAAGGAGTCTGCCAACATAGTAGAAAAAATAGAGCTTGAGTTATTTGTTACGATAGAGGAGGTGTGCTCCTCGGTTGAAGATTCGGGAACAGATTGATGGAGAGTGTTAATCTCCAAAAGAACAACTTACTCTTGTGATTAGAGCACCTCTATACCAAGAGTAAGTCAAACACTCCACTAATTTAGAGGATCAATTGCTAACTATCAAAAGATTAACAAATCTGTGAAGAAGATGAAACACAGAAAAGTCTGCTGCACTATTTCTCCACATTGACCTATCAAACGTGTAAAGTTTTTGATGAAACTTTGTACGAAGTATCTCCTAGAGATTGCGCATCTACTCCAAGTTGAATCACTTCAAAAGATTAAGTATAACTTGAGAAATTGACTTCACAAGTTACCTATGTCAGAAACTGTCACTCAGAACAGTCGATTTTACACCTGCAACTTTTAAGACTTGGTTCTCCTTGAATAGAACCCGTTTTCCAAAATGCTTCTAGCCATGAGTAGCTTATCTTTCAACTTAAAGATTAAGCCCTCATTCATGCAAAACTTTAAACTGTGCTGGGAGAAATGATCAAAACAATTAGTTCAAAATCTGCGCCTGTTTTAGGAACCTGTGAACACACTTCACATATGAATGTTCCTACTCTTAATTCTCTAAGCCTGATTACAATTGGAAGCTAAAACTTTGTACAGAGGTCAAGCAACTCTAGACTTAGACTTGTACAAAAGCATTTCACAATTGATCTACTGTAGAAGGAGAACACGCAGAAACATCGGGCGCAAGATTTTCAATTACTCAGAAAAATTTACAGTTGAGTGATGAGAGAAAACTCAACTAACTTTTCCTCTATCTCATGACTTCTAACTTCCTCAATCTTGGCTTCTAACTATTGTCACATATGCTCTCATACATGCCCCGACTTTTCTCAAAGTATTTATAGATAATTTGTACAAGATTCTTACTCAAACAAAGATCCAAGTCAGCTATGACTATACTAATGTACATATGTGTACACTTCTCTTATCCTCTGAATGTAATGTTCTTCCAAACTTCAAGAATTGATTCTTCCTTCATACTTTAATCTTCCAAGCCTTCAATTGGTGATTGGTCTGCACCAACAGCTCCCCCTCAATCATCAATTGAGGTCTTCTCTGTCTTCTTTATACCTGCCATGTCTTTAAACCTTTGTAACTTTGGTCCATCCAAGCCTTTTGTAAGCATATCAGCTATCTGATCTTTTGTTGAAGTATGGATTACTTCAATCTCTTTATCCATCACCTTCTCTCTTAGAAAGTGATACTCAATCTCAATGTGTTTGGTCCTGGCATGAAAAACAGGATTAGCAGCTAAATACAATGAACTCATATTATCTCCAAATATAATTGGTACCCCATGCACAATGTCAAAACTCTTCATCAATGTCTTGACCCAAATTACTTCCTTTGCAGCTTCAACCATGCCTTTATACTCTGCTTCTGTAGAAGACAAAGCAACTGTATGTTGCTTCTTAGAACACCATGAGATTAACTTATCTCCCACATAACACATGTATCCATAGGTTGATCTTCTATCATCTGGATTACCTGCCCAATCTGCATCACTATAAATTTTGATATTTGTATCTGAGGTAAACCCATAATACAAACCTTCATTGAGTGTACCCTTAATGTACCTCAACACTCTTTGTCCTGCAATCCAATGTTCTTTCTTTGGGCAATGCATGAATTGAGACAAAACTCCTACTGCATATGATAAATCGGGTCTAGTTAGAGTAGCATAGATAAGGCTACCAACCAAACTCTGATATTGTCTCATGTCCTTGAATTCTTCACCTCCATACTTACTCAATTTGTGATTCACCTCCATTGGTGTAGGTGCTACCCTGCAATCATCCATTTTAAACTTGATTAACAAGTTCTTCAAATACCTTTCTTGGGTCACAAATACTCCATGTTGAGTATATGTAATCTCCATGCCTAAGAAATATGACAAGTCTCCCAAGTCACTTATCTTGAACTCCTTTTCCATTTGTCTCTTGAGCCTTTGTATTCCTTCTTCATCTGTGCCTGTAAGGATTATATCATCAACATATATACACATGTATATGAAACCATTTTCACTTGCTTTGACAAGCAAGCTACTATCTGCTTTAGACACCTGAAAACCAAGTTCTTTTAGGAACTTCACAAGTCTATAGTTCCATGCCCTTGGGGCCTGCTTCAAGCCATACAAAGCTCTCTTGAGCTTGCACACATGATCTGGATACCTTTTATCTCTGAACCCTTGAGGTTGCTCCATGAATACATCATCTGAAATGTAACCATTCAAAAAAGCATTCTTCACATCAAGTTGACATAGCTTCCAACCTTTACATGCAGCAATAGCAATAAGTGTCCTTATGGTTGTCATCTTTGCCACAGGACTATAGGTCTCATCATAATCAATACCATATGTCTGAGCAAAGCCTTTGACAACAAGTCTAGCTTTGTATCTAGACACACTTCCATCTGCAAACCTTTTTGTCTTGTAGACCCACTTGCATCCAATAATCTTCTGACTATTTGGTTTAGGAACCAAATCCCAAGTTTGATTCTCCAATAGTGCATCATATTCTTTCTGCATAGCACTCTCCCATTTTTCCTTACCTTTTGCCTCTTCATATGTAGAAGGGTCTTCATCTGTATTCACCATATAAGCATAATCTTTTGTGGCTAAAAATGAAGTATCATAACTATACCTTGTAGGTTGCCACCTATTTCTTGATGACCTTCTGAGTTCTCCACTCCTTGAGGTTTCTGGCTCTTCACATTCAGGATCAAATCTTGGTGTCTCTTCCACTTCAACCTGCACTTCATTATTCTCTTGCTCATCAAATATCTGAACTTTTGATTTACCTTTTCTTTGACTCACTTCTTCTTCATCACCTGTATTGATGTTGATTGTACCTGCATACCAAGTGCTTTGTTCATCAAATGTAACATCTTTAGAAACCATAAATTGCTTTGTTGATGGACTCCACAATCTATAGCCCATCTGCTTATCATCATAGCCAATGAAAACATATTTTTCAGCTTTAGGCTCCAACTTGTATCTTAATTGTGATGGCACATATGCATATGCCACACACCCAAATACTCTGCAATGATCCAAGGTAGGTCTTTTACCCCACCAAGCCTCATATGGTGTCATACCCTGCAAGGCTTTACATGGTAACCTATTGACCAAATAAGTGGCTGTATTTACAGCCTCAGCCCACAAATAATTAGGGCAATTTTTCTCCTTCATCATGGATCTTGCAAACTCAACAAGTGTTCTATTTCTCCTTTCTGCAACACCATTTTGTTGAGGAGAGTACCTGCAAGTAACTTCCCTTTTTATACCTGCATTCCATAAGTAATCACTGAACTCATTAGAGAAATACTCTCCCCCTCCATCTGACCTTAGTCTTTTCAACTTATGACCTGTAATTCTTTCTGCATATGCATGATAGTGTTTAAATGTATTAAACACTTCTGACTTATCTTTGATCACATAGATAGTGATCCACCTAGTAGCATCATCAACATAAATCACATAATACCTTGATCCATTTATACTGAAATCTTTTGATGGTCCCCACACATCTGTGTGTACCAACTCAAGCTTCTCTGAGTACATAAAACCATGCTTGGAATAGGAATGTTTATGAGCCTTACCTAATTGACATGCCTCACATTTGTATGTCATATGTTGACCTACAACATTAGGCAATCCAAGCACTCAACCATTATTAACCATATCCTTAATACCTCTTTCATTGAAATGTCCAAGCCTCTTGTGCCAAAGATCTAACTCAGAGATCTTATGTCCTCCATATGTGAACATAGCATGACCAATATTGCCTTGAATCTTCAATGTAAATAATCTTCCTTCCTTTTTCCCTGAAACAATCTGTTTATACCCTTGGCTAGGGTCTTCCACATATACTCCATCATTAGTGAACCTTACTTCATATCCCTTTTCAACAATTTGTCCTACACTTATCAAATTCTTAGGGATTGTAGGAACATACAAAACCTTACTCAATAATGTGCTTCCATCCTTGGCCTTCACTGATCCAATTGACTTCACATTGTGCTTTGTGTTGTCACCTGTTTGAACAACATGATTAAAAACTTTACTCTCCAAATCAGTCATCAAAGATATGTTACCACTCAGGTGATTGCTACACCCTGAGTCAATGTAGAAGACTCTTTGATCTTCATTCTGCCTTTCACAAGGTGCATTCATTATCAATGTTGAATCTTCCTTTTGATCTGAAGCATAATTGTAGTAGGTGTTGTTGTATTGTTGACTTTGGAATCCTCTACCTGCATTTCTTCCAAAGTAATTCCTTCCACCTCTACCTCTGTAATTACCTCTTTGATTTCTGCCACCTCTTCCTCTTGAATTATAATTTTGATTGTATCCACCATTATTCTGATTATTATGCCAACAATCATTAGCTAAGTGATTTGTCTTACCACAAATCCAACAAGCTTTGCCTCCATCTTTGTTGTTCCTGCCTCTTCCTCTACCTTTGCCACCTCCTCTTCCTCTTAGGAAGTTGGCTTGAGTAGTTGTTCCTTCATCTTCATTTACTTGTTGCTTTCCTTTGCTATTCTTCTTCTTGTCCTTTGAGTACATTGCATGACCTGTACTCTTGTCACCATCTCCTTTAACATCCTGCTCAAATGTTAGCATATGACCTAACAATTGATTTAAATCAGGAGTGAAATGATCAAGTGATAGTTCTGTAGATAAAATGAATGGCTTCCATTTGTCATCACCTCTCAAACCTGTAAGGATTTGCCTTACCAACTTATCTTCCTCAATGTCTTCATCAACAGCTCCTAAAGCATCTGCAATATCTTTCATCCTTGTTACATAGTCTGAGATGGATTGAGAGGCCTTCTTCTTGAAGGTAGTAAACTCTGCCCATAAGGATGCCTTCCTTGACTTTGTAGTGTTCTGGAAATGCTCCTCCAAAGCATTCCATATGTCAGTTGCACTTTCAAGACCTCTAATATGAGGTAACAAGTAATCATTGACTCCCATATAGATAATGCTCCTAGCTTGAGCATCTTTCTTCATCCAATTTTTCAAATCTGCTAATTCTTCCCTAGTTGGAACACTAGGATCTCTGAACTCTGGCTTCTCTTCTTCTCCTGTGATGTAACCAATTAAATCTTTGCTCATAAGATGAGCTTCCATCCTCATTGACCATGCAGGATAGTTTTCCCTATCCAATTTCTCTATCTGTAGAGCATCTCCCATCTTGTATCCACCTGTGTATTGAAATCTTCAAGCTTTACAAACAATGTATGTACCTTTACTTCGAATTAGACTCTCTTTGCTTTTCTTGATGTCGAGTAGTCTTCTCCTCAGGCTTTTGACTCCAAGCTTTCACTTCTTAGTACTTCAAGTATTGAATTTCTTGAATCTGCAGCAGTCGGGATCCTCCTTTCCTTGATTTGATGTCTCCTGCTCTGATACCACTGATGGAGAGTGTTAATCTCCAAAAGAACAACTTACTCTTGTGATTAGAGCACCTCTATACCAAGAGTAAGTCAAACACTCCACTAATTTAGAGGATCAATTGCTAACTATCAAAAGATTAACAAATCTGTGAAGAAGATGAAACACAGAAAAGTCTGCTGCACTATTTCTCCACATTGACCTATCAAACGTGTAAAGTTTTTGATGAAACTTTGTACGAAGTATCTCCTAGAGATTGCGCATCTACTCCAAGTTGAATCACTTCAAAAGATTAAGTATAACTTGAGAAATTGACTTCACAAGTTACCTATGTCAGAAACTGTCACTCAGAACAGTCGATTTTACACCTGCAACTTTTAAGACTTGGTTCTCCTTGAATAGAACCCGTTTTCCAAAATGCTTCTAGCCATGAGTAGCTTATCTTTCAACTTAAAGATTAAGCCCTCATTCATGCAAAACTTTAAACTGTGCTGGGAGAAATGATCAAAACAATTAGTTCAAAATCTGCGCCTGTTTTAGGAACCTGTGAACACACTTCACATATGAATGTTCCTACTCTTAATTCTCTAAGCCTGATTACAATTGGAAGCTAAAACTTTGTACAGAGGTCAAGCAACTCTAGACTTAGACTTGTACAAAAGCATTTCACAATTGATCTACTGTAGAAGGAGAACACGCAGAAACATCGGGCGCAAGATTTTCAATTACTCAGAAAAATTTACAGTTGAGTGATGAGAGAAAACTCAACTAACTTTTCCTCTATCTCATGACTTCTAACTTCCTCAATCTTGGCTTCTAACTATTGTCACATATGCTCTCATACATGCCCCGACTTTTCTCAAAGTATTTATAGATAATTTGTACAAGATTCTTACTCAAACAAAGATCTAAGTCAGCTATGACTATACTAATGTACATATGTGTACACTTCTCTTATCCTCTGAATGTAATGTTCTTCCAAACTTCAAGAATTGATTCTTCCTTCATACTTTAATCTTCCAAGCCTTCAATTGGTGATTGGTCTGCACCAACACAGATGACTCATGGGTGTTGGATAGTGGTGCATCTCATCACATGACGAGTAGAATAGACCTTTACTGTTCCTTACAGCCTCTAAAGGAACCCATCATAGTAAAGGTAGGGCAATGCAAGATGTCCTGCAGAGGGTGAAGGTACGGTTTCTTTCATTAACTCTAATGGTCATATCAAAAAGCTTTCAAATGTGTTGTATGTTTCACAAATAAAATGAAATCTACTTTCAGTAGCTTCTATAACTGATCAAGGTCATCAAGTATCTTTCAATAAGATAGGAGCTAAGATTATGGATGGTAACAACAACATTGTTGGGATTGGCATAAGGAGGAACAACCTGTATGAGTTGTGTGCTCTTACAGCCACTACAAACGTGGGCACAAGTAAGCTATGGCATGAGAGATTCGGCCACATTGGATACCCTGTATTGAAGGAGATGCATCGCAGAGGTATGGTTACACACCTACCATTGATTGCAAAAATGAAGGAACCATGTGAAGCTTGCACGATGGGCAAGCAACACAGGAAGGCGTTTCCACAAGAAAGCAAGAACAGGGCAAGCTATCCTCTAGAGTTGGTGCATGCTGACTTGTGCGGAAAAATGCCTACACAGGCCTTGGGAAGATCATACTACCTCATGTTACTTGTCAATGACTATAGCAGGAAGATGTGGGTGTACTTCCTTCACGATAAGGCTCAAGATTTCGGTAAGTTTAAAGAATGGCTTTAGCTTGTTGAAACTGAAACAGGGAAGAAGATGAAGAAATTCAGGACAAATGGTGGTGGTGGTGAGTTTACATCAATAGAGTTTGACGATTTCTGCAAGAGTAAGGGAATCAAGCATCAACTCACAGTGGCACATAGTCCTCAATAGAATGGTGTTGCAAAACATTGGAATCAAACCATCATGGAGATGGCAAGGTGCATGTTGAACGGAAAGGGTTTGCCTAATCAATTTTGGGCAGAGGCTTTCAACACTACTGTCTACATCTTGAATCGAAGCTACACCAAGGCACTTGATGGAAAGACTCCACAAGAAGCCTACACTGGTAAAAAGTCTTCTATTTCCCATTTCAAAGTATTTGGAAGTGAATGTTATGTACATGTTCCAGATAGGGAGAGAAACAAGCTTCAACCAAAAAGCATCAAATGTATCTTCCTAGGGTACAGTGAAGATAAGAAGGATTATAAGCTTTATGACCCTGAGGCTAAGAAGATCATGGCGAGTCGTGATGTGGTTTTCAAGGAGGAGTAGCCACATGCAGTGGAAGAGGAAAAGAGAGCTTCCACTTTATCATCAGGCGAAGGGGCAATCCACTATGAACCTGGCCCAAGAGCTATCCCTTCTACACAAGAGAAGGAAGCATCATCTTCAGATGATGAGTCTGAAAGTCACCAACCTGTTGACATCCAAGTGGAAAAGCCATTGCCACGTTGGGTGAGGCAGCTTTATGATTTTGCAAACCCCATCCCATAGTCACTAGAACAGGTTGCGAATGGACCGAGGTGATCACAGAGAATAGAGGAACAGAGACGGGCAAATGCCCATATTGTAAACACAGCCTTGATGGATGATCTCATTCAAGAAGAAGCAAAGGAACCAACCAATGTGGAAGAGGCACTCCATGATCTGAATTGGAGGGCTACCATGCAAACAGAATACAACAATATCATGAAGAATGGAACTTGGGAGCTAGTGGATCGATCCCCTAAGCGTAAAGTCATTGGCACCAAGTGGGTCTGGAAAAGGCATTGACTTTTGTGAATCATTTGCCCCGACTGCAAGAATGACTACTATTTGAGTAGTACTAGTTGTGGTTGCACATAAGCATTGGCCAGTCTATCACATGGATGTCAAGTCAGCGTTCTTGAATGGAGACCTCAAGGAGGAGGTATATGTGTCTCAGCCACCAAGGTTTGAGGCTCTCGATTCAGAGAAAAAGGTATGTAAGCTGAAGAAGGCATTATATGGGCTAAAACAAGCCCTAGAGCATGGTACCAATGGATAGATAAGTATCTCTGGGACCTAGGTTTCAAAAGATGTGCTTTTGATGCTAACTTGTATGTTTTAAAGAGAGGAGGGAAGACAATTGTGCTTGTACTCTATGTAGATGACCTTGTGATTATAGGAAATGATGATGCTCTTCTTCAACAAACAAAAGATGCCCTGAGTTCAGAATTTGAAATGATAGACTTGGGCTTAATGCATTATTGCTTAGGTCTTGAAGTTTGGCAGGAACCAGGGAAGATTTCATCTCTCAACAAAAGTATGCAAGGCAGATATTGAAGGCATTCGACGTGGAGGATTGCAAGGAAATTTATACACCTATGGAGGTCAACACAAAATTATCTATTGAAGATACTTCACCTCCAATGGGTATTAGAAGATACAGGAAATTAGTTGGAAGTCTCATCTACTTGTGCAATAGCAGACCAGACATCTCTTATGTTGTTGGAGTAGTAAGTAGGTTTTCTAATAAGCCTTGTCAAACTAATTGGAAGGCAAGCATGCGGCTACTCAGGTATGTGAAAAGAACCACTGATTATGGTATTCTTTATGAAGAAGGATCATCTCTAGTCCGATATTGTGACTCGGATTGGGCAGGAGATATTGATACCAAAAAATCAGTTTCTGGATATTGTTTTTCTTTAGGATTAGGGATTTTCTCTTGGATTAGTAAGAAGTAACCGACTGTAGCATTATCTTCTACTGAAGTTGAGTACAAAGCTGCATGCATTGCAGCATGTGAAGCAGCATGGTTGAGGAGGATCTTATGGCACATAGGAATACAAGGGCAGGAGGCTACAGAGTTGAAGTGTGACAACCAAAGTTGCATGGACATCGCCAAAAATCTTGTTTTCCATGCACGTACCAAGCACATAGAAATCCAGTATCACTATGTGTGTGATATGATTGAGGACGGGGTCGTGGAGATAAGTTATTGTCCTACTGAAGAAAATGGAGTAGACATCTTCACCAAGGCTCTTGGGAGAGAGCAACTTCTTCGACACTTTCCAAAGCTTGGGATTGGACCAAGGAGGTAGTTCACCGTAGGGTGGACATTGAGGGGGGGGGGGGGGTGTTAGATATGCTCAATACTCCACCCTCATGTGACCACAAATGATCCATGGTTCTCTAAGTTGTAAGGTCCCCATTATGAGGAGAAGCCATTATTGGAGCCTGGACATTTGTGGAACCCTAACTTCCAAGTTAGATGAGGTCTATGTGTGATCGTTGATGGTTGTAGATGATCTTTGTGAGCCTAGCCGTTAGGTTAGGTTGGGCATAAACTTCCAGGCCATTGGGTTGCCATTTAAGGTGAAAATAAAGGCCTTGTGGCATCGCATAGTTTCCCCATAGAACCTTAATGGGGGGAGTGCAGAGGGGGGCTTGCCCCCTTCTATGGGGTCCGGGGGGACTTCTGGTCATGGAAATATTGTCGGATCATATATTTTACCAAGTATTTTGTATCTCCCGACTACGTTTATCTATACCGAACCACCTTGTAAAAGCTATATAAGCACGGCCCAGGTTGAGCTTTACATAGCATTGCGCACTAGTAAGCCCTTCATCTAGAGTCTATCTAGATCGCCATCTAAGCTCCACATTGGGAGCCCACGGCTGGACAGCACCATCATTGTAAGTGCATTACGCTCGGTAGTCTAAGAATTTGAGTTCTCTATCTCTCAGTCTGCATCTATCTTTGTCTACATTTTTCCCTCAACTCTCTCTATAGGTCCATTCTGTTGTGCTGTTATTTTCTTACACTCCCATGGAGGTAAACTTGAAGTTAAGTGCTCATGAAGGTGAGCTAACTAAGGATGTAACTAGCTATCAAAGTCTAGTTGGAAGCTTAAACTATGCTACATTAACTAGAGTAGATATTTGTTATGGAGTAAGTGTTTTGAGCCAATTCATCCACACTCCAAGGAAGCCTCACATGGAAACAACTAAGAGAATCCTAAAGTATTTTAAGGTCACAACCAATGGACTATACTATCCATATACATCTGATATAGATCTTAAACTCTTCTCTTATGTAGATTGGAGAGGCTCTAAAGATGATAGGAGAAGCACCTCTGGATACCTTACCTTTACAGGTACAAAATTAATATCATGGTCTTCCAAGAAGCAACCCACAGTTGCTCTTTCATAAACAGAAGCTGAGTATAGAGGACTTGCAAATGCTACACAAGGATCTCTACGGATTAGAACCCTATATTCTGATTTAGGGTTGAACACTTCAATTCCTCAAATCTTTGGAGATAATATTAGCTCATTAAATCTTTGACAACCCAACCTATCATGCCAAGACTAAACATGTAGAAGTTAATTATCATTATGTCAGAGAGAAGATCATGAGCAAAGAGATTTAACTCTCATATGTATCAACTCATCAACAATGTGCAAATATGATGACAAAGGCCTTACATGGAAGAAAATTAAACAGATTCAAATCAATGATTGTGTTGCAAAAAATCTTGAAGGATTGAAGACTCAAGCATCTTAGGCTTGAGGGGAGCTTTTGGTGCAATTACCAAGCCTAAGAGCTTTGCTAAGATCTTAGGACTAGACACCTATATATCTTACTCACATAGAACCTCATGCTTGTTAAGCACCTGATGTATATACCTTGGATAAATGTAAAATAAAAAAGTGAGTGGGGAATCTCATAATATTAGGGAGCTCATTCCATAACTTTAGTGGATGGAAACTACTTTCAATCACTCCTCAAATGTAGGATCACTTTTAGATGAAGGAAAATTCAAATTCAAACTCAAGAAATGTGTATAAATACACATGGTTTTAGTCGTGGGATAAGCAAGCACTTCTATAAGGATTTGAGATACTTCAATGAGCATACATTGTGCTCACATCATCTATGTCTAATCCACTACACTCCCTATGTATCATATGTGTAATATCATTCATATTTAGATACATTTCATTGAGTACATCTCTATCTACTGCCTGCTACAACATCTTCATCATTACAGTGAACTTGTGGAATTGATTTCTCTATGTACACTCCTCCACTTGCTATAATTTAACTTTGGATACTTATAGTAAAGTGTCTAGAGTTCATGTATCAATTTGCATTAAGTTTTATTTATTAGACCTTGAGATATGGAGCAAAGAAGATGACTATTTTTCCACATCTTCGAGATCCTAAAAAGTGAGGTTGACCCCCCTTGACTAGCTAAATTCATTTCTTCTTGTACGGTGTAGCTAAATTCATGAAATAACTTGCTTTAGTTAGCTGTACACTTCACTTAGATGTGTGAAAAAGATCTCTCGTCAATTCATACCAAGTTGTGAGCTCTTAGCAGAATACTAAGACTTTCTCTTCCTAAAATAGAAAGTTCTTCTCATTTCCTACATATAGAAGTTATTTGTTTTGATGCAAACATTTGAGACTGATGTTCCAAAGGACTTGGTGGTTCTATATGCACCATTCTAAAGCTAAGGAAGAATAAAAAGCTAGATTGGTAGGTGTAGAGCAAGTCTCTTGCATCACCATCTCAACTTTGGAATCACCACACCATCTCCTCACAAGTGATAGACTACAATGCTTTGGTGGAACACGTGTTAAGTACATATGTTGCACACATAACAACCTCAATCCCAAAGCTACATGGTAAAGCTTGAATTTTGACCATAGACCTTGCCATCTCCATGAGAGACTTGTTCTTCCTTTCAGCAACTCTATTCTATTGAGGTGCATATGGCAATGTAAACTGATGTTTTATCCCACATATAGCCAAAAATGCATTAAAATCAAAAGACATGTATTCCCCTCCTCAATCAGAATGGAGGGTGCCCATTTTACATGTTGATAGATTTTCAGCCAAAACTAGAAACTTTTTGAAGCACATAAACACTTCGGACTTTGCTTTCAATGGATACACCCATGCATGCTTGGAAAAATCATCAATAAAAGTCACGATGTAAAGGTAGTTCCCAAAAGAGTTTGTCTGCATAGGACCATTGACATCGTTGTGGACAAGCTACAACTTCTAAGTAGCTTGAACTGAACCAGCTTTAACTGAACCAACTTCTGAGTAGCTTGAACTGAACCAGCTTTTGGGAAGGAGGAAGATTGCATTTTGCCCAAAATACAACCTTCATAAACATGTTTACAAGATGCTCAAGTTTGGGCAGAGAGGGCACCATTTCAGATTTCTTGAGGCTTAGCAAACTAGCATAGTTCACATGACCAAACTGTGCATGCAAAAGCTTTATATTTGACATAGCCTTAGAATCTTGAGCTCCACATGTTGAATCATTTCACAGATTTTGCATAACCTATCAACTTATAAAGACCATGACATAAAATGCCAGAAGCAATAATAACATCACCATTTGACATATCATGAACAGTATATATGCCATCAACAAATTGTGAGGTATTATGTTTGGTTGCCCCACTTTAAAATTACCAAACATCTGAGTCTATTGTAGACATACATTTTTCATGAGAAGATAGGTCATAAATACAAAAAATAGTAAACACCGAGTCTTCATTCTACAAAAATAGCAGACTCTGTTGTAGGTGTAGAGGTCTCTACAACAATCATTCCAACCTCTTTTTTCTTTGCCTCTTTTGTAGCCAATTTTGGAAAACTCTTTATGGCATGATCATTTCCTATCACGTACAAAATTGAGAACAAACTAGAAAGACTCTTATCCATTCTCACAAGAAGGTATGCGATGATCATATGCCTCTTCGTGAATTCGGAACCTATTTTGATCAAAATTTTGCCTAGATGCCATTGTTGAGCGAGACAACAGTGGTCCTTGGATTGATGTCTCGCATCCATCTGTAAATACTTTAGATAGTTTTTCACTTTATTTTCCTTCATCTTATTTGAAATTTATTCATTATAAAGAAATCCCTTAAAAAATTATGAAAAAATTTACAAAGAAAAAGGATACATTTCATCTGATGAACATATCGAACATGTGATTGAAACTTCTTCTACATTTTCATTACTTGAAGAACTTTTAAATATTTTGTATGAAAAAGAAACTTTCAGATTTGTGCTCTTAAATTCAATTGATGAATATGAACTTATTGCTAAATTTGTTGTGAATTATGAAGCCAAAGTAACATGAAATATAAAATTGTTGATAAAAAGATTAAACCTATTGCCCAACTTCACCAAAAGGGAGTGAAGAGAAAATCAAACAGGTCTCAAAAGATCCTTGTTTATGAGAGCATACAAATATTGGTCATTCATTTATAGATGAAACTTTGAAATTAATCAAAATAGGAAATGATGATCAATCTGTTGAACGTGACTTATTCCAAAGAGTTATTAAAAATCATGTAAAGGCTTTTTCATTACATCATCATTAGATAGGTTGTGCTGATCCACAACTTGTACCTCCAATGATTATCTTTATTGTACCTCATATCCCATGGAATCTACATCATATTCCACTCTTGAAAGCTCATTTACTTGAGCTAATGAGGATTCTTAAGGAAAAGATTCACATGAGGATTCTTGAGCCATGTTCTGCACCTTACTCCAATAGGTGGTGGTTCCTAAGAAAAATGGCAAATTACAATTTATACAATATTTACAACCTGTGAATAAAGTTATGATTAGGAATGTAGGAATTGGTCCTATTGTAGGAGAATTTGCTGGAGCATTTGCTGGTCATGTTATCTATTCAATGGGAGATTTATATTTTGGCTATGATCAATTTCAACTTGCTATTGAAAGTAGGGATATCACGACTATGAAAACTCCTTTAGGCTTAGGCCGCATGTGTACTTTGCCACAAGGAGCTACTTACTCAGTAGCACACATGATGAATGCCATGAATACGGTTTTACATGACTTCATTCCTAATGTAACTATGCCATTTAAAGATGATATACCTATAAAAGGATGTGAAGAGAATGCAAAAGATGAAATTCTAGATTCTTCTGGCTGTACAAAATTTGTTGTAAACCATATCTCTGATTGTGAAAGGATTTTTAAGAGATTTGAAGAGGCTGGTATTACATTTTCAATTTAGAAGTCTATTTTTGGTGTTAATGAGGTTCTCATAGTTGGTCATTTATGTGGGCATTATGATTGATGACCATATCCACCTAAGGTTGACACCATAAACAAGATTTCTGAGACATGTAGCAATATTAGTGAAGTGAGACGATTTCTTGGTGCTTGAGTGTTTTATTCAATTTGGGTTCCTCACTATGCACATGTTACTAATTGTTTATATGCATTGCTAAGAAAGAATCAGAAGTTTCTATGATAGAAGAGCATTCAAAAGCCACGAGGAATTTAAAGAAATTTCTTCTTAATGCTCCTATTTCAAAACGTGTGGATTATTCTAAACAAAAGCCCATTATCTTGACTGTCGATACGAGTCCCCTAGGCATAGGATGGGTTATTGGTTAGGATGACAAAGAAGGAAGAAGATATGCAGTTAGATTTGGAGCCAAAATATTACATGAAACTCAAAGAACTTATCCTCAAATTAAATGAGAACTATAGGGTTTAGTCACAGCATTAAAAATTGATAAAGAATATTTTATTGGAGCCAATGTAATTGTAGAGATAGACTACTTACCACTTATAGGAATGATAACAAATTGTTCATCACCTAATATTGCCATGCTTAGATGGATTTCTTACATTAACTTTATAAATCGGGTTTTAATATATATTACAGGGAAATCTAATTCTATTGTTGATATGCTTTCTAGAGCTAGGTATGATGAAGATGAAGAAGTAGAACTAGATATGAATGCAATTAATTATGAATCTCAAGCATATGTGTATGAAAAATTTAACATTGATGCATATGAAGGAGAGTGGCAAGACATTGGAAGATATCTTAGTACTTTGATTAGATCACATGCATGGTCTTCAAATAGATTTAAGAATATTAGAAAAAGATGTCTTTCAATTTTCTCTTAAAAGATGGACTCATTTGGATACATGCAAGGGGAAAAATTAAATTTCCACAAAGAGTACTAGGAACTAAACACCTTCAAATGCAAGTGATGAAAAATATGCATGATAGTTTATGGGTTGGACATAAAGGATTTGTGGCTACTTATGAGAAGATTAGAGAAAGTTATTAGTGGTCAAGAATCTATGTTAATATAAGGGACTATATGAATTCTTGTGATATATGTCAAATACATTCATTAGTTAAGCATAGGTATCCTCTACACCCTACCTATCCACCATGTATACATTATAAATGGGTAGTTGACCTAGTGACCATGCCCAAAGGTATAGATAAAATGAGGTATATAGTACTTGGATGAGAAGACCTTACAAACCATGTAGAAGGCCGAGCCCTACGATCTAAAACAACATTCAATGTTTGTAAATTTTTACTTAAAGATGTAATTTCGAGATTTGGTTATGTTGAGAAAGTAGTGGCTGATAGGGGTGAATTAGATGCTCAAGAAGCTAGAGATTTCTTTTCTAGGCATGGAATTCGTTTAGCTCTTACCACTGCTTATAATCCTGAGGCTAACGGGAAAGAGGGCATTCTCCAATTATTAAGTCAATTTCTAAGGCTTGTAATGGTGATCTTAAGAATTGGCCAAAATTTCTACCATTTGCATTATGGGCTGATAGAATGACTTGTACTAGAACAATGGGGTATATGCCAACAGAGTTAATGTACTACCAAAAACCTATTTTTCCTGTTCATACTCAGATACTTACTTGGAGTACTCTTCCATGGCATCACAATCTATCTACAGAAAATCTTTTGGCTCTAAGAATTAAATAGCTTGAGGAAGGAAATGAAAAGATAGAGGAAGCTATTGCTAAGTTAAAAGAATCTTGAATTAAGAATAAGAAATACTTTGATAAGTCGCATAGGTTAAGGCCAACGCCAATTCAAATTGATCATTGGGTTTTGATTTATGATAGCACATTTGATTCCCAGTATGATGCATGTGGAAGTTAAAATGGCATTGGTTTGGACCTTATGTGGTGCTCAAAGTTCATGACAATGGAACTTATGCTTTATAGGAATTGGATGGAACACCTCTCAAAAATTTAATTGCAAGCAAAAGGATTAAGTTGTTTAAACAAAGGAATGATGAAAATTATGAGTTGATGTATGATGAAGAGAATGAATGAATTTTGATTGATTTATTTTGATAAAAAAGGATTTATGTTGATTTATTTTCCTCTTAATGTGGATTTTCTTTTGCAAGATGAAGCTAAATGTTTGGTTATGAAAAGTAATTATACTTGTGTGTCTAGATGTTGATGATCTTTTAGCAAGAATCTGATGATGATTTGAGTGAAAAATTGAAGATTTTTCATGACAAATTTATGATGAAGTTGAAGAAGAGATGATTGAAGATGAAGCTAATTTCCACGTTGTATTTATCTATGATCAAAATTCTTTATGTTTTTTATCTAGGCATATTATTTGCATTCCTAACAAAATATAATCATATAATTTGGAATGAGGCTTATCAAAGTATGAAGTAAATCTATATAGCCACAGTAGGAATGCAAAACTTGATTTATGTTTCTAAGTTTATGAATTGAGTGGAGATTTGAAATGAGCAAAAGGATTTTGTAGTTCATTTCAAATGATGAAATTAATTGTATATATGTATGAGCATATAGATGCATGACCCTTGTGTGTGAGATCCTATGTCTTTCTCATACATGCATCTTGATCCTTAGCTCGGATTAAGGGGTTAAGCCTTTCCCCTTCAAAACAAAAAAGTTGTGAATGTAAAAACAAGAAAATAGAATATATATATATATATATATATATATATATATATATATATATATATATATATATATATATATATATATATATATATATATATATATATATATATATATATGATGAATGGAAGTTTATACCTTCTTTCATCCCAAAAAGGTATTTATGAATGATGAACAGAAGTTATACCTTCTTTCATTCCAAAAAGGTATTTATGATTATCATCTACATGAAGATTACAAATCATACTTGTATGAAATTGAAGATGAAGAAAAGCTAGTTGTGGCAAACACATCTAGTCATTATAAATTGGGAAAACAAGGCAGATGTTTGTATGAGTAGATCTAGTTGATTTCTTTGACATGTTTGATTGCTTATATGTGAGTGCTTATATATGAAGAAACGTGATTTTGAGTGAATGAAGAAGAATTTTATTTCATGATGTTCTTTGCAAAGTTTATAAATGAATGAAACTTAGATTAATGATTTGTTGACCGAAATGGTTGATAGCTTAACTTTGTGATTTGATATCTTCTCAATACTAGATTCAAAATAAATAAATTCCATGAGCATTTTAAAATTGATACGTTTGATTTGATAAATTTGAAAGTTATTTATAAATGAATTTGATTTTGTTATATGATTGGATGTGCAGGATGGCCATCAAGATGCTTTTTCCCTTGATCTGCAGGTTGGCTCATCAGGACAATGTGCAGGTTTGGTGGGGGTGGATGTCGGAAAGGTTTCCATCTTCAAGTTGACATTCAGAAAAATTAAAACATTTTGATTGGTCAAATCTAAAACTCTCTCAAACATTTTGATAAATTTCTTTGATTTGAACTAATCTCTCTATAAGTGCCTGCAGGTACAAATTAATGAAGATATAATGAAAGTGCATGAATACATGATTATATGTGACCACCTATATCCATACATGTTATTAGGGTTTACCCTAAATGCCATTTAGATGTGTGATTGAACCCATTTGTATGGGGGTGTGGGTAGAAAACTATGATTTTAGCTACACATATGGGTATTTAAATAATTATGTGAGTATGTATGAAGGGTTTCAATGTGTAAATACATGTGTAGGTATATATGGGTGTGATTATTAACATTAAAATGATGTGTATAAACATTTGAGTTAATAAATCTATGTTTATAGTTAATTAATATATCTTATATTTTATACATTTAACTAAAATATATTGAATTGTGCTTTAATTATCTATCTCAATAGTGTGTGTATATGTAACTATTAAGGTATTGGACCTTAGTGTAAACCTAAATTAAAAGTATTAAAGAAATATAAAACTAAAAAACAATTAAATTAAGAAGAAAAAGGAAACTGTGTGAATAGTGTGTGAGTGTAAGTTAGAAGAATGGAGTGAATAATTTGTGTAATTAAAGTGGATTAAAGTGAATAATTAAAGTGTGGTGAGTGTGTGTGTGTGTGTGTGTTAAAGAGAGGAGCATAAGATTTATGTAATTAAAGTGACTATAAATGTATGGTGTGAGTGAATGTAGATTAAAAGTGAGGAGTGAATGAGTTATGCATTTAAAGTGATTAAAGTGTGTGATAAAAGAATGCTTGGGAGTTAAAGTATGATTGTGATAAAGAGTGGTATGCACATGTCTTTGTGTGTGTGTGTGTGTGTATATATATATATATATATATATATATATATATATATATATATATATATATATATATATATATATATATATATATATATATATATATATATATATATATATATATATATATATATATATATATATGTGTGTGTGTGTGTGTGTGTGTGTGTGTGTGTGTGTGTGTGTGTGTGTGTGAGTGTTTTCGCTAATGTTTTTTTAAGGTATTATTTTCCTCTCAACTTTTTTCACCTTTCCCTTTCCCTTCTACTCAGGCAAGAGAGAGTTTGTGCCTCCTCCTTTTCCCCTCCTGGCGGCAGGCTCTAACGGCGCATATAGTAGGAGAGAGAGAGAGAGAGAGAGAGAGAAAGGAGAGAGAATAGGAGAGTCATTAATTTCTTTTCTCCCTCCTGGCGGCAAGTTCTGACTGCGCATGTAGCACGAGAGAGAGAGAGAGAGAGACTGGAGAGAGAATGGGAGATTCATTAACTTCTCTTTCCCCCTGGTGATTCTGATGCGCAACAGTTAGAGAGAAAGACAAAGATATGCTGCTACAAGAGATCGTGTAGAGAGAGAAAGACATAGAGAGAGAGGGAAAGAAAGAGAGAGATGAAAGAGAAAGAGACAAGAGAGAGAGAGATGGCTTCTGTGACTCTGAAAACTACTGCACATCAGAAGAGAGAGAAACTCCCAGCAACTTTAATCTAGCACGATGCAGAGCAATATGCTAGAGAGAGAGGAAGAGAGAGAGAGAGAGAGAGAAAGTAAAATGTTCTCCTAGCTGCTAAAGATGCACAAAAGGGACAGGTAGAGAGAAAGATAGAAAGAAAGACAGAGAGAGAGAGAGTGTGTGTCCTTCCGCTTTCTAGCAAGCGACAGCCACGTAAGAAATCGGTGATGGCTGTAGACAACATACGAGAAAGAGAGAGAGAGAGAGAGAGAGAGAGAGAGAGACAACGAGAGAGAGAGAGAGAGACAACGAGAGAGAGAGAGAGACAACGAGAGAGAGAGAGAGAGAGAGACAACGAGAGAGAGAGAGAGAGACAACGAGAGAGAGAGAGAGAGAGAAAGAGAGAGAGAGAGAGATGAAAGAGAAAGAGACACGAGAGAGAGAGAGAAAGAGAGAAAGAGAGAGAGAGAGAGAGAATGATTTAATTCAATTAGTAATATCTAATTTAAATTAACTAATGTGTGTATGTTTATGACAAATATGAATGCATAAATGCATGATATTAGATGCATAAGCATTAGAAATGCATGAATGCCTATGAAAGCTAATGTATGTGTGTATGATAATGAGTTTAAATGCATATGCATGTAGTGTATATATGTGCATGCTTAAATATGTATGTATAGTGATGAGAGCATATCCATGTTAATAAGAATGATATGCATGAGCATAAGAGAGTGGTGATTGCATTTATGCACTTAAGCATGAATGCATGTATACAAGAAAATGCAAATAGTTAGAAGTGATAATGCATGCGCATGAATGGTATAGTGCATGTATGAATGTGATTCTACATGTGTGTATGTGTATGCATGTGTGATGTTAATATGTATGCATAATGATGTAGATGAGATGCATATTCATGTTAGAATGTATGCATATGAGTGATGTCAGGAAGCATGATTTTATATTTTATAAGATATACTTATGTTTCCTAATGTTTTTTTTTCAGCATATAAAGAGTATTGAATGATTTTTTACAGTGAGCATTGATAAAGATTGAAGAATATTGACGAAGCATATCAAGTTCCGCATCAAATTAGCAAATTTTTCACTCAAGAGTATGAAGTTAATAAAGAAGTAGAAGTAGAGGAATTTATCAAAGATTGCAACACTAGTGAATCATTAATCTCTCCATCATATGAATACTGTCTATCTAGATTCCTAGCTGCACAATCCTTATTGTCATAATTTAGATTAGGCCATTAGCATCTAGATAAGCATTTCACATAAATTGATCTTAGATATTTTATTAAGCTCTTATATAAAAATCAAGTAATTAGAGCTTAGGAACTACTATTAATCTATTCTTCAAGTAAGCATAAACCAACTGAGCTTGCTCTAAGCAATCAGTGTGTGCTGTTAGATTTGGCGGTTGCCTTGATCCACCAACCGAGCATCTATACCTTCCGACAATGGTAAGTCATGAATTCAATTCTCATTGGATACAAAAAAAACATGTTACAAAGTGCCTCTCTAACACACTCCATAGGCATTGTTCCAATGAGAAAGAGTGACTTAAAAGGAGTCTATTGGACCCTTCACATGGAGGTGGTTGGAATAAAGAATTAATTCCATCCCTTTTCATGTATTTCATCCTCTTTGTCTTATTATCATGGTATTGTACCTTGGTGAAAGCCTCTTTTTAATAGATCAATGTATATTTTCAGTTCATATTATATGTGATAACGTAAGTACAAAATGGATTGCCGATTCCCCATTATTTTTTATAAATGAAGACAACAATATCCACTAGGAACTGTCAACCGAAGTCTTGTATCTCTTGCCTTTGCAAAAAGGCTTATCATTATTAAGAATATCACTTTTTCATTTTCCCTAAAGATAAATTGTTCCATTTTTTACCTTGTGTCTCTCATGGTTTTCCAATATTCATTCTGCATTTCTTTTGCATTCTACCTCTTCAATCAAGAACCTATCAATGTATGAAACTCATTTGGCTTCTCCTAATGAGAGCCTTACAAAGTAATGTATCATGCAATATTTGATGGAGCATTGGGAAAACTAGAATGGGAGCCTCTCCTTGATCCTATTAAGGCCACAAGATGATCTTGTAGGATTTGAACCAATCCACAAAAAAAATCATAGTAATGATGAAGCACCACTAACCAGCCAAGACCATGCCAAGCCAGCTATACAACTCATTGGCACCTCACCAAGCTTATGCCACCATCGTGCAGTTTCAATTGCTTCATCAATCAAAATAGTCCCTTCAAAAACTTTCTAGATCCCCTACTAAAAACTCTACCACCTAACCTTACCAACACTAGCTTCTATAAATCACCAATGGTACCTTCCTTGACACTTTTCCCACACTACCTATTATTCACCACCATTGCTTGGTATTCCTTTTGCTTCTAAGTTTCATTGATGATAAACCTTGTAACCTTCTTGCAAATGAGATGGAATTTATCAAATAATGAGTGAGCGAGAGTGAGCAAGTACTCAAAACCTTCATCTACACAAGAATGTGTAATGAACATGTGACATTGTAGTGGAAAGAAGCACTAGCTGAAATAATTAATCCACAAAAGCTAGAAAATAGAGAGAGACCCTGAGTTGTGACCACATGAATGGATAGTCCCATCTTTGTCAATCTATAGTGAGCACAAAGATTGTTGATATATTATGGTAGTGATGTGTGCGAACACACTTAGGATCATCGAGGCACTTTTTTCCCTCTTTAGGAGGTTTATTTCCCTCAACTTGTATATACACCTATAACCCTAATGAGTTACTTATCTTTGTACATTCACTTGGTAATTCATTCAGTGTTGTGTTGTGCTCCAAACATCTCTTCTTCCTTGTGTTGTTTGCGTGCTTTTGCAAAATCCAAATTCCAACCATTGGTTCTCTTACATTTTCAAATTTTATGTATGTACCAAGGATCATGAAAAATCTATTGTCAATTTTTAGCATTAGCCAAGATTGGCTTGGATGTCAAATTTATTGATGACTGATGTACAATTCATGATCTCTCAAATGGCGATGTTATTATTGTTTTTGGCATTTTATGTCATGGGATGTATAAGCTCATAGACTATGCAAAATCTGTTAATGATTCAACATGTGGTGTTCAAGATTATCAAGCTATCTCATATGCAAAGCTTTGGCATGCACGCTTTGGTCATTTGAATTTTGCTAGTTTGCTATGCTTGCAAAAATATGAAATGGTGTCCTCTCTGCCCAAACTTGAGGCACCTTGTAAACATGTTTGTGAAGATTGTATTTTCGGCAGAATATGGTGTTCATCCTATTGAGGACATGATTTCTCTTACATGTATCCGCATGAGTAATGACTTAATAGCATCTTCCACAAAAACAACAGCACGGCTAAACAAAATGTGTTTAGTCTCTGGATGATACAGACAATAGCCTTTGCTTTCAAAATTGTACCCAACAAAAATACACTTCACTACTTTATCATCGAATTTCCTATGTTGTTTTTCAAGCACTAATGCATATGCCCTACAGCCAAAGACATGCAGGTGAGCAACAAATGCCTTGCAACCATGTCAAGCCACATATCGAGTGATATATTGCAATGCTTTAGTGGGACACCTATTAAGTACATATGTTGCACACTAAGAGCCTCAAGCCAGAAACTATATGGTAAACCCTGACTCTTGACCATACATCTCGCCATCTCCATGACTAACTTGTTCTTCCTTTCAGCAACTCCGTTCTGTTGAGATGTATACGATACTATACACTGATGTTTTATCCCACGTTGGAATTTCAACCAAAATAAGAAACTGTTTGAAGCACATAAACACTTCATACTTTGCTTTCAATCAATACATCCATGCATGCCTAGAAAAATCATCAATGAAAGTCATGGAGTAAAGGTAGTTCCCGAAAGAAGATGTATACATAGGATCATAGACATCACTATCAACAAGTTTCAATTTTTTAGTAGCTCGAACTAAACCATCTTTTGGGAAGGAGGAACACTACATTTTTTCTAAAATACAGCCTCTGACAATATTCCCTATGACAGTATTCCTTGTAGGGGAGGCTCGAATGAAGTGAAGAAACTGCACTGCAAGGTAATATGTTTGGTTGTCCCACTATCAAAGAACCAAATATCTGAGTCTACTACAGACATACACTATTCATGAGAAGATGGGTCATAACTACAAACAGTGGTAAATGCCCATTCTTCATTCTGCATAAGATTAGTAGACTCTATTTCGGGTGTAGAGGCCTCTACAACAACCATTCTAGCCTCTTTCTTCTTTGCCTCTTTTGCAGCCATTTTTGGACAACTCTTTATGACATGATCATTTCTTTTACAGTATTTGCAAAACAATTCTTGCTTTTTTATTTTCTTCTCGTCTCTGTCATCTTTCTTGATTGTGCAGAATTACTAGATTTCTCCTTACTAGTAGATGAGCTCCATTTACCTTTGCCCTTTCGAGTAGCCAAGAAAGCTTGACTGCAGCACACATAATGGACCTGTTCTGCCTAGATTGATCTTCTTGCAACATAATAGAGACTAACTCCTCCAATGTTAAGACATTTGGATTGCCTTTCATCATCAATCGAAGAGTAGAAGCAAAATTCTAATATGAATCTGGAAGACCATTCAAAACATTCTGCACAAGTGAACTATCAGGAAGATTTCATCAACAGAAATCAATTGCTCCTCCAAATCTTTGTAAAAAAAGTGTCCATGGAATCTCTTTCATTCATGTGCTCACTCTCCAACTGTTTTCGGAGGTAAGCAACACAAGCCTCATTCCTTGCCTGGTATAAAGTGGTAAGTGTATCCCAAGCATCCTTTGTTGTTTTTCAAGAGCGAATGTGAGGATTAATGGCACGTTTGGTAGACAAGGCTATCAACGCATGTGCATGAGCATCTTGCAATCCCAACGACGTTGCTCTACAGTAGGTGCAGCATGATGGAGAGTGTTAATCTCCAAAAGAACAACCTACTCTTGAATTTAGAACACCTCTATATCAAGAGTAAGTCAAAACTTTCACTAAGTTAGAGGTCCAATCTCCAAGTTATCAAAAATTGAGAAAATCTGTGAAGAAAGTAAAACACAGAAAGTCTGCTGCACAATTTCTTCTCATTGACCTATCAAACATGTAAAGTTTTCTATGAAATTTTGTATGGAGTGTCGCCTAGAGATTGCGCACCTCCTCCAAGTTAAAGTTCTCAAAAAGATTTAGTATAACTTGAGAAATCAACTTCACAAGTTACCTATGTCTGAATCTGCACTTCTGAAAAGTCGATTTAGACACCCCTAACTTCTTAACTTTGGTTCTCACAATGTCAAACCCATTTTACCAAATCCTTTTGGCTGTAGATAGCTTATCTCTCAACTTAGATTTTGAGCTATGATATGTGTAATGTGAAGAGAGATGGTGGATGCAATCCAAAGATGAGTAGGTGCCACTACAACCAGCTTCACACCAGCCAACTGAGACTTCAGAGTTGATTAGTAGACCCTTTGAGCTTCCTAAATCCACCAAAATATCAGCCAAGTACTTTGGAACATGTATCCCAAAAGTTTAAGTCAAGACCGACAAGTTGCGAAATGACTAGCTCCCAAAACTTGCTATTTTTGGACATACACCTGCTGGAAAAAATGAACAGTGCTCTCAACCTGGAAGGAATTAGAAAAATTCCTTTTGGGCATAGCAAATAGACTTAGCAAGCTTCCTATTCCAAGTTAAAACACTTCAAATGATGGACTGAGCACTGAGAACAAGTTTCATCAAGTTCTGGAACATTCCCACAATTCTCGGGGCTCTGCAGAGATAGACCAGTAAGCAGTAAAATGCAGATATCTCCAAAAGTATAAATCCAATGACCTTGAAAATTTATAGGTAGAAACTAGACAGTGAGAGCTATCCAACGCACTTTAAAACACTGAAAAATGTTCAGTAAAACTCGAGATATGACCTTCTGAAGTTACTGCTCTGAGTGAGTATAGCAGAGAACAAAACAGAGAGGTAGATGATAATAAATGTATAGATTCACATATGATTACAACCACATTGGCAATGAATCTTTGCACAATGGGAGTAGAATGATAGAGCTATGGAGTAAGCTCTTCAAGCTCTACAAAATGACATGAAGTGGTCACGTACAAGGCTTGCTAATCGCCTCTTCCTTCTTGCTCCTTTTATAGCTATTCTTGGAGGGAGTTTTGAATTCGAATTCGAATGGCTCCACCTAAAAGTGATCCCCAAAGTTAGGAGAGATTCCCTCAGCTCAAAAATTCGTGATTTTGGTAGTTGGAGCCACGAATTTGCTTTTACATCATGGATGAGGTAAGCCATCCTTTTACTTTTTTCTTTTTCCATTTACAAGAGATAAAATGTACTCTTTTACAAGAGGTGTTCACATGACTACTCATGTGACTTACAAATGAGGATAATATCAAGCATATCAAGCATGTAGGCTTGGGCAAAATGCACCAACAGCTCCCCCTCAAGCCTAACATGCTTGGCCTCCAAATAAGTCTTCAATTGTCCTTGATTTCCTGCAAACCAATCATCAACTTGAATCTACTTAATTTCGTACCATCAAGAGCTTTCGTCAACATGTCTGCACATTGCATATCTGTAGAGACGTAGGATAGTTGAATATCCTTGCTCATTAGCTTCTCCCTTACATAATGGTAGTGGACTTCAATATGCTTGGTTCTAGCATGGTATACCGGATTAGCTGCTAGATGTAGTGAGCTTGTGTTGTCACCAAAAATGTGAGGTGTTGAAGAATGAAGTCCAAGATCTGTGTACAAAGATTTTAACCACATGATTTCTTGAGTTGCATTAGCCAAACCTCTATATTCAGCTTCAGTAGAAGATAATGCCACGGTTGGTTGCTTCTTCGATGACCAAGAAATGATTTTTGAACCTGCAAATGATATATACCCTGATGTGCTTCTTCTATCATCTTTAGATCCGGCCCAATCTGCATCTGAGTAGACCTTTAGCTCAATATCTGAAGTATATGAATAGAACAAACCTTCATTCATGGTCCCCTTTAGGTACTTGAGGACTCGCTTGGCCGCTTCCATATGTGGTCTTCTCGGCTTATGCATAAACTGACTCAATATGCTAACACTATAGCATATATCCACCCTTGTGAGTGTTGCATAGTTCAAACTTCCAACCAAGCTTTGATAGCTTGTGATGTCTTCAATTGGCTCTCCTTCATAAGCACTAAGCTTATGATTTTGCTCCATAGGTGTACCTGCACACTTGGTATTTTCCATCTTGAACTTGACGAGCATGTCATGGACATACTTCCTTTGTGTGATGTATATACCTGAATCTGTGTAGATCAACTCCAATCCAAGAAAATAAGTGAGTGGTCCGAGGTCACTTATTTTGAACTCCTCCTTCATTTGACTCTTTACCTGTTTGATTCCTTCAAGATCATTGCCTGTGATAATAATATCATCAACATACACACATAAATAGATCACTTCAGATCCATTCCTCTTTATGAACAAAGAGGTATCCGCCTTGCTAGCTTTGAATCCTTGGTCCTGCAAATAAGTAACCAATCTGAAATTCCAAGCTCTTGGAGCTTGCTTCAATCCATACAAAGCTTTCTTTAGTTTGCATACATAGTTAGGATGATGTGCATCCTCATATCCAGGAGGTTGTGCCATATACACTTCCTCAGAAATCCATCCATTCAAGAAAGCATTCTTTACATCAAGTTGATAAAGATTCCAATTTCTAGATGCAGCAAGACTAATGAGAACCCTAATTGTAGGCATTTTTGCAACAGGAGAGAAAGTCTCCTCATAATCAATACCATGGGTTTGAGCAAACCCTTTAGCAACTAACCTTGCTTTGTGTCTATTTATACTTCCATTTGGATTCTTCTTGATTTTGTATATCCATCGAGATCCGATTATCTTCATAGATGGCTTGTTAGGTACAAGCTCCCAAGTGTCATTCTCCTTCAAGGCTTCCATTTCTTCATCCATTGCATCTCTCCAAGCTTTCTTGCTTTGTGCTTCTTCGAATGTGGTAGGTTCTTCATTGGTTGAATCCTTTGCAATGTAGATTGAGTGCTTGGTGACCAAAGAAGTATCATAACCAAACCTCTCTGGTTTCTTCTTCTCCCTCGAAGACCTTCTAAGTGGTTGATGTGAGCTCTCGGGTCCATATGTAGCATCCTGCATCTTTGCTTTACCTTTGTTCTTCCATAGCTTTAGTCTTTCCAAGTCTTCTAGGTCAATCTCCGAATCACTTTCTTCAATCTGCTTTGGCTCCTTTGGTTGAAGTGATGGAAAATCTTCATCCAAGTCATATGGCAGCTTCACTTTCCTGTCATCATCAAACCATGATTTGTTTTCATCAAAAATTACATCTCTACTCACAGAAAATCCTTTATTGGTTGGATTGTACAATCTATATCCTTTTTGGTTTTGATCATAACCAATGAATACACACTTCTCTGCCTTGGGATCCAATTTCCCTCTTACTTGAGAAGGAATGTGAGCATAGGCTAAGCATCCAAAGATTTTACAATGCTCTAGACTAGGTCTTCTTCCATTCCACACTTCATATGGAGTGGTTCCATCTAGTGACTTAGATGGAAGTCTATTTATGAGATATGTGGCTGTCGACACAGCCTCTGCCCATAGGTAGTTCGGCAATCCCTTTTCATTGAGCATGGACCTTGCAGCTTCGACAATAGCTCTGTTCCTCCTCTCTGCTACACCATTGAGTTCGGGTGTATACCTTGTAGTGACTTCCCTTTTAATGCCTCTTTCATGCAAGAAGGCATCAAATTCAAAAGAGAAGTATTCTCCTCCACCATCTGATCTGAGTCGTTTCAAAGTCCTGCCTGTTTGGTTTTCAACAAGAGCAATATACTTCTTAAAGCAATTAAACACTTCATCCTTGTGCTTCATGAAAAACAGAATGGTCCACCTGCTACAATCATCTATGAAAGACACATAATATCTTGAGCCTGATATAGATGGCTCCTTACTTGGACCCCACACATCCGTGTGCACTAGATCCAAAGGATTTTGATACATATATCCTTTCTTATTGAAAGGTTGTCTATGAGCCTTGCCGAGTTGACAAGCTTCACACTTATAAATCATGTGTTGCCTTGTGATATTAGGCAAACCAAGTACACTTTGGTCCCTGCAAATCTGTTTGAGTGTCCTCTCACCAATGTGAGCAAGCCTTTTGTGCCATATCTCCAACTCTATTAGAGTTTGAGATCCATAGCTAAACAAAGCTATGTTCTTTGTATCTTCCACTTCAAAAGTGAAAAGCCTTCCTGTCTTTTCTCCTTTGGCAATCCTTCGAAAGCCTTGCCTTGGGTCTTCAACATATGCTCCAAATCGATTGAATCTAACCTGCAATCCTTTTTCAACAATCTGTCCAACACTTATTAAATTTTTGGTAATTGTAGGGACATACAAGACTTTGCTTAAGAGGTTCATATTCCCATCTGATGTCTTCACATTACCTATCTTCTCCACTGAGTGCTTTGTGTCATCTCCTGTCTGCACTTCATGCTTGTTATGAGGATCTTCCAAATCAGAAAGTAAAGCCACATTTCCTGCTACATGGTTCGAGCATCCCGAATCAATGTAAAATATGTGATCATCATCCTTACCCTTCTTCGTTGATAGATTCATAATCAATAATGAATCTTCTTGACTTTGGTCCTCTGCATAGTTATTGTAATCTCTTCTTCCTCTATGGCCACTTTGATAGTTGTTGTTGTTGTTGTAATTGTTGTTGTAGTAGTTGTTGTTGTAGCCTCCATTGTACCTGCCTCTATTTGATCCATAGCCACCTCTATTGAATCCTCTTCCTCTTGAGTTCCTTGGATTCCTGAAACATTCTTCAGTAGTATGGTTAGATAAGCCACATATGTTGCAAGGTTGAGATGATTGGAATCTCCCCCTGCCTTGCTTTCCACTTCTGCCTCTTCCTCTAGCTCGTCCTCTACCTGCAAAGTTTGCTTGGAAAGAGCTTCCTTCATCTTCATTCTTTCTATTCTTTGACTTGTCCTTGACCTTAGCTTTATCAGAATATAAGGCAGAAGTTTGATTACCTCTTGAGGACTCACCACCTTTGCTAATCTTTGCTTCATGAGTGAAGAGTTGGCCCATGAGTGTGTTGAGGTCGGGTACATGCATATCCATGTATAAATCCATGGCTGTTGTGAATGACTCCCACTTGTCGTCTGCTTTGATTCCATTCATGATTTGTCTTATGATTTGCTCCTCTTCAATTACCTCTCCAATGCTTCCAAGTTGGTCGGAAATCTCCTTCATCTTTGTGACATAATCAGTCACATTTTGCTTCGGGCTTTTCTTCATTGTTGTGAACTCCATCCACAATTGGTTCTTCCTTGCTCGAGTGTTGGAAGAGAAGAAAGAAGCAAGTGCATTCCAGGTTTCTCTTGATGTCTTGCATCCCTTGACATGAGGTAAAAGAAAATCAGAGATTGAGTTTAGAATATAGGACCTTGCAAGTGCATCCTTCGAACACCAATTCGAAAGTCCTTCCACTTCTTCATGTGATGGTTGCCCTTTGTTCCTCATGGTTGGCATTGCTTCATCTCCGGATATGAATCCATATAGATTCCTCCCTTGAAGGTAAGCCTCCATCCTTAGAGACCATGCCGGATAGTTGTTTCGATCCAATTTGTCAATTGTTGATGGAAATCCATCTCCCATGTTGCTTGACTATGCTCTGATACCACTGTGAAGAGAGATGGTGGATGCAATCCAAAGATGAGTAGGTGCCGCTACAACCAGCTTCACACCAGCCAACTGAGACTTCAGAGTTGATTAGTAGACCCTTTGAGCTTCCTAAATCCACCAAAATATCAGCCAAGTACTTTGGAACATGTATCCCAAAAGTTTAAGTCAAGACCGACAAGTTGCGAAATGACTAGCTCCCAAAACTTGCTATTTTTGGACATACACCTGCTGGAAAAAATGAACAGTGCTCTCAACCTGGAAGGAATTAGAAAAATTCCTTTTGGGCATAGCAAATAGACTTAGCAAGCTTCCTATTCCAAGTTAAAACACTTCAAATGATGGACTGAGCACTGAGAACAAGTTTCATCAAGTTCTGGAACATTCCCACAATTCTCGGGGCTCTGCAGAGATAGACCAGTAAGCAGTAAAATGCAGATATCTCCAAAAGTATAAATCCAATGACTTTGAAAATTTATAGGTAGAAACTAGACAGTGAGAGCTATCCAACGCACTTTAAAAAACTGAAAAATGTTCAGTAAAACTCGAGATATGACCTTCTGAAGTTACTGCTCTGAGTGAGTATAGCAGAGAACAAAACAGAGAGGTAGATGATAATAAATGTATAGATTCACATATGATTACAACCACATTGGCAATGAATCTTTGCACAATGGGAGTAGAATGATAGAGCTATGGAGTAAGCTCTTCAAGCTCTACAAAATGACATGAAGTGGTCACGTACAAGGCTTGCTAATCGCCTCTTCCTTCTTGCTCCTTTTATAGCTATTCTTGGAGGGAGTTTTGAATTCGAATTCGAATGGCTCCACCTAAAAGTGATCCCCAAAGTTAGGAGAGATTCCCTCAGCTCAAAAATTCGTGATTTTGGTAGTTGGAGCCACGAATTTGCTTTTACATCATGGATGAGGTAAGCCATCCTTTTACTTTTTTCTTTTTCCATTTACAAGAGATAAAATGTACTCTTTTACAAGAGGTGTTCACATGACTACTCATGTGACTTACAAATGAGGATAATATCAAGCATATCAAGCATGTAGGCTTGGGCAAAATGCACCAACATGTAAAACTTTACACTGTGCACTGAGCACTACTCATTTCTTTGGACTCGAAATCTGCGCCTGTTTCAGAGAACTGTGAACATTCATCACATATGAATGTTCCTACTAACAATTCTCCTAGCCTGTTTGCAATTAGACTCTGAAACTCAGGTCACAGACTCATTAACTACCAACTTAGATATCCTCAAAAGGATTTCACAATTGATCAAACACAGACGGAGCAGACACGAAAAGATCGGGTGCAATATTTTTCCATTTACTCAGAAAGTTACAGTTGAGTGATGAGAGGAAACTCAACTAACTTTTCACATGTCTCATGACATCTATCTTCCTCATTCTTGACTTCTATCTATTCTCACATATACTCTCATATCACGCCTCGACATTTTCAAGGTATTTATAGATAAATTTGTACAAGTCTATGACTAATCAAAGATCTAAGTGACCTATGTACATATGTATACATTCCTCACATACTCTGAATGTGTCTTCCTTTCAAGCTTCAAGAATTGATCTCATCCTTCATTCTTTAGTCTTCAAACATTCAATTGGTGATTGATCTGCACCAACAGCTCCCCCTCAATCATCAATTGAGGTTTCTTCTTTCTTCTTTATACCTGCCATGTCTTTAAACTTCTGTAGCTTTGGTCCATCCAAACTCTTTGTAAGCATATCAGCTATCTGATCTTTTGTTGAAGTATGTATGACTTCAATCTCCTTATCCATCACTTTCTCCCTTAGAAAGTGATACTGTATCTCAATGTGTTTGGTCCTGGCATGAAAAACAGGATTAGCAGCTAAATATAATGAACTCATGTTATCTCCATATATAATTGGTACCCCATGCACAATGTCAAAACTCTTCATCAAAGACTTGAGCCAAATTACTTCCTTTGTAGCTTCAACCATGCCTTTATACTCTGCTTCTGTAGAAGACAAAGCAACTGTATGTTGCTTCTTGGAACACCATGAGATAAGTTTATCTCCCACATAACACATATATCCAAAAGTTGATCTTCTATCATCTGGATTACCTGCCCAATCTGCATCACTATAAATTTTGATATTTGTATTCTGAGGTAAACCCATAATACAAACCTTCATTGAGTGTACCCTTAATGTACCTCAACACTCTTTGACCTGCAATCCAATGTTCTTTCCTTGGGTAATGCATGAATTGAGACAAAACTCCTACTGCATATGATAAATCAGGTCTAGTGAATGTAGCATAGATAAGGCTACCAACCAAACTCTGATATTGTCTCATGTCCTTGAATTCTTCACCTCCAAACTTACTCAATTTGTGATTCACCTCCATTGGTGTAGGTGCTACCCTGCAATCATCCATTTTAAACTTGATTAACAAGTTCTTCAAATACCTTTCTTGGGTCACAAATACTCCATGTTGAGTATATGTAATCTCCATGCCCAAGAAGTATGACAAGTCTCCCAAGTCACTTATCTTGAACTCCTTTTCCATTTGCTTCTTGAGTCTTTGTATTCCTTCTTCATATGTACCTGTAAGGATTATATCATCAACATATATGCACATGTATACGAAACCATTATCACTTGCTTTGACAAGCAAGCTACTATCTGCTTTAGACACCTGAAATCCAAGTTCCTTTAGGAACTTCACAAGTCTATAGTTCCATGCCCTTGGGGCCTGCTTCAAGCCATACAAAGCTCTCTTGAGCTTGCACACATGATCTGGATACCTTTTATCTCTGAACCCTTGAGGTTGCTCCATGAATACATCATCTGAAATATAACCATTCAAAAAAGCATTTTTCACATCAAGTTGACATAACTTCCAACCTTTACATGCAGCAATAGCTATAAGTGTCCTGATGGTTGTCATCTTTGCCACAGGACTATAAGTCTCATCATAGTCAACACCATAAGTCTGAGCAAACCCTTTGACAACAAGTCTAGCTTTGTATCTAGACACACTTCCATCTGCAAACCTTTTTGTCTTGTAGACCCACTTGCATCCAATGATCTTCTGACTATTTGGTTTTGGAACCAAATCCCATGTTTGATTCTCCAATAGTGCATCATATTCTTCCTGCATAGCGTTCTCCCATTTTTCCTTACCTTTTGCCTCTTCATATGTAGAAGGGTCTTCATATGTTTTCATCATATAAGCATAGTCTTTTGTGGCCAAAAATGAAGTATCATAGCTATACCTTGTAGGTTGCCATTTATTCCTTGTAGACCTCCTAAGCTCTCCACTTCTTGAGGTTTCTGGTTCTTCATATTCAGGATCAAATCTTGGTGTTTCTTCCACTTCAACCTGCACTTCATTATTCTCTTGTTCATCAAATATTTGAACCTTTGATTTACCTTTCCTTTGACTCACTTCTTCTTCATCACCTGTATTGATATTGATTGTACCTGCATACCAAGTACTTTGCTCATCAAATGTAACATCTTTAGAAACCATGAATTGTTTTGTAGATGGACTCCACAATCTATAGCCCATCTGCTTATCATCATAACCAATGAAAACATAGTTTTCAGCTTTAGGCTCCAACTTGTGCCTTAATTGTGATGGCACATATGCATATGCCACACATCCAAAAACTCTGCAATGATCCAAGGTAGGTCTCTTACCCCACCAAGCCTCATATGGTGTCATACCCTGCAAGGCTTTACATGGTAACCTATTGACCAAATAAGTGGCTGTATTTACAGCCTCAGCCCACAAATAATTAGGGCAATTTTTCTCCTTCATCATGGATCTTGCAAATTCAACAAGTGTTCTATTTCTCCTTTCTGCAACACCATTTTGTTGAGGAGAGTACCTGCAAGTAACTTCCCTTTTTATACCTGCATTCCATAAGTAATCACTGAACTCATTAGAGAAATACTCTCCCCCTCCATCTGACCTTAATCTCTTCAACTTATGACCTGTAATTCTTTCTGCATATGCATGATAGTGTTTAAATGTATTAAACACTTTTGACTTATCTTTGATCACATAGATAGTGATCCATCTAGTAGCATCATCAACATAAATCACATAATACCTTGACCCATTTATACTGAAATCCTTTGATGGTCCCCACACATCTGTGTGTACCAACTCAAGCTTCTCTGAGTACATAAAACCATGCTTGGAGTAAGAATTCTTATGAGCCTTACCTAATTGACATGCCTCACATTTGTATGTCATATGTTGACCTGCAACATTAGGCAATCCAAGCACTGAACCATTGTTAACCATATCTTTAATACCTCTTTCATTGAAATGTCCAAGCCTCTTGTGCCAAAGATCTAACTCAGAGATCTTATGTCCTCCATATGTGAACATAGCATGACCAATATTGCCTTGAATCTTCAATGTAAATAATCTTCCTTCTTTCTTCCCTGAAACAATCTGTTTATACCCTTGGCTAGGGTCTTCCACATATACTCCATCATTAGTGAACCTTACTTCATATCCCTTTTCAACAATTTGTCCTACAATTATCAAATTCTTAGGAATTGTAGGAACATACAAGACCTTACTCAATAAGGTGCTACCATCCTTGGCCTTTACTGATCCAATTGACTTCACATTGTGCTTTGTGTTGTCACCTGTTTGAACAACATGATTAAAAACATTATTCTCCAAATCAGTCATCAAGGATATATTACCACTCAGGTGATTGCTACACCCTGAGTCAATGTAGAAAACTCTTTGATCTTCACTCTGCCTTTCACAAGTTGCATTCATTATCAATGTTGAATCCTCCTTTTGATCTGAAGCATAATTGTAGTAGGTGTTGTTGTATTGTTGACTTTGGAATCCTCTACCTGCATTTCTTCCAAAGTAACTCCTACCACCTCTGCCTCTGAAATTACCTCTTTGACTTCTGCCTCCTCTTCCTCTTGAATTATAATTTTGATTGTATCCACCATTACTCTGATTATTATGCCAACAATCATTAGCTAAGTGATTTGTCTTACCACAAATCCAGCAAGCTTTGCCTCCATCCTTGTTGTTTCTGCCTCTTCCTCTACCTTTGCCACCTCCTCTTCCTCTTAGGAAGTTGGCTTGACTAGTTGTACCTTCATCTTCACCTGCTTGTTGCTTTCCTTTGCTATTCTTCTTCTTATCTTTTGAGTACATTGCATGACCTGCACTCTTGTCACCATCTCCTTTAACATCCTGCTCAAATGTTAGCATATGACCTAGCAACTGATTTAAATCAGGAGTGAAATGGTCAAGTGATAATTCTGTAGATAAAATGAATGGCTTCCATTTGTCATCACCTCTCAAACCTGTAAGGATTTGCCTTACCAATTTATCCTCCTCAATGTCTTCATCAACAGCTCCTAATGCATCTGCAATGTCTTTCATCCTTGTTACATAGTCTGAAATAGATTGAGAGGCCTTCTTCTTGAAGGTTGTAAACTCTGCCCATAAGGATGCCTTCCTTGACTTTGTAGTATTCTGGAAATGCTCCTCCAAAGCATTCCAAATATCAGTTGCACTTTCAAGACCTCGAATATGAGGTAACAAGTAATCATTGACTGCCATATAGATAATGCTCCTAGCTTGAGCATCTTTCTTCATCCAATTTTTCAAATCTGCTAATTCTTCCATAGTTGGAACACTAGGATCTCTAAACTGTGGCTTCTCTTCTTCTCCTGTGATGTAAGCAATCAAATCTTTGCTCATAAGATGAGCTTCCATCCTCATTGACGATGCAGGATAGTTTTCCCTATCCAATTTCTCTATCTGTAGAGAATCTCCCATCTTGTGTCTACCTGTGTATTGAAATCTTCAAGCTTTATGAACAATATATGTACCTTTACTTCGAATTAGACTCCTTTTGTCCTTCTTGATGTCGTATGGTCTCCTCCTCTTGCTTTGCCTTCAAACTTTCACCTTTTAGTTCTTCAAATGTTGAATTTCTTGAATCTGCAGCAGTCGGGACCCTCCTTTCCTTGATTTGATGTCTCCTGCTCTGATACCACTGATGGAGAGTGTTAATCTCCAAAAGAACAACCTACTCTTGAATTTAGAACACCTCTATATCAAGAGTAAGTCAAAACTTTCACTAAGTTAGAGGTCCAATCTCCAAGTTATCAAAAATTGAGAAAATCTGTGAAGAAAGTAAAACACAGAAAGTCTGCTGCACAATTTCTTCTCATTGACCTATCAAACATGTAAAGTTTTCTATGAAATTTTGTACGGAGTGTCGCCTAGAGATTGCGCACCTCCTCCAAGTTAAAGTTCTCAAAAAGATTTAGTATAACTTGAGAAATCAACTTCACAAGTTACCTATGTCTGAATCTGCACTTCTGAAAAGTCGATTTAGACACCCCTAACTTCTTAACTTTGGTTCTCACAATGTCGAACCCGTTTTACCAAATCCTTTTGGCTGTAGATAGCTTATCTCTCAACTTAGATTTTGAGCTATCATATGTGTAAAACTTTACACTGTGCACTGAGCACTACTCATTTCTTTGGACTCAAAATCTACGCCTGTTTCAGAGAACTGTGAACATTCATCACATATGAATGTTCCTACTAACAATTCTCCTAGCCTGTTTGCAATTAGACTCTGAAACTCAGGTCACAGACTCATTAACTACCAACTTAGATATCCTCAAAAGGATTTCACAATTGATCAAACACAGACGGAGCAGACACGAAAAGATCGGGCGCAATATTTTTCCATTTACTCAGAAAGTTACAGTTGAGTGATGAGAGGAAACTCAACTAACTTTTCACATGTCTCATGACATCTATCTTCCTAATTCTTGACTTCTATCTATTCTCACATATACTCTCATATCACGCCTCGATATTTTCAAGGTATTTATAGATAAATTTGTACAAGTTTATGACTAATCAAAGATCTAAGTGACCTATGTACATATGTATACATTCCTCACATACTCTGAATGTGTCTTCCTTTCAAGCTTCAAGAATTGATCTCATCCTTCATTCTTTAGTCTTCAAACATTCAATTGGTGATTGATCTGCACCAACACAGCAGGAACCGCAGCACAAACTTAAAGTGACCGGGTGGTCCTGGTGTTTTCACACACATCGCTACCTAAATATATCAACACTTAAAATGAAGAATGTATCCAATTCATTATCACACAACTTCATCATGAGTACTCTATGATAGATCTTGGTCTACTTCACTACTTAGGTATGGAAGTTTGGCAAACAAAAGAAGGCATATTCCTATCACACAAGAAGTACTACTATGATCTTCTTTACAGATATAACATGGACCAGTGTTGCTCAGTATCTATACCGCTTGACCCAAACATCAAGCTCACACTAGAGGATTCATCATCACTTGTGGATGTGCATACTTATCGATAGCTTGTTGGCTCATTATTTTACATAGACAACACTCGATCATATATTGCCTATGTAGTTAGGATACTCATGCAGTTTGCACATCAACCTCGTCACACACATTAGGATGCTGCTCAGAGACTACTTCCATATCTTCCCCTCACCTAACATCATGGTCTTTGGTACAAAGGGGACATCAAACTCATCAGATACTCAAATTCAGATTGGGCTCGTGATCCTTATTCCCAATGGTCTACTTTTTGGATACGTATTCTTGCTTGGTTTAGAACCAATCTCTTGGGCAAGTAAGAGGCAACGTACAGTTACTCTATCATCCACCGAGGCCGAGTACCGAGCATCTAGCTTTGGAGCATGTGAGACCATCTAGCTTTGATGTTTATTATTTTCCATTGGTGTTTTGTAGGTTACTTTGACATGCATTCACACAAAAAACTAGCCAGCCTTGGCCATCGCCAAGAATCCAATGTTCCACATTCGGACAAAGCACATCAAGATCAAGTATCATTCATTCGAGAGAAGTTCATATCTCAAGAGATTACTCTGGAGCAACGTACCTCTCAAGACAACCTAGCAGACACGTTCACGAAGGCTCTACCTCCAGTTCCACTCAAATGTTTGGTGGACCTCTACAGCATTCAACTGCTCGAAAATGGAGCTGCAAAGGAGGTGTTGATGACCTGATTTCTCCTGCACCATTTCCATTTGTATTCGCATGAGTGCATCTCCATTTTGTATCTAGAAGGAAATCCATTTCCATTTTATATTGTATCTCTTTTATATTTGAGTACCTTGCCGTTTGCTTCTACCTATGTATTCATTCTCCTTCAAGGAGAATTATCCCACATTTTATGTACTTTGAAGAGCCCCCTCCAACTCTATATAAGGAGGGCCTCTCCCCCCATTTATACTTGATTAGAAGCTTGAGAAGCCTACTCCATGCTCTTTGCAAGTTCACTCTAATGCATGTGAGTTTTCCCATTTCATGGTCTACTCACTTTTGAGTCTTACACTCTTTCTTTTTGTGAATACACTCTTCTTTTTATTTTGCTTCTACATGTGTACTCTCTGCATATCCTTCCCAAAAGATGGTTCAATTCAAACTGCTCATAAATTGTAGCTTGCCATGCATGCATGGGTGTATCCATTGAAAGAAAAGTATAAAGTGTTTATGTGCTTCAAATAATTTCTGGTTATGGCTGAAACTTTCTTAGCATGTAAATTGGGCACTCTCCGTTCCGATCAAGGGGGAAATACATGTCTTCTAATTTTAATGCATTTCTAATTGAGCATGGGATAAAGCATCAATATATAGTGCCATATAGACCTCAAGAAAATGGAGTTCTTGAAAGAAAGAATGGGTCTCTCATAGAGATGATGAGGTGTATCAAAATTCAAGCTTTACCACAGCCTCTTGCTTGAAGTTGTTATATGTGCAACATATGTACTTAACACGTATCCCACCAAAGGACTACAATTTATCACTCCATATGAGGCTTGGCATGGTCACAAGCCATCTATTGCTCACCTGCATGTCTTTGGTTGTTTTGCACATGCATTAGTGTCTAAACTGTAGAGAGTACGCACGCGGAAGCAAAATGAAAAGTAAAGTACTCTCACAAAACAAAGAATGTGTGAGACACAAAATGAGTAGACCATGAAATGGGTAAACTCATGTGGATTAAAAATGAGCTTTCCAAGAGCATGGGGTAGGCTCCTCAAGTTTCTAACCAAGTACAAATGAGAGGAGAGGCCCTCCTTATATAGATTTGGGAGGGGCTCTCAAAAGTACATCACATGTGGGATAAGTCTCCTCAAAGGAGAATGAATACAACTGGTAGAAGCACATGGCAAGCTACCCAAATACAAAGGAAATACAATATAAAATGGAAATAGACTCGAAATGGAGTGCCTTCTAGATACAAAATGGAGATGCACTCATGCGGATACAAATGTAGATGAAGTAGGAGCAATCATGTCGTCAACACCCCTTCTGCAGCACCATTTTGGAGCAGTTGAATGCTGCAAAGGTCCACCAAGCGCTGAAGCGGAACCGGAGGTAGAGCCTTCATGAACATGTCCGCCAGGTTCTCCTGAGAGGTACACTGCTCCAGAGTAATCTCCTGGGATATGAGCTTCTCGTGGATGAAGTGGTACTGGATCTCGACGTGCTTCGTTCGAGCGTGGAACACTGGATTTTGGCGATGGCCAAGGCTAACTGACTATCGTGCGAATGCATGTCGAAGTATCCTGCAAAACATTAATGTCAGATAATAAACGTCGAAGCCAGATGGCCTCACATGCTGCAAAGCTGGATGCTCGGTACTTGGCCTTGGTAGATGATAGTGCAACTGTAGGCTTCTTCTTACTTGCCCAAGAGATAGGTCCTGAGCCAAGCAAGAATATATACCCAGAAGTAGACTGTCAAGAATCAGGATCACTAGCCTAATCTGAATCGGAATATCCGACGAGTTTGATGCCCCCTTTATGCCAAAGACCATTATGTTGGGTGAGGGCAAGGTATCGAAGTAGTCTCTGAGCAGCATCCCAATGAGTCTGACGAGGTAGATGTGCAAACTGACTGATTATACCAACTGCATAGGCAATATCTGGTCTAGTGTTGGCAAGATAGAGTAATGAGCCAACAAGTTGTCGATAGGTATGCACATCCACAGGTGATGATGAGTCCTCCAGTGTAAGCTTCATGTTTGGATCGAGTGGTGTAGAAACTGAGCAACACTGACCCATGTTATATCTGGAAAGTAGATCAGAGCAGTAATTCTTCTGTGATAGGAATATACCTTCTTTTGTTTGCCAAACTTCCATACCCAAGAAGTAGTGTAGTAGTCCAAGATCTGTCATAGAGTACTCAAGATGAAGCTGTGTGATGATAAACTGGATGCGTTCTTTGTCTGAGCATGTCAAGATCGTCATCTACATAGAGAATGATGATGGCTACTAAAGACTCCTTCTGATAGATATAGAGATTAGCATCAGCATTGCTTCTGTGAAATCCCTTTTCTTCAAAGAACTTGTGAATCTTTTATACCAGGCCTTGGGAGCTTGCTTGAGTCCATAAAGTGCTTTGTGAAGCTTGTAGACTTGATCTTCTTTTCCTTTGATCTTGAAGCCTTCAGGTTGTTCAACATATACTTCTTCTTGAAGATCTCCATTGAGGAATGCACTTTTGATGTCCAGCTGGTAAATGGACCACTTAAAGTGAGCCCTTAGTGCTAAGATGATTCTTATGGTTGTGAACCTTGCAGTAGGAGCAAAGGTTTCTTCATAGTCAATGCCATGTTGTTGCTTGTATCCCTTAGCTACCAATCTTGTTTTGTACTTGTCTAATGTGCCATTTGACTTGTACTTAACTTTATAAATCCGCTTAACTCCTATGACTTGATGATTTGTGGGCTTAGGTACAAGAGTCCAAGTTTTGTTCTTCTCGATTGCATCCATTTCTACTTGCATAGCTTCTTCACACTTAGGTTGTCCTTGAGCTTCTTTATAATTAGATGGTTTTGGGATTTGTTGAATCTGATGCATTAAGGCGTAATTGACATAATGACTTTGTTCTCGTTGCCTCTTGTCAATAAGTCTTTGAGATCTTCTCGGATGACTTGAAGTACTTGCTTTTGAGTTAAGAGTGTGGAAATATTGAGTCCCCCTCTAAAGTGTAGATAGGTGGACTAAGACTTGTACTTGAATCTTTTTTTGAGTATGAGGAAGCTTCATTGAAGATCACATCCTTCGAAATGGTGATGGAGTGGTTTCATATAGACGGTATGCCTTTGATTGGTCACTGTACCCTATGAATATGTGTTTCTTGGACTTTGATTGTAACTTTTTCTATCTTCTTTTGGTACATGGACAAAAGCTTCACTACCAAAGACTCGAAAGTAATTCACATTTGGTTTTCTTCCATAGTATGCTTCAAAGGGTGTTTTTTTGTGTAATGCACTTGTAAATCCTCGACTAAGAATCTGAACGGCAGTATGCACGGCTTCTACCTAGAACTTGTAGGGTAGATCCTTGTGATGAAGCATTGTTCGTGCCATTTCCATCACATTGTGTATCTTCCTTTCAGCTACTCCATTCTGGGATGGAGTATGAGGCTGAGTGACTTGTCTTTTGATCCCTTTTTGGTTGAGAAAGTTATCAAAGTCATCATTGATAAATTCACCACCTCCATCTGATCTGATGGTTTTGACTTTAGTCGAAGCTTCATTCTCAACTTCCTTGATCCAAGTTTGAAACTTAGAGAATGTGTCTACCTTTGACTTCAAAAAGTACACCCAAATAAGTAGAGGGATCCACTCAGGGATGGGGTATTCATAGGTTCACATAAGTCCATGTGGATCAGGGCTAGTGGATTCCTCGCTCATGTTGAAGCTTCCTTGGGAACTGGGGCCCTGTGTTGCTTGCCTTGGGTGCAAACTTGGCAGACATCAGTAAGTTGCCCTATCTTTGGCAATCCCTTCACAAGTTGGGATGAAGAGATTTTTGATAAGTATGAAGTGTGGCCAAATCTTTGGTGCCACAAACTTGAGGTTGATTCTTTGGATACAAAGCAAGATAGCTTGTAGAGGCCCTTTTCTTCAATACCTTGAGCAATGACATTCTTTGTATGGGGATCAACCACCTTAACTGAGGTGTTATCAAACCATACTTGTTTGTCCTAATCTATAATGGTCTTGATGAAAAGTAGATTCATACATAAATTTGGAACAAAAAGTGTTAGTATATGATCAATGTCTACCCCTTATGATTGTATGCACATTTTGTAAGGCCCCCTTTATGAGGAGAAGCCAAGCGTGCATTACCCAATTGATGGGAATCCCAACTTGCATGTTCGATGGTCATATTGGACCATGTAAGGTATTATAAGGAAAGGGAGTTACCAGGGTCCCCAATTGTGGGGTCCGGGGCAGCGGTGAGTAGCCCCGGCTGGGGGGTCCAAGGGGGCCAGCGGGCCCCCTGGCTGGGGGGTCCTAGGGGGCCAGCGGGCCCCCTGGTGGGGGTCCGGGGGCAGCGCCCCCGGCGCGACGGTAAAGGGAATATTCCCTGTCGGAGTCAAAAATCATTTATATCTGTTAGGTCGGTTCAACCAGTCTAAGCCGTGTATGGCAATTACGCGGGCGGTGGCCGGCCACGCTGCACCGCCCATGTATAGCCGTCCATGGCAGGCCACCCATGATCCTATATATACATGACTTCTACACTACCTGAGACATCAAGTTGAGCCAGCATACCTCTACCTTGTATCTCCCTATCTAGAGTTGTCTAGATCGCCATTTAAGCTCTACCTTGAGAGCGCACGGTGGACAACGCCATCATCTTTGTACTTGCTGCTAATAGAAAATTGTTGAAAATCTCCTATATCTGTTATCTTCTCTGCTATTGCTCCTGTGTTATATTGCGTAACTATTGTCTTACATGGTATCAGAGCTGTAAGGTTCGAATAGCTTGAGAAGTATCATTATTTTAGCCTACTAGCAGACTAGAATATCAGTAGATTATTCGAGTGATTACATGATGGCTTCATCGTCGAACACTAGTCTTGGTGCTTCAGCTAATGTTAATGCTGCACCTATTCAAATTCGTCCACCTGCATTCACTGAAGGGAAGCTGGATGGAACCAACTATACACTCTGGAAGTTCAAAATTTCTGCAATTTTGGACTCCTATGAATTACTTGACACTGTCATGGGACCAATGGGATTGGATCCAGAGCCTATACCAGTTGAAGATCCAGAAAATTCAAGATTGATGATTCAACCAGATCCAGATCTTCTACGAGCTTGGAAGAGGCAGAATGCTGATGCATTATGTGCGATTGTCACTAGTGTAAGTGATTCTGTGCTTACTTTAGTTCAACATACTACTAAAGCACATGAGGCTTGGGGCATATTGGCTCGACAATATGAGACCAAGAACCACACTAGGATACAGAATTTAGAAAATCAGTTGGCAAATGAAAAGCATTCTGATTCTGAAAAGGCTGAAGATTTTATCAAACGGATAAAGCATCTTCAAGATCAATTGGCTGCAGTTGGTGTTGTTATAACACCAGAAGAGCTGGCTCGAAGATCTGTACGTGTTCTTCCAGCAAAGTATGATGGATTAGTAACAGCCCTTAACACTCAGGTAAGGCCAACTCCTCTTACATTTGAAGAGTTTTGTGCCATGCTTTTAGAAGAAGAGATGCGGCTGAAGAATCGGCAAAGTACAACTGATGCTACATTCTCAGCAAATGCAAAAGGTAAAGGCTCTTCAGAGGGATCAAAGAAGAAGCCAAAGAAGAAAAAGTTCACAGGAAGTTGCTTCTATTGTGAAAAGAAAGGCCATGCCATCAAGGATTGCAGAAAGAAGCAAGCTGATGAACGGAATGGGACTGTAAAATCATCATGGAAGAACAAAGAGTCTGCAAACAACACAGAGTTGGAACTTTGGGTAGCTATTGAAGAGGTATGTTCATCTGTTCAAGCTCGTGTTGATGAGCTATGGATTTTAGATAGTGGAGCTTCTCGCCATATGACTAGTAAAAAGGATTGGTATAGTTCCCTAGTGCCTCTACGGGAATCCATCAATGTAGTGGTGGGAAATGACTCCAAGTGTCCAGCTGAAGGAACTGGAACCATCTCTTTTATCACTTCTCCAGGTGTTGAGAAAAAGTGATCCGATGTTCTCTATGTACCTACACTCAAAAGAAATTTGTTGTCAGTTTCTGCAATAACAGATCGTGGACTCGAAGTTCACTTCAATAAGAGTGGTGCGGAAATCATGGATTCATCAGGTAATGTTGTAGGTAAAGGCATACGACGGGATAACTTGTATGAGTTAAGTGCTTTAACTGCTACAGAAGATAAACATGTAAGCAGGTTATGGCACCAACGATTTGGGCATCTCGGATTTGCAGTTTTGAAGGAGATGCAACGAACAGGGATGGTTGCTCATTTGCCTGCATTTTCAGAGTTGCAGGAACCTTGTGAAGCTTGTATGATGGGCAAGCAACAACGAAAGGCGTTTCCAAGAGAGACCAGCAATCGATCTCAAGCTCCTCTAGAGTTGGTACATGCTGATCTCTGCGGTAAAATGTCTACACCTGCTTTAGGAGGATCTTTCTACTTCTTGCTGTTAGTCGACAATTATAGTAGAAAGATGTGGGTTTATTTCATTCGAGAGAAGGCTGATGCTTTTGAAAAATTTAAAGCGTGGCATAAGTATGTAGAAAATGAATCAGGAAGGAAACTGAAGAAATTTAGAACAGATAGAGGAGGTGAATTCTTGTCAACAGAATTCAACAATTACTGTAAGGATCATGGTGTGAAAAGGCAACTTACCACAGCTCATACACCTCAACAAAATGGCGTTGTTGAGCGTAGGAACAGGACAGTAGTTGAAATGGCTCGTTGTATGTTAAAGGCTCAAGACATGCCTGATTCATTCTGGGCAGAAGCAATCAATACAGTAGTCTACATCCTCAATCGAAGCTACACAAAAGCTCTGAAGGGGATGACTCCTCAAGAAGCATATTCTGGTAAAAAGCCTTCAGTTTTGCATTTCAAAATTTTTGGTTGTTTCTGTTATGCACATATTCCTGATTCAACAAGATCAAAGTTGGATTCAAAAAGCAAAAAGTGTGTCTTCCTAGGATATAGTGAAGAGTCTAAAGCATACAGGTTATGGGATCCTGAGGCAAGGAAGATTTTTGTCAGCCGAGATGTGGTGTTTGATGAACGACCACACTTAGTAGAAGATAAAGGTAAATCTACTATCTCATCAAACGGAGAAATATCTCACCTTGTGCCTATCAAAAGACAGGTTAAAGTTGAGGAGGAGGAAACATCTGATGGAGAGATTTCCTCAATAAAAAGCCAACCAGTTGTAGCTGCACAGCGTAAGCCACTACCAAAGTGGGCACAACAGCTCTTTGATGATCACAATCCACATGTAGATGTACCAGAATCATGATCGGATGGATTACGAAGATCAAAGAGAATAGAGGAGCAAAGAAGAGCCTTAGAACACATTGTTAATATGGCTCTAATGGCAGATATCATGGGTTCGATAAAGGAACCTACCACCATTGAAGAAGCCATTGATGATCCAGGTTGGAGAGCGGCAATGCAGTCTGAGTATGATAGTATACTCAAAAATGATACATGGGATCTAGTCGACTTGCCGCCAAAGAAGAAGGTAATAGGTACTAAATGGATTTGGAAAGCTAAGTATAAAGCTGATGGAACATTAGAAAAGTATAAGGCACGATTAGTTGCACAGGGTTTTTCACAGATTGAAGGATTTGATGTTCAAGAAACTTTTGCACCAACAGCACGCATGACAACTATTCGGACGGTACTTGCAGTAGCTGCACAAAAGTCGTGGCCTATTTTCCAGATGGATGTCAAATCTGCATTTTTGAATGGTCACCTCAAGGAGGAGGTATATGTATCTCAACCACCAGGTTTTGAGGTGCCCAATTCAGAAGATAAAGTTTGCAGGTTGAAGAAAGCTTTGTATGGACTTAAACAAGCTCCACGGGCTTGGTACCAACGGATAGATAATTTTTTCAAAAACATGGGTTTTGAAAGAAGTACTTCTGATGCTAACTTGTATGTAACAAAAAGGGATAACAAGCTAGTTGTCGTCATTGTATATGTAGATGATTTGATCATTACAGGAGATCATCAAGAACTCATCAATCAAACTCGGATCAGCTTGGGAACTGAGTTTGAAATGACAGACTTAGGTCTACTCCATTTTTGTCTAGGAATTGAAGTATGGCAAAGGAAGGATGGCATTTTCATCTCACAACAAAAATATTCCAAAGAAATTCTCAAGGCATTTGGAATGATGGATTGCAAACCAACTAGCACACCTATGGAGGTAAATCATAAGCTATCTATGGATGATAACATGCCTGATGTAGATGCTAAGAAGTATAGGAAGCTCGTTGGAAGTCTTATTTTTCTGTGCAACACTAGACCAGACATTTGCTATGCTGTTGGAGTGTTAAGCAGGTTTTCCAACAAACCTAAGGAGAGTCACTGGAATGCTGGAATGCGAATTCTAAGGTACATTGCAGGAACCTTGGATTTTGGTATTTTATATACCACAGGTGATACACTCCAAGGATATTGTGATTCAGATTGGGCTGGAGATTGTGATTCTAGAAAATCAGTTTCTGGATATTGTTTCTCACTTGGTTCAGGAATATTTTCTTGGGTAAGTAGGAAGCAACCAACTCTCGCACTCTCCTCCACTGAAGCAGAGTACAAAGCAGCTTGTTTTGCTTCTTGTGAGGCAGTCTGGTTAAGGAGAATTCTTGCCGATCTAGGCTTCCCATCAAATATGCCAACTGTACTCAAGTGTGATAATCAAAGTTGTATGGCTATTGCAAAGAACCCAGTATTTCATGCTCGCACCAAGCACATAGAAGTACAGTACCATTACATTCGTGAGCTAATTGAAGATAAAATTGTGGAGCTAGAATATTGCCCAACAGAGGCAAATTGTGCTGACATATTCACTAAAGCACTTGGAAGAGAGCAGCTCAACAGGCATCTTCAACAGATGGGCATAGGACCGAGACCTACTTGATTTATCATCGGTAAACATTGAGGGGGGGTGTTAGTATATGATCAATGTCTACCCCTTATGATTGTATGCACATTTTGTAAGGCCCCCTTTATGAGGAGAAGCCAAGCGTGCATTACCCAATTGATGGGAATCCCAACTTGCATGTTGGATGAAGGTCATATTGGACCATGTAAGGTATTATAAGGAAAGGGAGTTACCAGGGTCCCCAATTGTGGGGTCCGGGGCAGCGGTGAGCAGCCCCGGCTGGGGGGTCCAAGGGGGCCAGCGGGCCCCCTGGCTGGCGACGGTAAAGGGAATATTCCATGGAATATTCCCTATCGGAGTCAAAAATCATTTATATCTGTTAGGTCGGTTCAACCAGTCTAAGCCGTGTATGGCAATTACGCGGGCGGTGGCCGCCCATGCTGCACCGCCCATGTATAGCCGTCCATGGCAGGCCACCCATGATCCTATATATACATGACTTCTGCACTACCTAAGACATCAAGTTGAGCCAGCATACCTCTACCTTGTATCTCCCTATCTAGAGTTGTCTAGATCACCATTTAAGCTCTACCTTGAGAGCGCACGGGTGGACAACGCCATCATCTTTGTACTTGCTGCTAATAGAAAATTGTTGAAAATCTCCTATATCTGTTATCTTCTCTGCTATTGCTCCTGTGTTATATTGCGTAACTATTGTCTTACAAAAAGAACATTGGATAAAGACTTGCATTCCCCCTGATGGTTGGAAATTTGAACTTTCCCTTTTCCGTCGATGGGTAAACTTTTGTTGTTGCCAAGATAGACTTCTCCCGTGTGCTCTTCGAGTTTTTGAAAGGAGTCCTTGTCTTTGCACATATGGGAGGTAGCTCCGCTATCAAAGATCCACTCATGTGGGGAGCTAGAAATAACTAGGGCATTGGCTTTTGTGGAGATGAAGAGTTCCTCACTCGAGCAGTGGGATCTATGTTGGGATCCTTTGGATGCTTGCGTAGATGTAAAAGCCTTCATTGATTGTTTCTTTTTATAGCAAAACTTTTCTAAGTGTCCTGATTTTCCACAGAAATTATAGGTGAACTTCTTCGATGAATTATGTGATCATTGCTTAGATCCATTGCTAGCGTGGTGACTTGTGGTTTTGCCCTTATTGAATGGGCCTTTGGCCTTCATGGCAGATTCCTGGGAGGAAGTTGATTTGGCTCGTGAGTCATGAAGGAGCAATAGTCGACGAACCTCTTCCCAAGATAAGACTTGGCCGCGATTATACAAAGTTGTGAAAAATGTCTCGTATGACTTAGGTAACTTATTGAGAAGCCTAATGGTCATGCCTTCACTAGAGATCTGCCTACCACATAGTGCTAATTTACGCTGGTAGTCCTCTGTTGCAGAGCCAAAGAGCGCACAAAGCAGAGAAAAAGACGGGCCCCAAAATTTTTCCGATTTGGACCAAATATTTTTGTAACATATTCATTTTTGTAATATATTTCCCTTGTAAAGGCACTAGAGGAGTCCTCTAGATGCATTCCCATAGAAGAATAGAAGCTTATCCATGTAAAATAGTAGAAAATTAGCTCTAGGGGAATAAAGTGCCGGTCACTTGTGTGAAAGGACCATTTTTAGGGCACTGGTATATAAGTCAAATGTGACTCTTTGTAAAAGACTTTTTGCCATTGTGAGAATAGAGAGCACAGAAATTCGAATTTGTGTCTTCTTCCCTCTTCATCTTCTTCTTCGTGAGCTTGTATGCATGTGTATTACTTGGAAAGAGTGCTTGTGAGTGTGATCTATCCTTGAGAGTGTTTCTTTGCTGTAGGAGAGGTGTGTGCGAGGTGTAGGAGGTGCTGAAGTGTGGGAAAGTATTCCCGCGACTCAGTATTTCTGTCATAACTTGAAGTAGGAGTGTCGGAATTGCGTGAAACCACTGCCATTGGATGCGTCTTCTCGAGAGCTTCGAAACGCATATGCTACTCGCTATGTTTGGAGCTCGGAGCTAGGAGAAAAGTCCAAAATACTGACGGCTGCTGCACCAAGTATCGTTTCGTCTTGACCTACTGTTGAAGCTTGTTAGGATAAGTATTTTCCTCATTTTCACTCTTGAGTAATTCATTTGCATTGACCATTACGCATTTGCATGTCTTCATACACTTGGCTAGGTTAGTATACTCTTCGGATTGATAAATTAAAAGCGTGTATCCCCACTATATGCACTTGTGAGGGGATTGAGGTACAGTCTCTTTCTCCGCAAGTCCCTAAGCTGAAGCTTAGGACAACACACTTTTTGGCGCCGTTGCCGGGGAGTGACGAATCAAACCGAGGCATTCGCGTGATGGTAAGTAGCTTTTTGCTTTGAAGAACTTGGAGGAGCGGAAATTTTCTCCTCTTTGGTAAGTCAATTTCAACCGCACTTGCTACTTCTCATTCTTGGAGTGTGTGTAGTAAGTTGATAGATTAGGGGAGTGAGTAGAAGAAGTAAAATAGGAGTGAGTGGAGAGTAGAGTAGGCTTTAGGTTTGTTCAAGAATTTTCATTTTTCAGTAAGTTAGGAATTCCCAAGTATAAAAGCCAAAAAATTCTTCATTTTCAAGTTACTTGTTGAACAAGTATCGTGGAGAGCTGCATCGAGTGTCGTGTGAGCCCAGCGGTCGTTTCGAGGAAGAGCAAGCAAAAAGGGAGAGTTCAGTGCAAGAGAGTTGGACCAAGAGATTATGGGAGCTTCCAAGGTAAACTAAACCACCTCCTTGCTCAAAAATTTCAGCATTTCAACCTAGGAGAAGGAAAAAACGACCTGCGCTGAGTGTCGTTTGGGCATTCAGGGGGTTAAAAGTGGCTTGTTGATTGATACAGTGGGTAGGGATAAGAGAGAGAACCTAGGAGAGAAAGGGGGAAACATCCAAACCTCAAAAAACAACACAAAAATTTGAAAAAGGGTCAAGTATCGCTTTGCTCCTGCGGTCGAGTATCGTTTTACTCCTGCGGTTGAGTATCGCGATATTTCCCAGCGGTCGTAGATCGTTTCCTTAGAGATCGCTTCACACAGAGATCGTAGATCGTTTCAGATAGAGATCGTTTGGATCAAAGGTCGTCGATCGTTTTCGCTAGAGATCGTTTGGATCAAAGGTCGTCGATCGTTTCGTTAGAGATCGTTTCAGACAGCGGTCGTAGATCGTTTTCGCTAGAGATCGTTTGGATCAAAGGTCGTTGGTCGTGTATCGTTTCCTGCCAGAGATCGTCGGTCGTCTTGTTAGAGATCGTTTTACTCAGCGGTCGTAGATCGTTTCAGATAGAGATCGTTCTGCTAGAGATCGTTTAGTCAGAGATCGTTTTTCCGGCGATCGTTTTGACTAAGTATCGTTTGGAGCCAAGTGTCGATTTCCAGCGATCGTTCTGATTAAGTATCGTTTGTGAGCGGTCGTTTTAGGTCAGAGATCGTAGATCGTCTTGTGGAAAGGTCGTGTATCGTTCCAGTCAGAGATCGTTTGGGGAAAGGTCGTTTGCCAGCGATCGTTTCACCCAAGTATCGTCTGCCAGCGATCGTTTTTTTCAGAGGTCGTGAGAGTCAAGTATCGTGACTTGAAATTTCCTTTCAGTCACATTCCAGCCTAAGTTTTCCTGGACTTCTGGGCCATAACTTAGAACTCTAGAGACTAAAGGTGGGCAAGATTTGATTAAAGCTCTTAAGTGAATGAACTTGAGATCAGGAAGAACCCTAGGAAGCCGAAGAAGTGTAATTTCTTCCGTAGGGAGTGTTGCCGAACCAAGTAACCGTTCACACTACTCTGAGACCTCCAGTGAGTCAGAGGGAGAAATCCCCATGGCTTCCGAGGATATGCAAAACACTGTGCCCATGATTGGCCAGATGTCCATCATTGAGGGCGAATACAGAACTTCCTTAGAATATGTGAGCACTAACCACAATGAGATCCCTATCTATTTAGATGGTCTAAACAGATCAGTGGCCAGATTGAGGAAGGCTTCAGAGGCCTACATAGTGCCAAGACCAGCAGTCAAGTACATAGGAGGACAGTACATGGATAAACGAGACATTCAATACATGGTCACTGAACACTCGGAAATCATTAATGAGCGTGGTGAAGAAAACGACACTTCAAGTTTAAATGGACATGGAACTGAGGAACAAGTAACAACTCCTAGAGGTAGATCGACAATTACTAAACTTTGGAGAGGAGACTTAGTTCCCCAGGATGACACTCTAATAGATGTGTATTTGATCAATGGGATGGAGCACCTGCTCAGAACCCATTCCTCTATTTGGGACGCTGCTCCTAACCCAGTTACCATCTATGAGTTACAAGATCCTGAATTTCCCACCATCATCACATATTTGGACAAAGACCACAGAAGGTATTGGCCAGTCACTGAATTAGAGAGAGCGGAGCTGAAATATCAGAACATTCCAGTGTTCCCCCCAAGGGACCAAGCCACTACTTCACGGAACCCACATGGAACTTCCCGAAATGATTCAAGTCAACATTCGGGACAAACACAACAAACTCAACAAACCCAGATCCCTATCAGACCTCATGTGCAATTTGCAGTACCTGCCACTAATCCTAATTACCGGCCACAACCAGCTATGGACCCAAGACAAGGAGTTCGTGCTCCAGTCAGACCACAGGTAGTACGAGGACCAGGCATACCTATAGGAAGACCAAATTACCCTGTAATGCCGAGACAACCTGAAGTAGGAAGGAGATTAAGACCGATTCAAGTGGCCAAATGCATGAGAAATCATTATGATGGCTCGAGTGAACCCTATAATCATATAGCAGAATTTAAACAAGTAGTTAGAGCCGAGCAGGTAGATGACTTCATGATTCAATATGAATCCTTTGGCCTCACCTTGTCAGACACAGCCCTGGCCTGGTTTCAGCCATTGGATCCAAATACCTTTCAGAACATGGATCAAGTGTATCAAGAAATGATTGAAGAATTTACCAAGTCTGGAATCAAGAACAATTCTTCGTCATTAATCCACAGCTTCAAGCAAGCTCCAACTGAGTCAGTTAGATTGGCTGCCAGGAGATTCAAGCAGTATGTGGATAGATGCCCCGTAGAGGAGAGACCCACACAAAACAAAATGGTATCATTGTTCTTAGAAGGACTATTAAACGGAACCTTGAGGTCATTAGTGTATGTGAAGAGAGTCCAAACTCTGCAAGAGTGTATGAAGGAATGTAGAGACCTAGAGGATAACCTTGCAGGAGATTTGAAAATACCCCAAGGAAGTGTGAAAAGTGAAGAGTCATCAAATAGCACATCGAACCCTACAAACAACATTGAGGAAATTGCTGACTTGCTAGCAAAAAAACTGAATATGCAAGGACAGAGGAATTATCCCACCAATCCTATGAGAACGCCTATGCTTAGAAGATGTATGCAGTGCGGAGGGGATCATCCTTCTCACTTGTGTACTAGGGGAATAGTCCCACCACCTGCCTATGCTCCTCATAGACCCTCTGTCCCCGGACCACTACAGTATTGCAGCATAGAGCAGAGATACACAAATCATAACACTGAGAACTGCCCTTACAGTAGGCAAACCAGACCCACCCAGCCTTATGTGAGACCATATGGATATCCTCAGAACCAGCAAGGAGGAGAAGCCTTCAGATATCCATCATATCAGCCGCAGGCACCCATGCCACGACCATACGCATACCAGGGATATACACAGCCTCAACCAGTGCTAGGACAACAACCGCCCCACCCTCAGAACGTTGTCCCAGTTAAGATAGCGCAGCCAGAGGAAAACTTGGAAAGGGCCATAGTGCCAGCAACACCATTGACTAGTAGTGAACCATATGACTCATTTTATGAACCTAGTCAAGGAACATACCCAGGTTATGAGAACTCAACAATGGAATATGGGCAACAATACGACCCATATGCTTATGGCATGGAGACGCCGGAGAGTTCATATAACTACGAGCAAGATTATGTACCATTAATGTACACAGCTCCTAGAGCAACCATGCCACCTCGACCAATGAATAGACCACCTGTACCTAGAGGACCATGCTACAGATGTGGAGGTGACCACTATATCAGAGAATGTACATTACCGAACCCACCACCACCCCAACGAATTTGGGAAGGTTACTGTAGCGATTGTGGAAAGGAACATCTTTTCAGAGATTGTCCTAAGAACCCAAACAAAGTCACATCTAACGTACAAATCAACGTAATAGAAGTAATTGAATCGTCGGGGAGTGATAAAGAGTACACTATACCTTTAAAAGCCATAACGAGAGCAAAGGCTAGAGAAAACCCCGATAAAACCGAAGGAAATAATCAAAGTGACAAAGAGGGAAATACACCCACCCCTCACAGAGTAGAAGACTCAGAAGAACCAGAAAAAAGTATCATCAGTAAACGATCCCAAAGATGGAAGCAAAGGAGAGACAGGATAAAAGAAAAAAAGTTAGTGCAAAAGAAGGAAAAGGAAAAGAGTAAACACAATTCAACAGAAGAAGCACGAGTGGAAGAAGAAAATAAAATGGAGGAAGAAAAGAAGGAGGTAGGATCGGTATTAGCAGATCCAATGCCTGAAGATTTAGCGATGTGGATTCAGGCATACAAAGCGAGAATAAAAGCAGGACCTATCATAGAACAACATGAAAGAGAATATCCGAGAGGCGACTTAGAGAAAGAAAGATTGGAAATCTGCAAAAAATTAATAGAGGTTGCCCAACAAACATTAGAAAAACCCACATCACCATTACCAAACAACCGAATTTGCGAAGAAAGATTCCAAGAGTGTCTAAATAATCAGAAAAAGCCTAACGTAAATAGACCTCTGGATAATGAAATTGGTGTTGAAAGAAAGGAAGGATCCATAGTCCCTGAAACAGAAGGAGACTGGACTAAGGATTTATGGGCGAGAGTTCAAGAGGACAAGTGGAAAAAGGTAGAGGGAATGGAACCGCCCTTCGAAGAACTGAAAGCAGAAAACGAAATGGAAGACTCAATACCTGAACTTAATTCAGAAGAAATTTTTCCAATAGATGCAAGTGACAAAGAAGCTGAAGACGATGTAAAGGAACTACCGAATTACACCGGGGAATACGAGCACAACTCAGAATTGTATCGCATTCCATCAATGACAAGAAGAGGAACGAACCCATCAGTTCAAACATCGGAGATCATACAACGCCTTAGAGAAGTGAAAATCCCATGTACCTTAACATTCGAAGAATTACTAAAGGTAAAACCACATCTAAAGGAAAAATTGATCAATCAGTGGGAAGTCAAGGAGGCAAAGAAGGAGGTAGATGACGAAGTGAAAACGGTGAGAGTTCCAGTGGATAAAGTAGGAGACTTTAGTGAAGGAGATGAAGGAAATACATGTCTACCAATCACTTACAAGGGTTACACAACCAAAGCCATATTAGATTCAGGAGCGGGTGTAGGCATTGCTACCAAAGAAATTTGGGAGAAATGGGGAAAACCAGCATTGAGACCAACACGTATGAAAATTCAGATGGCCGATGGACATACAGAAAGACCCTTAGGATTGTTGGAACGAGTAGTCTTCACTACGTGCGGAGTGGAATTCGAGCATACCTTAGCAATTTGTCACTTTGAAAGGCCGAGCAACTATGAGATGATCTTGGGAAGGCCATTCATGAGACAGCTAAAGGTAGTACAAGATTGGGGAAAGGATGCAGTGTACCTACAACACGCAGGAGTCACCACTAGGATCAACCTACATACGTACACATATCAGGATGTACCACCTCTGCAATGGAATCAAATCCATAAAGAGGAAGACGATCAATCGATTCATAGTGCAGGTTCTAGTGACCAATCCTGGATGAACGAGGACACTCATCTATGGATATGCCAAGCGGCAAAAAAGGAAGAAGAGAGAAGAAAAAGTTGGCAGCAGAAACAAGGTGTAGTGAGATCGGTACAAGATCCAGCTTATATGCCACAAGTATTTCCAGACGAAGAATTCGAACCTCATGGTTGGATGGAAATCTTAGCTACCCTCGATGTTTGTGTAAACGAAGAAGTGGTAACTATGAATGAATGTATTGACGAGGAGGGTTATGACATTAGCCTGTATATGGTAGTCCTTCAGGAGGCAGAAGAAGGAGAAGTATTTGAGGAAGACTGGAAGGAGGACTACGAGAGCATCGAAATGGAACCAGAACCCGTGGACCTAGGGATTAGTACCGCCAACATAGATATCACTGCTAATGAAAAACATAATGAACACACACCAAAAGAAGCATTAGAAGTTGAAAGGGAGATAGAAGATGAAGAAAACAAGCCACAAGACCAATTTGAGGTACCAGCTCATTTCAAAAAATATGAAGTGGAAGAGAGGAAAATTGCTATTCAAATGCCTAAAAGAGAGGCACAACCGGGAATAGCATATGATAATAAAGAGCAGACCAAGAAAATAGTGGTAACCATGGAAGGAGGAGAGGAACGATGTACTTTCATAGGACAGGATGTCTCAGAGGAAGAGGAGCGAGAGTTAATTCAACTCATAAGAGAATATCGGGATGTCTTCGCTTGGACTTATAAGGATTTAAAAGGAGTAGATCCATCTATATGCGCGCATAGAATCCCCATGACATCCGAAGCCAAACCTTCCAAACAGAGACCTTATACTTATAATGAGGTGTATTCAGCCAAGATAAAAGAAGAAATAGATAAGCTGTTGGATGCTGGATTCATATATGAGATAGAACACACTGAATGGGTATCGCCATTAGTGGTAGTGCCCAAGAAAAACGGAAAATTGAGAGTGTGCATAAATCTGAAGAAGGTGAATGCAGCCACCATACGTGATAGCTACCCATTACCGATTACGGATCATCTATTGGAGAGGGTAGCAGGTAAAGAGGTCTATAGCTTCCTAGATGGCTTCTCAGGATACAATCAGGTGGCTATTGCGACTGAGGACCAACACAAGACAGCTTTTGCCACTGAATGGGGTGTGTATGCATTCAGAGTGATGCCCTTTGGACTCACTAATGCACCAGCTACCTTCCAACGATTAATGTGTCACGTTTTTAAGGAATTCTTGAAAAAAAGCATGGAAGTGTATGTAGATGATCTTTGCACGTATTCCAATCAAAGACCCGATCACATACCGGAACTAAGGAAGATATTCAACAAATGTAGACAGTATAGAGTCTGCCTAAACCCAGAAAAATGTGTCTTCATGGTGAGACAAGGCAAAATACTAGGACACATAGTTTCTAGAAATGGGATATCGACGGATGAGGATAAGATTAAAGTCATATTAGACTTACCTAGACCCAAAAATGTGAAGGAAGTACAAGCTTTTATGGGACATTGTGGATATTACCGTAGGTTTATTCACATGTATGCCATAATAGCCAAGCCCTTATACGGTCTATTGACTCAGTTCATTTGGACAGACGAGTGTGAGAAGGCCTTCAACGAGCTTAAAAGGAGGTTAAGTACAGCCCCAATTCTGAAATCACCCAACTGGAGTAAGCCTTTTCATATTCATGTTGACGCTTCGAATTATGCTATTGGATGTATCCTAGCACAACCGGCTGATGAGGGAAAGCTTGACCATCCAATCGCTTATGCGAGTAGACAATTAAACCAAGCCGAAAGAAATTACACAACTACAGAAAGAGAAGGCTTAGGAATGGTTTATGCAGTCAAGAAGTTTAGACATTACCTCTTAGCCAACAAATTCAAGTTCTTCATAGACCATCAAGCTTTGTTGTATTTAGTCAATAAACCTTGTAGCACAGGAAGGTTGATGCGATGGTTCTTGTTACTAATGGAGTTTGACTTTGAGGTAATAGTCAAAAAAGGAAACACACATGTGAGAGCAGACCATCTTTCTAGGTTAAAACACGGAGAGCCACCGAGCGGAGTTCCTGATGATTTGCCAGACACCTATCTTTTTAACCTGGAAGTATGTCCTCAATGGGCCGAGAAATTGATCCCAATACTTACACATGGACCTAAAGATGGGATCACGCCAAACCGAAAGCAAGATCTTTGGAGGACTAAAAACCTTCACATTATTGCTGGAAGTTTGTACCACCAGGATTCAAGCGGACTGTTGATGAGATGCGTAGAGGAAGATGAACAACAAATGTGGCTTCAGAAAGCACACATAAATCAATGGAACACTCACTTGGACGCAGCGGGAACATGGCAAACACTCAAGAGATTCGGCATATATTGGCCAACCATGCAACGAGATGCACATCATTATGTGTCAAACTGTCAAACCTGTCAAGAACAAATCCCAGGAGAGAACTCTACGTTATGCTATTCTACAATAGCACCAAGGTGGAGCATGCCTTTAGTAAAGTTCTTGAAAACTCGAGAGTACCCTGACGGAGCTACCCAAGCAAGAAAACGTGCTCTTGAAGAACAGAGCAAAGATTACGTCATCCTAGGAAAACAACTCTTTAAACGCGGGAAGGATAACCAACTAAGATTGTGCATTCATGAGAATGAATATCTCTCAGTGTTAGAAATGGCACACGCAGGAGCTGCGGGAGGACATTTCTCAGCAGATAGAACGGTCAAGATGATTCTCTTTGCAGGCCTGTGGTGGCCAACTCTACATATGGACGCAGAGACATACGTGAGAAGCTGTGAAACATGTCAGAGAGCAAAATATCCTATTAGAAGAGATGACATGCCGTTAAGACCCATGGTTTGTGCGAGAGCATTTACCAAATGGGGAATTGACTTCATAGGACCCATCAATCCACCAGCCAGAGGATCACATGCAGAGTACATCATAGTAGCCACCGACTACTTGACTAAGTGGGTAGAAGCAAAAGCCACGAGAAAGAATGATGCTCAAACCACAGCAAAATTTCTCTTTGAGCACATATTCACACGCTTTGGACTACCGATCGAGATAGTGAGTGATCGAGGAACTCATTTCTTAAACGAAGTCATTGAAACGCTAATGAATGAATTCTTAGTGATCCATAAAAAGTCAGCCCCATACCACCCTCAAGCTAATGGGCAGGCTGAGAGTTCCAACAAAGTACTTTGTACGGTATTGACAAAGATTGTCAATAATGGAAGGTCAGACTGGGACAAACAATTGCATCACGCAATTTGGGCCTTCCGAGTGGCTTATAAAACGGCCATTGGAACTACACCTTTCAATTTAGTGTATGGGCAAAATGCAATTTTGCCAATTGACTTCTTAGTGCCTACATTGAAAGTAGCCCAACAGTATGAGTGGAACGGTCACGAATTATCTCAACAATTAGATCAAATTGAAAAGCTACACGAGACAAGACTGCAAGCGGTAGCGGGCATATATGCAGCCAAACGGAGACAAAAGGCTTATTATGATGCACATATAAAAGACAAGGGACTGAAAGAAGGCGATTTAGTCCTAGTATACACACTCAAACAGCACGCAAAGAAACTACAAAAACGTGGATATGGACCTATGATTATAAATCGAATCTCCACTAGTGGTGCAGTCAATCTCGCCACACTAGACGGAGATATTCTTCCCAACTACATCAGTGGTTGCAGAGTAAAAAGATTCATGGAGCCTCTAACGGATCAAATGTTAGCACGACTCTTAGGAGCTCAGAGTAGGAAAAAGGAAGAAGAACGCATACGAGAAGAAGCTAGGCAAGAAGCCCTAGAACGTATCAGAAAACGGAAAGAGTGGATGAGGGAAAGAGACGAGAGATATCGAGTAGGAGAGGAACTCATCCCAATGGCTAATTTTAGAGCCACAGAGAACTCTGGACAACAAAGAAGACAGCCTTATTTGAATCTGGGAGCGGGACGAAAAGAGTACCACTTAGTGGATGCTCTTATAGACACAGGAGCAGCAATAAGCTGTATTAGATTTTCCTTATCTCAGAGACTTAAAGAGGAGTTACGCCCATCGAAGGCACAGCTAATTGGAATAGGAGGAAAAGTTACTCAATGCATAGGTGAGATCACTCTACCTTTACATATGGGGAACAACACAATGGAGCAGAGACTCTTGGTCTGTCAGGACCAGGATCTGCTCGAAGATGTGGTGCTAGGCCAAGATTGGATATATGAATATGAGGTAACCATTCAATTGGCTTTAGGATACATCTCGGCCAGAATTGGACCTCGTGAAGTATATAGTTTGCTAGACGAACGACCACCCAAAGCTGCTATTATAGAGCCAGAAGTTCATCCTAATGAACAAAGTCATGATTGTATGTTCACTAGCAATATAGGAACCCCATCGTCAAGTACTTCATGTGAAAATACTGTGAGTCCTGTGTGCACTCCATCCTTGAGTTTAGAGAGTCACGAGAGTACACAAGAACATGAGATCAAACCCACTGAACCACAAGGCACAAGAGAGAATATTCCTCTGCAAGAATTGAAGTCTACACCTGTGAAAGTGTACCCCATTCCACATTCTACACGAGCGTGGATAAGAAAGGACCAAAAGAAGGCCTATCTTCAGCAACAGAAAAGTCTTCGACGGCAGCATGAGCACTTGTACAAGAAGACAAAGAATTTCGGACACTGTCAGCAACCACAACTCAAGAGCATATGGATCCCAAAGGAGCTGATAACTGCACAACCTGACCGAACAAAGATTTGGATCCCAAAGTCATGTACCCAAAGGACGACCATTACAAACAAGGAACATCCTCCGAAGAGATATCATACTCAACAAGGTCAACAGACACATCAGACGAGGGAAAGGACATATTGGAGGAAGAAGGAATCTCCAAATGCAATACAAACCGACTTGAGATTCCCAAAACAGAATCAGAAGACATACAACCGAAAACGAACAGCATTCGTCAAGAAGGTGGAGAATACAGTACGTCGCACCCAAGTGAAGCAAATATGGATGCCGAAAGACAAGACAAGCTGCATACATCGGGCAACTACTTCCAATTGCACACATGAGGAGTTGCCAAGACCCAAAGTATGCATGATAGGGCCACATTACAAGGCCAAGCATTCGGCACGTCCTTCTTCTATTTTTGGATAGTCACGCACATTTTCCCGTTGGAAATAGGAGAGCACTTGTACATACTTAAAATATTACCCCAATAACATTTCACTAACCGCTTCGGCTATGTACTAACGTTTATGTTTTCTTTCAGCAAAAAAATATATAAAAATACATGAAAAATTCAGGTATGACCTTTCTCACACCCACGGGAAAGGGACGACACCATGCACTCGGAGCAACAGCGAACTAATAATCAACATATGGAGGAGGATTTCAAAAAATATATGGATACTAATACATCCTCTATATTGAGTGCAGATGACATCTTCTGACTCAGAAGCTACACAGCAGGAAGAGGAACTACTTCTTCCATTGGGATCAATAACCAAGGTCAGAGGACATTGGTTTCGAGATGACCAACCTATCTCGGAACTCTTATTCATGGCAACTATCAAGATCATGGACAGGGACCACTGTTTCCCTATTATGTCACAAGATTTCAAGACCATCATACAAGGGTTACCACATATCGAAGAAGTATGGACTCAAGCTGGCATTGAAGCATTTTTGAAGATACCTATATGTGTACCCGACTTCCAAAGATGCACACAAGTAATGAATACTATGCAGCCGGCTGCTACAAAGATTTCGGTCCCAGAAGCAAAGGTTTTGGACAAGGTGGGCAAATGGAAGACCATTCAATTCACTCATGAATTGATCAATAAGACCTTTGGATGGAATCAAGAAGGCATTACCAATGTCAAAGAGGAATGCCACGACCCCAAGAAAAGATCATTCCTGGAGATTAACAGAGTGGATATTGAAGATGCAGTACGTTTGGTACACCAACACTTCTGTTTTCCTGGCATGAACAGATACACTGCACCGCAGAAAATTGTAGTACAACTCCTATCGCATGCCATGAGACAGATAGGAAACAAAGTGAATCTCACAGGTTACGTACAAGAGCGATTGTTTGAGGCTCAGAAGAAATGGGGGCAAAAGAAGTTCCTGAACGGTGGATCAGCTTTGACCTTATTGATATATGAAGCCCTAGACATGAGACACTGCTTAAGAGAGATGCCAACAGCAGAAGGACTAGCAAGATATGCAAAATCCGCTTCTGTCCCTAAGAAAAAGAAAGCAACAGTTGTAGTGGAAGAGGCCGGAACCAGCACACAGAAGCCCATGAGGGGTACGAAACGCTTGCGAGAAGAAGAAGCCCAAGCAACACCGCAGTCCAAGAGAACACATCTCTTGCCTAAGGTCACGACGGCTCAAGTGCCGATTTCAAAAAGAGACTTGTCTGCTGCCCTCGAGCAAACACACCAATATATGCAAGGGCAGGTAAATCTAAATGTCCAAGGACATCAGTATAGACAAGCGAGTCAAAGTCAGCAAAAACAGAGTACAGCTACTCCTCCAAAACAACCTGGAAGATACCAAGAATTGGGCATTGATGACTCAAGTACTAATACAGAATCCAGTCCTGAGAAAGACACGCTAGATACTGATATCAGGACAGAAACCTATGAAGAGGAAGGACCGGAACTCAATCACATGGAAGTAACACCGGACAGCCAGAAGGAAAAAGAAAAGAAGGATGATGCTCAGGAACAGGAGCATGTCATTCAATTGAATGACACTACCAAAGTAAGCATCAAGGAAGACACAACTACTGGGGTCCCACATGTCAAAATACCTATCAAAGAGGAAGAACAAACCCCAGTGAGTAAGGAAATAGGAGAGCCCCAACAAAAAGAACAAACTATAATCGAGGTGTCTGATGACACACCTCAAGCACAGGACGAAAACATGAGGGCTGAGCCAAGGATCCAGCTTCAGATCAGGCAGCCCCATGATACCACATTACACATCGCTCAAGGCAAAGACGTGACTACAGGAGAAGAACCATCAATACCAAAAACATGGCTCAATGTGGATGTGACTCAACTGAAGCCGGTAGTAAAGCAAATGATCCAGACAGCTATGGATACGCAACAGCAAATGATGGATATAGATGCAGACTATGACAAAGCCATGCAAGAAAAGAATCAGTTTCAAGTTATGGGTGAACAATTGTCAGCACAACTGATTCAGGTACAAAAAGAAATAGTCACCAAAAGCTCGGAGTTGCTAGAATCACAAAAGCAGTATGAATCATTAAGCACTCAGCATCACCAACTGCAAAAACAGCTCGAAGACATACAGAAATTATATGATGCTACGGTAGCAGAGAAAGACAGAATGAAAACCAGAAGCGCTCTACTAGAAACACAACTAAAAGTATATCTGGACGAGAATGACACTTTACGGAACAGAAACAAAGAATTGATGAAATCATTGTTATATGACCAACCAATAAAGCAACTGGAGTTAACTGGAAATAAAGAAGATGACTTAAAAGATCAACTCGCACAGTGTGAAGCTTTACTAAAACAAGAGCGCGCAGCAAGAGAAGAGGCAGAACTTAAGCACAATCAGGAAATAAATGAACTCAAAAGGCAGCTGAATTCAGCACAGGCCAAACTGGTACAGAGCTACAGTGAGAACATGGATCATGTAGCCGACATAGGTAAGGAGCTCCTAGCCACCAAAGAAAAACTCAGTGAAGCCTTGCAAAAGGTAAAAGAAAAAGAAGAATGCATTGAAGAGCTACAGAATCAGAAGAAAGACACAGAACCGATCGGGACATCAGTAGTGCCAGAAAAAGGACATCCTACTGACGAGGTAGAGGTAAGCCCTCTATCTCAACCGATCTATCATTCTCCAATGCATGAGCAGATGGCGGATATGCATGATGATCATCCAATGCCATACACTGCAGAAATAAGTCAGAAGGAACGGGCACTAGTGGTGTCCCGAATGACGGAAAATTTTGAGAATGAGGTCATCAAGGTCATGAAGGAAGCAAAAATCAAGGGTAAAGACTTGGAAAAGATCATAAAGCCTTTCAACATTCCCTATGGACTGCTGAAAGAGAAAACAAGGCAATATATAAAGAGGGTTACACACAAAAGTCCAGATGAGCAGCTCAACTTCAAGAACGACACATTCATGTACACTCAAGCAGAGTTTGAAGCTGCACAGCCAGTGTGGAGGAGAAAGTTTTTGGAGAAACATCCCACACTACGGGTGCACTGGGAGGCCGCACCTTATTTATTACAGGTAAACCCTTCGTTTTGTCCAGTACCACGCAGAAGGGTTGCAACAGAATTTTTGGCTTTACAACGCAGCGGCACTATTAATAAACAGTGGCTAAACTATCCGATGTTACCTAGCCCGCCGCATAATTATTTGCCAACCGAGGATTATATGATCAAGACCATAGAATTTTGGCTACAAAACTATGCGACAGTACCAGATTTAGCAGTTAAAATGACAAATAAAATACTTAGTATGCTACTGACAGTTTTGAAAGTCTTCAAACATGCGGCATATACATTTCTGAACTTCATTGGCATTAATCAAGGAACAGATGTACTTATTTTTGATCTATCAGTGATGCCGAGCCGCCCCACAATTATGGCATACTATTCTAGACTCATGTTTTTGCCAAGTCCATACATGCAGACATTCGAAGAAGCGTTTTTTACTGGATTTTTTGAAATCGATTCAGAGATATTTTTAAAGATGTCATCCAATCTGAATGCCAGACTTGTGGCATACGAACTGAGCTTCTTCGCAGATCATAGACAACCGCCCAACGATGGAGTCAAAGCTGAACAATGGAAACAGATCATGATACGTGAAGCCAATCTGCTCAATGATACAGAGCAACAAGTATACAGAACATATGCCCGGCGCTTATCAAAGCCTGTCGGGGACGACAGAGTTCAGGAGGGGGGCAGTGTTGAGGGCGAAACGAGTAAGAAGAGGAAAAAAAGAAAGCAACGAAAGAAACAGCTTCACTAAAAGCCGAATTTGAAGATAGACAAAGGTAAAGATACATCTCTGCAGGAAGCCCCGCAGGGGCGCCATCTCTGCACAGAGCCCCGCAGGGGCACGCACCAGGCTACAAAGCTAAACCCCGGGGTCCAGAGGAGTGGATTTTTCAAACATCAAAGTAGGGCCAAAAGTTAGAAAGGGGTAGAGGCTGAAAAGTTGAAGAGGGTGACTAAGAATAGCACATTCCTAGTCACTGGTGGCGTGCGTGGAACCCAAGTCAACAGGCAAGGCGACTACATCAGGCTCTCGAGTTGTAGAGCTTGAATCAAGAAGGCCATCGAATCTGCATGTCTGTTTAACTGCAGACAACACTGACCAAGGGTAGCGTGCAGTGGAAAAGCTGAAGCGCCTCTAAAACGTAATGCAAGATCAAGAAGCAGACAATACTGACCACAGGGTGCGTGCGCGAAGCAAAGTCTGTCAAAGGAAGCGAAGTCTGTCAAGGGACGACAGAGGCGAAGAGGGGGAGAGTGTTGCAGAGCCAAAGAGCGCACAAAGCAGAGAAAAAGACGGGCCCCAAAATTTTTCCGATTTGGACCAAATATTTTTGTAACATATTCATTTGTGTAATATATTTCCCTTGTAAAGGCACTAGAGGAGTCCTCTAGATGCATTCCCATAGAAGAATAGAAGCTTATCCATGTAAAATAGTAGAAAATTAGCTCTAGGGGAATAAAGTGCCGGTCACTTGTGTGAAAGGACCATTTTTAGGGCACTGGTATATAAGTCAAATGTGACTCTTTGTAAAAGACTTTTTGCCATTGTGAGAATAGAGAGCACAGAAATTCGAATTTGTGTCTTCTTCCCTCTTCATCTTCTTCTTCGTGAGCTTGTATGCATGTGTATTACTTGGAAAGAGTGCTTGTGAGTGTGATCTATCCTTGAGAGTGTTTCTTTGCTGTAGGAGAGGTGTGTGCGAGGTGTAGGAGGTGCTGAAGTGTGGGAAAGTATTCCCGCGACTCAGTATTTCTGTCATAACTTGAAGTAGGAGTGTCGGAATTGCGTGAAACCACTGCCATTGGATGCGTCTTCTCGAGAGCTTCGAAACGCATATGCTATTCGCTATGTTTGGAGCTCGGAGCTAGGAGAAAAGTCCAAAATACTGACGGCTGCTGCACCAAGTATCGTTTCGTCTTGACCTACTGTTGAAGCTTGTTAGGATAAGTATTTTCCTCATTTTCACTCTTGAGTAATTCATTTGCATTGACCATTACGCATTTGCATGTCTTCATACACTCGGCTAGGTTAGTATACTCTTCGGATTGATAAATTAAAAGCGTGTATCCCCACTATATGCACTTGTGAGGGGATTGAGGTACAGTCTCTTTCTCCGCAAGTCCCTAAGCTGAAGCTTAGGACAACATCCTCAAATTTGGCTATGACCTTGGTAATTGTGTGGTGTGGCCTAATTGTCAAATTATGAAACTTGACCTCTAATGCATATATTTTCAAAGGGGTTTTGTCTTCATACAATGCTGCTAACGTATCCCAAGCGTCCTTGGACGTCTTGCAGGCGGTAATATGTCCTTTCATCAGTTCGTCGCAAGCAAGTAACAGCTGACCTAAAGCTCTTTTGCCCTTGATATTCCACACATGCCAATTGTCTAAGTTGGTATCCCTATTGGGTTCGGGGTCTGACCCCTCTACTACCTCATGAAGGAGATTCGTGTAGAGATATGCGCGCATGACATCTTTCCATAGATTGTAATTTTATCCATTGAGGTGTTCATCTTTAGGCATAAAAATAGGGATGAAAGAGGGTAAGAAGTTAGCCATAGATGATGAGCTACCTTCACTTTTGGTCATTACAAAGCTTTGAGGATAATTAGAAACACTATCAAGGACACTTGTCAAAAATACCGCTTCAAAATAATTGCAAAGCTTGAACAACTAGACACCACACTTAAAATTCTTGGGGTGGGGGGAGGGGGGGCTTAGATTATCCCTGCACTTGTACAACACCAAGATAAGTCGATGAGAGAGGAGGGCTTAGAGTAGCCCGTTGCACAGCAACTAAGCCTTAGAGTAGGCTTGGGTTCACAAGAAACTATGTGGGTGGGCTTAGACTAGCCTCCAACCCACAAATGCACACACACGACACTTCTTATATTCTTGATGTTACAAGGAAGGGCACGTAGTGCCAAAGTGTGCCCAAAAATGAGTTACGGTACCCTCACAAATTATCCTTGCAAAGTAGGTTTAGGAGTGTCAATCAATTGAGTTTTATGTGAGAGAGGGGTGACCAAGTGTAGGGTTACAAAGGTATCTTAATGAGTCATAAATATGACTCACAAAGGTCCATCACAATTGGATGAGCCATTGCAGACTATTCAGAAATTTACCATCGTGAGCCTTTATAAGTTTTATGGCTTTAGAATCTAAAATGGAATGATTGTTTTATCACAACAATCTTCCAAGTATGTACTCATTGACGCCACATAAACTAACTTATTACGTATATTTCATGGATTGAATGTACTAAAAAATGCAAGTTTGAGAATTTCTGATTGCGCAAGTTCATCGTGCATGTAATTTTTCGAATGAGTTATCACGTGGATGGACCAACTCTGCTAAGATGAATCGAAATCCATCATCGAAACATCATTATTGTGTTGTAACTCACTAGATAAGCATAATGGACAATCAATTCTTCTATGACATCACAGATGAGGCCATCATCTACGCATCGCATATCAACCAATACAAATATAGCTAATTGCACGGAGGTAACGTTGAAAGTTGATCCGAAAAATGAAGGCTAGCTTGAGGCACAACTTAGAAAACGGCCAGTGATGTTATCGGTGCGATTTGAATCTCCCAGGTCCGCCTCTTGAAGCGCTCAATCGTTGTGTGTGTTATCCAAAGATGGCGCAGCCTATCTTTCTGTGGTGCATCCTGAATGGATGCTACATCAGTACTGATGTCAACAGACAGGGTGCGCCAATGGCGGCACTCTAATGTGTGTCAGCAGACAGGGTGTGCCAATGGCGGCACTCTGAAGTCTCGGGAGAGTGAGGTTGGGTCCCAAGCTTCTCTGGAAAACTCTGAGGCACCGAGACTGAGAGATATCTCTGTTTCACTATGTCAAATACCTGAGCTTTGTGCTAATGTAGATCTGACAGCTCTCGTGATAGTTTAATAGTCATCGAATTCTCTGTCAAGCTCAACGCACCATACAACTTGTGGGATCGACAGATATTCTAGTTGTGTGCAACCAACAAATGCATTGCATCGTTGTTAGTTGGTACAAGTGGATGTAGTAGATCACTCGCAGGTTCTCTGGCGCTCCACGCAGATGAAGTCCTCTGAGAAGTTGTACTATAGTTGAGTTGGCACCAGGAATGCAAGAACCCAGATCATCCTTACATAGCAGAATTGGAATCCTTTGCTGTACAACAGAGAAACGATTCTCCCATTATATTTTCTCTCTAAAGCGTGTGCGCTTCAGATGAGTATCACCATGGATTAGAAAGCAGAGGCATATTTGATCTCTCTCTCTCTCTCTCTCTCTCTCTCTCTCTCTCTCTCTCTCTCTCTCTCTCTCTCTCTCTGTGTGTGTGTGCAGGTGATGGTTTGTCAGCACGAAACGGCTCCACGTCTGCCTTTGCTCTGTTTTCCACCTTCACTCGAGCAATTCGATGATCAGGGATGGACTGTGAACGTCTGCATATGGTAGTGCAACAATGGAGAGTTAGCGCACGATGAGCTTCTCCGATTATCTTGCTTTTGTTGCCTCCTACTTTGCAAATCTCTGAGTGTGCTAGGCTCCGTTATGAGGACACAGTAGCAAATGGCAGAGAAGCAAATAACTTCTCCGAAACGAGAAAACAGACCGAAAAAGAACAAGTGTGCAGGCTTGACGAGCAAGCTCTGTAGAAATATTCGGGCCGTGTCTAGCTGATTGTTTCTGTAAGCAAGCTTGACTAATGTTGAAGCAGAAGATCAGGGGAGAAGGAAAGAATCGCCACAAGCACTACAGAGAATGAAATGGAGATACACAGACTCGCAAGGAGTAAAAGCTGACGAGGGGATTTTCGCAATCATTATCTTGCCCTCATGTTAAACAGGGTCCACTTTCTCAAGTTCTCCTGCATTGGCGATGACTCCAGTAAGCTTTGTCTCTGCTAAGAGATGCATAGTGGAAAGATAGGCAAAGGTTACAGAACTGATAAAATGCAAAGTGTTTATGAACACTTCTAATTACTTGAGATTAGCAACTATCTTCACACAGTGTTTATAAACACTATCAACAAAGAGAACCACTATCAATTTCTGCGTAAATATTTCTCACAATGAAAAATATATTACACTCGATCCACAAGGAGGGTGGGAGGGAGGGGAAAATGAAAGCAAATGGTGGACAAACAAATGAAGAATATGTGTGGGAGGATGGGCAAATGGGCAGAATGAATCCCAAAAACTGATGACAAAAGGCTTCTCTCAATGAGAAGAAAGCATGCCACCAAAATGAAGCACCACCACCACCAAAACGACCACCAAACGCACCACCAAGACCACCTAGTGCTCTGATACCATGTAGAGAGTACGCACGCGGAAGCAAAATGAAAAGTAAAGTACTCTCACAAAACAAAGAATGTGTGAGACACAAAATGAGTAGACCATGAAATGGGTAAACTCATGTGGATTAGAAATGAGCTTGCCAAGAGCATGGGGTAGGCTCCTCAAGCTTCTAACCAAGTACAAATGAGGGGAGAGGCCCTCCTTATATAGATTTGGAGGGGCTCTCAAAAGTACATCATATGTGGGATAAGTCTCCTGAAAGGAGAATGAATACAACTGGTAGAAGCACATGGCAAGGTACCCAAATACAAAGGAAATACAATATAAAATGGAAATAGACTCGAAATGGAGTGCCTCCTGGATACAAAATGGAGATGCACTCATGCGGATACAAATGTAGATGAAGTAAGAGCAATCATGTCGTCAGCAAACAAGTAGTCAAATGTATTTTTGTTGGATGCAATTATGAAAGCAAAGGCTATCGTTTGTATCATCCACTGACTAAACACATTTTGGTTAGCCGTTATGTTGTTTTTGTGAAAGATGCAATTCAGGTGTCAGTTTTCTACACTAAAGGCACTTCAATTAGCTCTAGATATGTGTATGACACTTTGCTTTTTCTTTTTAAATATGGAAAGTCAAATGTTGATCCAACTGAGGAAATTTCTCATCCTTTACAAGTTCCACATGATGATGTGGATCATTCCATTTCTAATGCAGATTTACATGATGCATTTGTTGATGAGAGGACTGATATAGAGAAGGCAAAAACCATGCCTAAATGGTTGATGGAGACTTTGAGAGAGAGCAAATTAGATGCATCTCTATCATATCGTGCTCGTTCAAGCTCTCATAGTGTTTCCTTTGCATCATATTGGTATGCAATGGTTGCCTCTAGTCTTTGTGATGAAAATGAGCCTATTTTTTTTTTATGAAGCACAAAATTTAGGAACTTGGATGGTTGTTATGCAATCAGAATATGATGCTATGATGAATAGTGGTACTTGGTTTTTATGTGATTTTCCTCCAAGCAAAAAGACCATTGGCACTAAATGGGTAAACAAGCTAAAACATAAGCTTGATGGAACAGTTGACAGGTATAAGACTGGGCTTGTTGTAAAAATTTATGCTCATGAGAGATATTGATTTTGATAAAACCTTTACACCCACTTGCCGAATGACCTTTGTTCATAGCATATGTACATTCACAACTGATCATGGTTGGAATTTACATCAATTAGACATTAAAACTACATTTTTGAATGGTGATTTACATGAAGAAGTGTATATACTTCAACCCCATGGTTTTGTGTAGAAAGGGCATGAAAACAAAGTGTGCAAGTTGAGAAAAGGCATTATATGGTTTGAAACATCACCATGTGCTTTGTATGAAAAGATGCATGCCTACTTGATTGCACATGGTTTTGAGAATAGTCCAACTAAGAGCACCTTATATGCTAAGCATGCAAATAATGTGCTTATGATCATTTTTTGTGTATGTTGATGTTGTGCTTCTCATTTATCCTAATGAAAAGCGTATTGCTGAGCTTAAGCTCTGATTTGCATGTCTCTTTTAAGATGTTAGATTTGGGGCATTTGCATCATTATTTAGGCATTCACTTTATGCAAATTGATTGGGGAATAACTTTATGTCAAACAAAATATATTGACACATTATTGCAACATTTTGGCCTTGAAGATTGCAAACCTATTGCCATTCCTATGGAAACAAATATATGGTTGAATCTTAATGATGTTGGAAATGCATTTGATGCTGATTTCTATCAACAGACTATTGGATACTTTATTTACTTATGCAACACTCAATCTGATATTCAATTTGCTCTCTCTCATATTAGCAAGTTTATGCAATGCCCAAGTATCAAGCATTAACCAATGGTTAAGTGAATCTTTCGCTACTTGATTAGTACCCGACTATTTGGATTGTTTTATCCCGAGGGGAGATCATTATTGTCAGATTTACATGCTCTTTCTACCTCTGACTCGACTAGTTTTTATGAAACTCTTGTGTCCACCAATGGTTTTTGCTTCATGCTCGATAGCTCATGCATATCTTGATTGAGCAAGATACAACTTACTGTGGCCACTTCTGAGGTTGAGTATAAGGAAGCATTCACAACGATTGTTCAGTGTGTGGCTAAGAGGCCTCTTGGCTGATTTGGATGCTGATCAATCTTTTACCACCACCATCTTCACTGACAGTGATAGCACATTGGCAACTTTTGTGGATTGATCTCTTTCCACATAGCTCAGCACTTCCTTATACATGAGTGCAAGCTCCTCATTCACTGCATCACTCCAAAGGGGATTTGTTGATATATTTTGATAGTGATGTTTGTGAACACACTTAGGATTGTCGGAGAACTTTTTTCCATCTTTAAGAGGTTCTTTTCCCAGGCTTGTATATATGCATATAACCCTAACAGGTTACTTATCTTTGTATATTCACTTGGTAAATCATTTCGTGTTGTGTTGTGCTCCAAGCTTCTTCTTCCTTGTGCTATTTGTATGCTTCCACAAACTCCAAACTCCAACAAAAGCATGCTTAAGAAAGAATGATAAAGATGCACTGAATATGATAATACAAACCAGCTCTGAAAACATCATGCTTTTCTATATAAGCACATGTTTCTAAGAGGGAAGCTAAGCCACTCTAGTTATATCATGCCTTTACATCATAACATGTTTTTAAGAGGGAAACACAAATCAAAACGAGCTCATGTAAGTAAACGAGTGTACATTTCTTTCAAAGTTAAGGAGAGAGGCATGCCATAGAGCTGAGAAAACAGCAATCATGACAGAATCACTCATGCAAATGAGGCTAACAGTCCTCGCACAGCTAATGAGAGAGTCATGCCATAGAACCTCAGCAAGAAAGATCAATGTGGCTTCTACCACTTTACTGCACAACTTGAAAGTTGTAAATAAGGTACTAACACATAAAAATGAAGGTTCTTCCTGAACAATATAATTGTTAATCCACAATCCATCAAACAAAATTTGGTGCCTACATGTAAAGAAACGATATTGACCCTTCCACATATAGCAACAATGAAATGGTAGAGGAAAACCAACGGAAACTCAAAAACACATCGTAGAACAGACCAGCTATGCCTATCATGTATCACTGCATCCTATTCAGCACCACCCCTTCACACAACTGCCTCTGGTCATAATGTACCTTTTTGAACGTCAACATACTCTGGCAAAATCAAAACTAAATAAAAACTGACAAATAAACAAGCATAATCTATAAATCTGGTCTTTTGTCATATTTCTGAATTAACAAGTATAATCTATAAATCTGTGCATTTTAAGGGCTATCGAGGCTCCAGAATTTTGCAGATATAAATGAAATGCCAAGAAGGCTCCTAAGTTTCAACCTACTTATGTCCATCGACTCTCCATTGCAAATATTCAAACATTTGATGCAAAGAGAAAAACAAGATAACATTACCTCAGAAAAATGAGGGAAAACAAAGACTCCATCTTGGTGAATAATGGCATACAACAAAACCACATTGTCACATGAGGCATTGACTCATATAGTGAAGCCTGTCAACTCCATCAATGTGTGGTCCAATCCACTTTTGCTGTATCATGATTCACACAACAAAATTTCTCATGAAAGAAATTACTCAGAGAATTTATGTTTGGCTACACACATGCTACACTTGTGCTGCATCCTCGTGGATTCCTAAGCCTTTATAAGATCAAATGAAGAAGCAATCAATTCTATCTCGCCATTACTATTTCATACAAAAGTCAAGTATAGTTATATTCCCACTTAATGAATTGAGCTTCAAAGTAAAAAGTGTGCTCCCTTCACTTCTTTCACTTCTTCAAAATCCTTTCTTCCATAGGAAAGGCAGTGCTCTGCTGGCGCACACAAGCAGCTATGATTACCAAGAACAAGGGCGCTCTAGATAGGCTAAATGTCACTCTTATGCACTGCTTACTGTGCCAGTTTATAGACATCTGATTGTGGCTTTTCAACCTTGAATAGCAAAGCATGTGCTGCGCTCCAGTAACATCATCTCTCTCCAACCTCATATAGCAATGCATGGTGGTTCCTCCTGCCAGATGTCACAACAAAAAGATAATATCAGACTGATGAGTGGCAAACTCTTTCCCAGAGGGGAAGATCAAGCACCCCAAAAGGATGCTTGAAGGAAGATAAAAAAATGTTGAAGCCTTCCGTCCTTGCAGCAAAAGGTGGAAACCTTAAAATTCTCGAAAAAGTTTAGTGAATAAATAAGGTATACAGAATGGCACGCCATGTTTCCTTGTGAGTGTCAATCTGTGTCAAACTGGCTATCACTGCTTTCATTAGTGCCCCTCCTAGCATGGCGAGGGCCTACAGCATTTCCATGTGTCTGAATATCATGCAGTAGCTGTGAGACGAAGGAACTAACAGAGTTACCCTCTGTAGCATTTCCATGACTTAAAACCTGCACAAGGACTCCAGTTAATAGTGCCAGCACGCTCTGCTGAGATTGAGCAATTTGAAGCTGAATTTGATGCATGGCAGCTTGATGCTGCATGCTTTGAGCTTCCATCTTCTCCATCCACTCCATCTTGTCCCTATCCAGCTTCTCCCTTGCCATCTCCCTTTCTCTCTCTATCTCTCTCCTTTCGAGGTTGGCCTCATCCCATTTTCTTCCTCTCTCTTGCCTCTCGATTTCTCGGTTATCAGCCTCCCTTCTCCACATCTCCAATATCTCCTTTCTCTCCCTTTCCCAATCCTGCTTTTGATGTGCCAGCTCCATCTCAAGCTGTGACTGCCTTTTTTCCCATTCTCTTTGCCGTTCCATGATCTTCTCCTCTCTCCTTGCTGCTCGCTCATTTAGATCTGCAAACTGGCTCGCAATGAAAGCCAACATCGGAGATTCGTGAACAGTCACACTCAGGTTTGCATCGTCCTTCAGACAATGCCGACCCCGTTTGGGTCTAGGATAAGAGAGTGCATTCCCATCATTATCTTCGTATCCTTCATCTGCATCCTTCAAGGCTTCCGCAGCCCCATCATACTCGAAGTCTAATCCATGACCAAGATCACCATGTTGACTGTCTAGAACAGCTTGTTCTACCATTGAAGCAGTTGCATCCTTGATATGCGGAAGTAGTAAGTCCCCACTGTGATCATCTATACCCATGGCGTTTCCGTGGACCAGATCTTTTGAGAGAGAATGCATACCAGTTTCACCTGACAAGGGAGTGCTACGCACAGAATGCTCTTGCTGGTGCTGCGTCAGAGGCGCTGGCAGGAGGTGGGTGAGGCGATGAGGAGCCGACGGGGACGAAGATACAGGTTGTGTGATGAAATCAATGACATCAAGCTCTTGATCTCCGAACACATCTTTGTACTTGAGGAAATTGGACCATTGGGAAAGCCCATCTTCCCAGTTGAAATCTTCGATTTCACCAGAGAGTCTGCGTACCTTAGCTTTCACACCTAGGTACTGATGTCGCATGTTCTGCACTTTGGTAGATGCATCCTTCCATGTCCACAGCCAGGGATATGCGACAGGGTTATGTGCATGGAAGAGAGCGTTCACATGAGCGGCAATTGGATCGAACTTACGCTCTCGCGATTTCGTCTTTGACAGAAAACCAGACCTCAAGAGCTCTCCATACTTGGAGATCAAGGCATCTTCCTCCTCCTCTGTCCACTTCTTGCGCCTGAGAGGCATAGCTAAGCTACGCACATCCTGTTATGCAAACTGTAAAGCCAATGCACCATTGAAAAACACCATTCAGAGAAGAAAACCATCATTCTTCTCGGATCAGCATATTCAGAGAAACCATCATTCTTCTCGCATCAGCACTTACTAGTCTTGATGGGCAACTTAACTCACACCGAAGATGCACCGATTCGTGAGCTCATCTGCAGGAGCAACAAGTACTCTCGCACGCACAGGAAAATAACGAAAATGTTAAGGGAGTCTCTCTTACACAAGTTGCATGTGGACGTGGCACTTGTGAGGTCAATTCAAAGATCACATTCAACTCCAACTATTATTAAGTCCCGGTTCGCTGGCCTAGTGGTTGGACCTCTCGTCTCTTGAGGCGGGGGCGAGGGTTCAACCCCTGGCAACAACATGTAGGGACATATGAATCCCAGAAACTGTTGTATGTGGCTATTGGCCACCGTTTGATCATCTTCGCGGTAGTTGTGCCCGTCGTTCAATCCAGTCATGTAAACTCCTATTCTTGTGGGATAAGGGGGGTCCCATGGGTACTATGCCCTTCCTTTACAGTTGCAATTTCAAAGTTAAAGTCCGGTCGAGGCCTCTGTTCTTGTGGGATAAGGGGGGTCCCATGGGTACTATGCCCTTCCTTGTACAGTTGCAATTTCAAAGTTAAAGTCCGGTCGAGGCCTCTGTTCTTGTGGGATAAGGGGGGTCCCATGGGTACTATGCCCTTCCTTGTACAGTTGCAATTTCAAAGTTAAAGTTCGGGGGAGTAGGCCTCGGCCGAACCTCCATTTAAAAAAAATAATAAAAAAAAAATAAAAGATTTAAAAAATTTTAAAAAACTATCATTCTACAATGCTAGTCACCGTTGATAGCATTTAAAACAACCATAAAAGACTCTTATAAACAAACATTTAGATCACTTGAGGCGGGGCCAAGGTTCAATCTCCACTTATGGCAGGAAAGTGTGGGTCTAAGGCCAATGTAAATCAGGTTATTTCCAGTTGAAATGAGTTCTCTTGTGTCGCTTTCGTGTAGTGTAACCCTTGCTTTGTGGGATACGGGGGGCGGGGGAGTCCCATGGGTTCTATGTCCATTCACTTGTACAGTTGCAATTTCAAAGTTAAAGCTTGGGGGAGTAGGCTTCGGTTGAACCTCTATTTAAAAATAAGAGTATTTCTTTCTAGTGTTTGCCTTCGAGCAGTCTAACTCTGCTTTGTGAGATACAAGGGTACCATGGATAGTACGCACATTCACTTGTATAATTGTTCTTTCAATCAATTCAAACAAAAAGAGATTAAACTTTGGCCCAACTTTTTCTTAAAAAAATAAATAAGAGTAATAGATATCCGTAAACTTGATAAGTCACCCATTAGGGTTATAGGAATGTATACAAGCTGGGGAAAAAACCTTCTAAAGAGGGAAAAAAGTACCCCGAGGGTCCCAAGTGTGTTCACACACATCGCTACTGAAATATATTAACAAATCCCCCCTAGGAGTGATGCAATGAAAAAGGAGTTGGAAATCATGTATAAGGAAGTGTCAAACTATGTGGAAAGAGATCAATCCACAAAAGGAAGTAAGCCCAAAGCTTTGCAGAAAGCTTCAAACTTCTCTTGAGGTAGAGCCTTGTGAAAAGATATGCAATGTTATCCTATGTGGGCACATATGCGAAAATAATTTCTCCAACAAAGAATCTCTCCCTAACATAATGATAATGCACCTTGGTATGCTTTATGCGAGCATGGAACATAGGGCTTCTTACAACTTCCAATGCACTCTAATTGTCAGTGAAGATGGTGGTGGTAGAAGACTAACCAACACCCAAATTAGCTAAAAGGCATCTGAGCCACACACACTCAACAGTCGCTGTGAAAGCTGCCCTATACTTGGCCTCACAACTACAAGTATCTAGAGTAGGCTCCTTCTTGCTCAACCGATATGCATGAGCTACCAAGCATGAAGCAAAAACCATTAGTGGACACACGGGTATCATAGCAACCAACCAAGTCATAGTCAGAATAAGCATGTACATCTGGCGGTCGTGATCCCCCCTTGGGATAAAACAATCCAAGTAGTCGAGTACCACTCAAGTAGCAAAAGATGTGCTTAACCACATGCCAATGCTTGACACCTAGGCAATGCATAAACCTGCTCATTTGAGAGACAACAAACTGAATATGAAGCTAGGTAATGCATAAGTAAATCAAGCAACCAATAGCCCACTGATAGATAACAACTGCATCTCTAGCATCATGAAGACTCAATTGAAACCTGTTCCCATAGGAGTGACAATTCTTTTGCAACCGTAAAGGCCAAGATGCTGCAATAATGTGTTAATATATTTTGTTTGACACAAAGCTATTCCACCATCAACTTGCATGAACGGAATGCTCAAATAATGATGCAAATGCCCCAAATATAACATCTCAAAAGAGGCACGTAGATTGGCCTTAAAATCAGCAATATGCTTCTCATTAGGACCAGTGAGCAACATGTCATGAACATAGACAACAATAATCAAAAGCACATCAAATATGGAATGTGTTGTATAAAGCATTATTGGAGTGATGTGTTTTGGTGTTTTGATACAATAGCTAAATGTTCATGAGGATGTGAAAGGTGTGAAAGGGCATGGACATTTTGAATATGTTCAGACATCAATAATCGGATTTATATCTCATATTCTTTGTATATAAACCCATGAAGAGGTTCTTTTTTTAAAAAACAAATATAAAAGTAGTGGTTAGGATACGGATCGTTTTAGATCTTGATTCATATTAATAAAAGGCAAAGGCACTCTATAAAAGAGAGAAACTTTTTACTTTCATGCTTGCTTTTCGAAGCTGCCCTCATTGTAACCGCTATTTTTGACATAATGAAAACCCTATAAATACATGTACTCTGTGGACCTGTCGAAATAGAGTGCATGGGGGGAGATTGCACCGAATCTTGTGTACAATCTCATCTCTTCGCATATCTATGTCTTATGTGTTTTCAGCACCCATATCCTTTGTGTGCGTGTGAATTAAGATCCTAGTAATAGTGATATCATAGCACTACGTGCGTCACTATGGAGGGGCCTTATGCCATTCATTTTGGCATTCAATATCTATTTGGTTGTCTATATTTATTTTTGGATTTTGATTCCAATTCTGATCCTAATCCCGATACCTGTCTCTATTTTGGTTTTACTTTTATTTTCTATTCTGGTTTCGGTTCCTCTTCCTGTTTCAGTTTCAGTTTCTATTCCAGTTCTTGAACCTGAACCTACATTTACACCTATGTTTGTGCCTATGTTTACTCCAAGGCGTTGACTAAGGCATAGAACTTTGGCATCTTTGGCTTCCTTGGCACCCATAAGTCCCTTGGCAACCATTAGCTATGTGCAGACACCTTTTAATTAAGGAGTGGCAATAAGGAGTCTTATATTCACCAAGGAGCTATTGGGTGTGTGTACAAGTGCGAGAGACACACGAGAAGCACACACAAGGAGCACAAACGCAGCAAGACACACAAAGAAGACGATGGCTGGAATAGCTCTCTCTATTGACGATGAACTGAATTGAAGTAAGAGCTGAATAATATCCCTAAGTACAAAGTACCTTGTGGTAACACGAGGAAAAAACCTCTAGCCAGCACTAGAGTAAAAAGTGCCCATGTATAGGGAAACGGTTCACATCAAAGCTACTCGAGGAACACATAAGTGTAACAAACCCCCCCTGGATCAAATGATGTGAACACATACAGGGAATGACAGATCAGCCCCCACAAGGTAATAAGCCTAAAGCTTTGCGAAAAGCTTCAAACTTTTCCCATGGAAGAGCTTTGGTGAATATGTGTGCCACATTATCTTGTGTAGGCACATATACCAAATCAATATCTCTGGCATGAAGGTGCTCTCTTGGATAGTGATAATCCACCTCAATATGTTTGGTCCGTGCATGAAACACTGGGTTTCGTCCAACAGCCAAAGCACTCTGGCTATTAGTGAGAATATGCGTAGCAGCATCAATCTCCATGCAAAGATCCATCAATAGGCGTCTCAGCCATATACGCTCCACTATAGCTGTGAAAACTGCCATATACTCAGCTTCACAACTCGATGTCGCCAATGTAGGTTGCTTCTTACTCAACCAAGATATGCATGAGTCTCCAAGGAAAAAGCAATTACCACTAGTGGACACGCGAGTATCATAACAACCAGCCCAATCAATATGTGTAAAAGCATGCAAGCATGGCTGAGCATCTCTGCCATAAAAGAGACTTAAGCTCAAAGTGCCTCTGAGATATCTAAACACATGTTTTACCGCTTGCCAATGCTTAGTGTCAGGGCTATGCATGAATCTACTCAACTCGGAAATTGCATACTATATATACGGCCTTGTGTTGCATGCATATATAAGACATCCTACAGCTTGTTGATAAAGATTAGTGTCAAATGCATCACTGGAATCCTCAAGTGAGAACCTGAATCCTATCTCAACTGGTGTGGAAACTGGCTTACAATCCTCAAAGTCAAAATGCTGAAGTAGTTTTTCAACATATTTTGCTTGATGCATAACAATTCCCTCCTCAACGGATACAAACTAGATGCCAAGATAGTAGCTCAAAAGACCAAGATAAGTGACATCAAAAGTATGTTGCAAATCAGCCATAAGAATGTCAAGTTTTGCATCACATGACCCAGTCAAGAGTATGTCATCGACATAAAGAACAAGCACTATAAGATCAGTCCCATTTTTGTGTACATAGAGTGTGCTTTCAATCGGACTACATGTGAAGCCAAGAGCAATCAAGATCTTATGTATTTTTTGTCATACCATGCACGTGGAGCTTGCTTGAGACCATACAAGGGTTTATGCAAGCAACAAACCATATGCTCTTTCCCTTTCATAGCAAATATAGGAGGTTGCTTCACATAAAACCTCTTCTTGCAAATCACCATTCAACAAGGCTGTTTTTATGTCCAATTGATGCACTTTCCAATGTCGATGGGCAGTCAATGCAACCACGGTATGAATGGTAGTCATGCATGAAGTAGGTGCAAATGTTTCCTCATAATCAATGCCATATTGTTGCACATATCCTTTAGCAACCAATCTAGCTTTGTAGCGATCAATGCTACCATCATATTTTCTCTTAATCTTATAAACCCACTTTGTACCAATGTCGTTCTTTCCTTTTGGTAATTCACATAACTCCCAAGTACCATTCATATGTATGGAATCCATTTCTGATTACATAGCACTAATCCATTGTGGATCATCACATGCATCTTCAAAAGAAAATGGCTCTTCATTACATGCTGTAGCAATAAGAGAATAATCCACAAAATTACTTGATGCATGGTGAGAGCTTGATCTTGTTCTACCAAGTAAAGGTGCACTCAATTTGTTGTCCTTCAAAGTTTGTTTCAGCCACTTTGGCATAGATTGTGCACTCTTGATAGACATTCGTTCATTATGTAATACATCTTCAACATGTACATCATGCGTGGGTTGAATTTCATGCTCATTTTCAGCCATATTTTGATGCAAATGTTCAACCATATGTGGTTGGAGCTTTCCAGCAGTTTTTGACAATTTTTGGCTGAAATTTTTCAGCCATGTTTGGCTGGAAATTCTCTGCAATTTCAGCCCTATTTGGCTGGAATTTTTCAGCCCTTTGAGCCTTAGTTGGCTGGTCTACATGGCCATAGTCAAGCGCACCATTTTGGAACAAAGGCATGAGTGTATCGAACACATCTTGTGAGCTAATTGTTGGTTGTTTTTTGCATTCAAGTAGAGGGAAAACTGAATTTTCAGCAAATACCACATCTTGACTCATAATAATTGTGTTCATCAATGGATGGTACAAACGATACTCATTATTTTGAGCACTGTAACCAACAAATATACATTTCTTTGCCTTGTCATCAAGTTTGTCATGTTGTTGTGATGGCACAATAGCATATGCCAAACAACCAAACACACGCATATGACTAACCATAGGCTTATGACCATTCCAAGCCTCATAAGGAGTGATGACTCTCAATGCTTTTGTAGGGCAGCGAGCTTTTGTAGGGCAGCGATTCAACACATAGTTTGCACACATGATCGCTTCCATCCAAAACTTATGAGGAAGATGCTTTCCTTTAACCATACATCGTGTCATTTCAAGTAGAGTTCTATTTTTACGCTTGACAACACCATTTTGTTGAGGTTTATATGGTGGCACCGTACATTGGTGTGAAATACCTCTTTCACGAAGAAAAGCATTTAACTCATGTGACATGTATTCACCACCACGATCCGTGCGTAGAGTCAAAAGCTTTTGTGAAGAAAAATTTTCAGCCATAGCTAAAAATGATTTGAAGCAAGAAAATACCTCATTCTTTGCTTTCATAGGATACACCCATGTATGGTGAGTAGCATCATCAATGAAGGTAACAAAATATACATGCTTCCCAAAAGATGGAGTCTTGACGGGACCACATACATCACTATGAACAAGCTAGAATTTTCTTGTAGTGTGTGTATGACTATGTTTTGGAAAAGAAGCATGATGCATTTTTTCCAAGAATGCAACCTTCACATGCATGCTTTTCAATGGACTCAAGTGTAGGCAAACCAATAACCATGTACTTCTTTTGCAAGTAAAGCAAACTATTGAAGTTCAAGTGACCAAAACGAGCATGCCAAAGCTCCATTTCAGCCATGGAAGAAGTATGAGCAACCAAGGCATTCGAGGCAGCCCTCTTGTATGTATCCATGTGATACAAACCATTACATAACGTACTGGACATCACAATAACATCACCATTGTTGAAATCATGAACCATACACTTATCATCAACAAAGTGTACATGAAGTCCAGCTTTGGCAATCAACAGAACTGAAATTAAGTTTTTCTTTATACCGGGCACATACAATGCATTTTTCAAGAGAATCACACCTCCATTTGCAGCTGTAAGATCAATTTCTCCTACTCCAATGATAGGATAAGAGGCATTGTTTGCACACACCACATGTCCTCCTTTGGGTGCATCTTTCAAAGAGGCAAAAAATCTTTTGCATGATGTTATGTGCTTTGAAGCACCACTATCAAAGAACCAATCGGAATCAGCCTCACTCACAACCATACATTTAGAATGCAAAGAAGCATCATAATGACATGTAACAACACATGCCCAAAAATCTTGAGCCATGTTAGCTTCATCATTCTTTGCATTTGCTAAATTTTCAGCAATAGACATGCCGGATTCCTTCTTCTTAGCTTTCTACACTCATCAATAGTATGACCAGCCTTTCAGCAATATTTGCATCTCTTCTTCTTTTGCAAATCACCATCATTAGAGGAATGAGTGGAAGAGGAAGGTTGAGGCTTTGGTTTTGATGAACCCAATGCTGAACCATACTTGCTTTTCCCCTTTTGTGAGATAGCAAGTGCTTGCGTTCCCTCAATCAAACCACTCCTATTCACTCTAGATTGCTCTTCTTGCAAAAGAAGAGACAGAGCCTCATCAAATGCATACATATTAGGATTTCCGTTTGCAACCAAACGGAGTGTAGTAACAAAGCTTTGAAAAGGTTCTGGTAATCCTTTCAACAATGTAGAAATGAGTGATGCATCCGGAATGATCTCATCTATGTTTGCCGATTGCTCTTTCAAGTCCTTGATGTGTGTCACATACACATCCACCGACTCATTTTCAGCCATACATACATCCTCAAGTTGCTTCTTCAAGTATACAACACGTGCTTCATTACGCACGGCATACAAAGAAGCAAGAGTGTCCCATGCTTCCCGTGATGTAGAACATGATCGAATGTGTGGAACGATATGATGCTTCACAGGAAGCACAATCAAAGCATGAGCTTGAGCATATTTTCCATCCCATCTAATCTGCTCCTATGTAGGTGGAGAAGGAGAAACCACTATGATCGAAGAAGAAGCTCCATCTGTGACAGTAGACTGTGAAGTAGAAGCACCTGCGAGTCTTCAATCTACATCTACCACTATGTTCCAAAGTTTTTTAGCAATAAGAACATGCTTCATCATGTAAGATCACATTGGATAATTGGTCCCATCAAGCTTATCTTCAGCTTGAAGCATGCCAAACAAGTCATTGCTGCCCGCCATTTCACTAAAGAACAAGAATGTGATAAAATCTTTACTTCGACGAAAGCTGAAATGAATGCTGAAATTTCAGCTCACAAATCGTCACTCTGATGGCAATTCTAACTGCACGAATGGCTTCAAAATGGGGATAAAACCCCAGCGCATCTGCTGGAAATGTTTTTTGGCTACTGGAATTCACAGTTCTATGCTCTGAAGTCGATTTGCACGGTTAAAAGTGCACGCGCACCACGATGCGAAAAACCAAAACTTGAGAAGGAGCTGAACCTGCTCTGATACCACTGTTGGGTGTGTGTACAAGTGTGAGAGACACATGAAAAGCACACACAAGGAGCACAAACACAGCAGACACACAGAGAAGACGATGGCTAGAATAGCTCTTTCTATTGACGATGAACTGAACTGAAGTAAGAGTTGAATAATATCCCTAAGTACAAAGTACCACCACATATGAGAGTATCAAGTATGTGGTAACATGGGGAAAAAACCTCTAGCCAACACTAGAGTAAAAAGTGCCCATGTATAGGGAAAAGGTTCACATCAAAGCTACTCGAGGAACACATAAGTGTAACAGAAGCAAGGATTTGAACCCACGACCTCACTTTCACAAGTCTAGTATTTTACCACTACACTATTTATTTATGTTGTCACTCTAGTTCTCTTTTCCTATATTTAACACAAGTTCCATCTCTCTTACTATTCCAAGAATCACCCTTCCTTTTTCCATTTTAATTCAAGCAATCTCAAAATTATTTTCACATATCTAACAAGGGGGTTTCTTTATCTACATATCTATGGACTCTACGAATATCATGGAGCAATACAGTGAGTCACCTGTACCCAAGGTATCGCTCGAGCAACAATTGGAACTCTTGCGACACAAACTTTGAGGCACTCAGAACGAGAGCTGACAACATGATGTAGTACTTCAAAAGATGCAATCTAAAGAAGATGACCTTGCAAGGGTGATAAAAGCTATTATCTTTGCTCAAGCTAATGGCACGCATTCCAAGATTGGTGTTAAAGATTACGAGTTTCTACGGTTTGATGGCCGTAAGGATGGACCTAAGTGAAAATTCAAATTTGATACTAACTATTTAATAGGGAAGGCTCAACTTTGGTGGAATGTCCTGCATCACAGTGCACATTGTATGGCTACTTGGAAGGCTTTCCAAGATAAGTTTAAGGATTCTTTTATTCCTCCTTAATATCATTTACATGTTTAACATGCATGGACAACCTTTACATGGAAGGAGGGTGACACTGTCACTACCTACACAGAGAAGTTTTGGCAAAATCTATTATTGATTTGAATGATCGAAGATGTACTTGAGGATACCTTGCAGAGGAAATATGAAGATGGTTTGGAGATGGGAATCCAAGCCAAGCTTCACATACTATGGCCTAAAACCCTCAACAAAGCTATCTCTTTTGCCTATGACGCAGAGAAGGAATTTCAGTGCATAAACAAGTCTATCTATCTACAACAATGGTGTCAATGACCACTTTTTGTTTAACCTGTTTTTCCTATGAAGCATAATTTTAATGCCCCATCTTACTCTAGTTTTCCATGTCCTCCATGAAGGGTTTTGAAGGTGATGCACCACGGTGCACTCTCGTTATGGAGAGCTCCATGACAATATCCTTGGAGTAGAAAATGGACCTCCTAAGGCCGCACATGGTACTCTGCACAGAGACTGCAGAATACGCAGAAAACACAGTACACAGGGAGCATGAAGATAGACTTCTTAGGTCTTACAAATGCGGTCGAACTTACATTCTGTGACTAACCAGGCCACTATATGTTTTATTAAAGAACATATACAAAGAAGTGTCCAGTGGCCATTTGGCCTTTCACATGGACACTAATGGTAAAAATCTCCCACGAAAGGCCAATATGGCCAAAGTACCTATGGGAGAAAAATAAAGAATGATAAAGAATACCTGAGTGTAAGTATACAAACTATACCTCCCACCTGATGGGCATGTTACATAGTATACAAGTGACTGTGTAAGATCATGAATCAAGTAACCACCATCAAGTGACAATAGTGTTGAAAGCTATAGTGTGGTAGAGCTTTAGTCAAAGCATCTGTAGCATTATCTCAAGTGTGAACCGTCTCAAGAATAATGCGCTCAATGGCTAAGCAATCTCGAATGAAGTGATACCTCACCTCAATGTGCTTGGTCTTTGCATGATATATCGGATTCTTAGCCAAAGCAATGACACTCTGACTATCACTGAGCAAACGAGGTACATGCTGAGGTAAACCCATATCACAAGCAAGACAAGAAAGCCACAATGCTTCCTTACATGCCTCACTTGCTGGAACATACTTTGCTTCTGTGGTGGAAACAGTTGTACATTCTTGAAGACAAGATCTCCAAGAGATAGCACCTCCAACAAAATGAAAAATGCACCCTGATGTAGACTTAAGATTGTCTACACAACCAGCATAGTCAGAATCTATGTAACCAATAATGGATGTTTTCCATCTACCTAAACATAGACACTTGTCCTTAGTGCCACTCAAATATCTTAAAATCATCTTGACCGCTTCCCAATGTTTCTTGCCAGGATTAGACATATATTTGCTCACAACTCCCACTGCAAATGCAATGTCTGGTCTCATAGCTACCATAGCATACATGAGACTACCAACAGCAGACTGATAGGGAATTTTGGTCATGAATTCCTTTTCCTCATCTGATTTGGGCAATCATCCTTGCTCAATTTCACATATGTGGGTAAAGGTGTACTCAATGCCTTTCCACCCTGCATATTGAACCTGTGAAGTACTTTGGATATGTACTCACTTTGAGACAGGTATATGCATCTTTTGCTCCTATCACGAGTAATATGCATGCCAAGAATATGTTTGGCATCCCCCAGATCCTTCATATCAAATGTCTAACTCAACTTCTTCTTGAGAATTGACAAATCATAAGAGGACTTCCCAGCAATCAGCATATGATCGACATAAAGTATCAAGCATATCAAGCTTCCATCTGAGCATCTCTTTGTGTAGAGACAATGATCCTCATTGCTTCAAGAATAGCCTTGAGACTTCATAAAAGCATCAAACTTTTGGTACCATTGTCTAGGGGATTGTTTAAGTCCATACAAGCTCTTCTTAAGCTTACAAACTAGACTTTCCTTGCCAGGAACTACATAACCCTCTGGTTGTTCCATATAGATCTCATCTGTAAGATCTCCATGCAAGAAAATAGTTTTCACATCCATTTGGACTATCTCTAAGTCCTCCATTGCAACAAATCCAAGCAACATGCACAGGGTAGTCATCTTGACCACTGGAGAGAAGATTTCCTTGAAATCAACACCATATTGTTGCTTAAAACCCTTTGCAACAAGTCGTGCTTTATACTTTGGAGAAGCACTATCTGATGTGAATTTCAATGTATATACCCATTTACATGGTAAAGCTTTTCTGCCCATTGGCAAAGGTACTAAATCCCAAGTACCATTCTTGTGAATAGAATCCAACTCACTCTTCATGGCACGCTCCCACTTGACATGATCCTTTGTCTGCATAACCTCTTTGTAGCAAGAAGGCTCACCGGCATATGTTAGCATAACAAAATCTAAACCTGGAACATATCTATCAGGTGGATGTGAGACACGTGCAGAACGTCTCTATGGTTGCTGAACATGAATATGTGTAGACTGATCTGAATGGACATTTTCTTGAACATCCTTATGTGCAGCATTTTTATGCATGCTAACTGGGGGACTAGTATCCTCAAGCACCAGTCTTCTCACTTCAACCTCCTTAATGGGTTGTTTATGCATCTTAGACTCATTGAAAATGACATCACTACTTCTTATCACTGACCATGTTTCAGGATCCCATAAGCAATATCCAAAATGTCCTTCTTGACCATATCCAGGAAAAATGCATTTCTTTGACTTATGGTCCAACTTTTGTCTAAGATTCTTGGGTATATGAACATATGCTTCACACCCAAAAACTCGAAGATGATCATAATATGGTGGCTTCCCTGTCCATAACTGTTGTTTGGCAATACTAGGTGAAAGGTTAATCACATGAACTACAGTCAATACTGCTTCTGCCCAAAAGCGTTGTAAGAGCTTTGCATGATGCAACATAGAAACTACTCTATCTTGAATAGTTATATTCATCCTTTCAACTACACCATTCTGTACTGGGGTATAAGGAGCTATAAAATCTCTATGAATCCCTCTAGATTGACAGAAAAGGCTGAATTCATGTGAAGTATACTCACCCCCATTATTTGAACGTTGTCGGCGCGAAAGGCAACGGTCGCTGGATCAGGGCGACCGCCAAAAAATAACGGCGCACGCGGGGTGCTTGGAGCAATCTTAGGTAAGATAAGACTCAAAGAGAGAAAAAAAAATTAGAACTTTCTCATAAATTTGTTTTCACCCAATATGATATTTGGAATTGTTCTTCACAATGTTGTAAAAAAAAACATATCTTTTCATACTAGAAAATACGTGGTATATCGTGATTTCACAATAATTTTCTTCGTTCTCCTAGATGTATCCAATCAAAGAGTATCCATGTATCTAATCGTTACAATGAAAAGGATATGATGAATAATACGTCTTTAGTTATTGATCATAAAAAAGCTATTCTTAAAACAACCATATTTTGAATAGATTTTATATTTAAATCAGAAATATATATCACGTTTAAACATATCTTTACGATAAATGGAGCAAGATTGTTTTAAAGAATTTATATAAGATCAAATATTGTTTCTAAATATATTAGAAAGCATTCCAAGGATATAGTTGAGCACATACTAACAGATAACCATCCATACCAAAACAGAGCAGCACAACACTAAAGTGTAATGCTTTGTTTTATAGAATAATTTGCAAGAACACTGCGGTATACAGAGTGGTTAGGACGGTTGTAGATAAAACTGCAATAATAATCACCTTCACGTTTGATGAAGATGTTAACAATAATGGTTGGTCAGATGGCGCTTTGGCTGGCGGCTCCATCTCAACATCACTGAAATAGTGCTCAATGGCACATTGACCTATATGTCAGAGATTACGCAGCTCCAAATGACTGAGGGCTCCAGATGATAAGCTATACATATCTGTAGGGGTTTTCTTGAGATCCCGATCAAAGCCTTCTCTGCATTTCTTGCATTTCATAGACTAAATTTGGTGGTTACAAAGCTATAATTTGACTGCGCTTCCGATGTTGTCTGACCAGTCTTCTCAATATCTATTTTATAAAAAAAAACTCCGCAGCCAAAGTAACTTGAGATCGAGAGTGCATAAGCAACCAAAAGGATAATAAACTTGTCATATCAAATAAAACTAATAGCAGCAATTTAACAAATGTAAAGCCTATGACCCATTCGAACAGCGAACACCTTTCAATCTTTCCAATAGATATATGAATTCCAGCGCTCCTCCTCCAAAAATAGCGCTCCCATCTTCAGAATCGGTGTTGTACGACCCTTCAGACTACAGAAGATTCTAAAATGCTTGTCAAATCAACGCTTGAAAGAGACTGGACAAGGACACGAGCAAGCGCGCACAGAAACACAAAGAGAATTTGAGGGGAAGCTGCAAAGATGTGTTTCCTAAATTACCACTGGATGTGATGCAGACCATACGCTCGCATGCCAATACAAGTCACCAAGCGCCTTGGGTTCGCCACATTCTACTGGAATTCTTTCGCTTGGATACGGAGAGTAGATCAATGTCGGAGAGAGGAATCAGGTAACACTAAATTACATTGCATGTGTATGCGACTGCAGTGGAGCACACTCTGGTATAAAATTCAGAAGAACTCATGTGATTCATCTGCTCGAACAACAGGCGCTCTGCTTCTACCAATGGTGGGACAATCCCCACAACCCAATCTTGAATCTAAAACTCGATTATGAACGCGAATTGGATGAAGCAAGACTTGAAGAAGCGAACTATTGAAGCACTGCGGCCAACATCATCGAACTCTTCGTTGCCCTCCTCATCGCCTGCCCTGCGTTCATTCTTTGATGGTCCAATAAAATAGGATGAATTGGCTTCAGAGATCTGATGGATCGCAGAATAACAGCACAGCGGAATAACCATAGAGAAACGTGATGACAAGCGCATGAATTCTTCAAGGATAATCTGAAAAAGGGCTACAGTAATTGTTCCAGGAATCCATACGCTGAGTGATCGTAGGTATAAGGCGTGCCTAAACATGACGAAACCATAATTCTCTGTGTATAGAGGACAGGAAACGTGATCATTGTCGACATAAGGAGCTATGGCTTCGGCAGCAGCCCATGGAGACTGCTTGAACATGCGCTCGCTTAGTTTCTGAAAGTTGAGTTCATACATCTATAAGATTTCGTATACGTTTTTCTCCCTGATGTAACGGTACAGATAGACAACGAAGCTTTGCAGAGCATCGGGAACAAAATTGGTATCATAGTCAGGTTCTTGCTGTTCTGCATCACGACCATATCTGAGTTCGGCCTCTCCTCGTATGAGTCCTCCTAGCCTTCTGATATATTCCAGCACAGATGTTGATGATGTTTTTCCCTTGTCTACGACAGAATCTCCTCTGAAGTGTTCTAGTATTCCATCATGATTAGAATTTTTTCACGGAGGCGGCAGCAGACCAGCGCAAATACACCGATTCCTCCTCTTCAGACCTCCCTCCGCAAATTGTGAGTGATCAAATACTATTCAAGTCGGAGTTTCCACCAGCGTCAGATCATAATCAATAATGTTGACCCTTGCATTGCTTTGGCGGCACATTTTCCATATTGCCACCAAAACGTATAATTGGCCTCCGAGTAAACAGCTCTTCTTTTCTTCTCCGCCCTCAGATTATGTCTGCCAGAAAAAAAACATGAAGGGGCCTGCTAAAAAACATTGGGCGAGCGACCAATATGGAGCAAAGCCCACATATTTATACACACAAAGATCATGAGCTTACCACTCTTTTGGTTTGGTACTTTAAGTTCTCATCCACTCTTTAGTCCACACTTAATCACCACTCTTTTAATTAGCTTTATGCACACAACTTACTTTCACCTCTCGTTTGATCTACACTACTTCTCACCACTCCTTTCTATCAACCAACTTTTTCACTTTAAATGCATCATCCTTTCAGACCACTCCTTAATTCACTTTAGTTACACATCTTATATAAACCATTCTTTTTCCTAGCATCCACATAGACCACTAGATATTTATCCATTTAATTTACCATTTTTAATTTAATTAGCCTATATTTCTTATTTTAAATAAATCATGTAATTCAATCTTAGTTTAAGGGTTTAATTAATTAGAACCTTAATATTTAAATGCACTTATATGCTTACAATCATTAATAATAGCATAGATTAATTTTTAAATAATAAATATGTAATTTTTATATATTAATGTTTTTAAATAACATTGATTTTAACCCTTTAAATATAGTAAAACCCTAGAAAACCTATTTGAAACCCATAAGAAACCCATTAAAACCCTCTGGAAATTAATTGAAAACCTAGTTAATCCCTAACATTAACCAGGAATTAATGCTACTAACTTAAATACATATAAATAAATGTAAACCTAGGGTCTTAAACCCATAAATCAATGTTTCTATGGCCTAAACACACATTATATGAGCAGTTTAGAATAAACCATAATTTGAACATGTATTCTTTATCATTTTCTATACCTGCAAACACTTCAAAAGTAGTTAATTCCAATCAACATAATTGTTTAACAGTGATATACAAGGTTACAATTCACCAATTAAGTTAATTGTATTTTATCTGGTCATCAACTGGAAAGTTGAAAACTTTCCGACATTCGCCCCGGCCAAACCTATGCATCCTTCCGATGCGCCAACCTGCAGATCATAGAAAGCAATATCAAATTCTTTTGAAACTTATTCATGACTTAAATTCAAATTGTCTGTATATAAAAATGCTTCTATCATTAGTACATCTTCAAATAGCAAAGAAAACTTATAAAATTATGTAAACTTGAATTCAAACCTTTTCGTTCAATGCATGAATTGGAAACAGGTTTTAGAAGGAAACTATAGAAGTCATTCAAATAGTGTTCGTACTAACTCTTCTATTAACTCTGTTCATAAGTAAAGCATATGTTATATAGGCCTTCTATCCTCATTTCCTAACCATTTGCCATTAAGATACAAAAAACTAACTCCCCTCTAGCATACATCCGCCTTATATAGCCCGCTTTTCAAATCAGAAGTGATTTCGAGATCACAACTGATTTATTGAAATCATTTGATTTTTCTTTTATCCTTTTTTTTTTTTTAAATCATAATTTTTCTTTTTTGTCATTTTTCCTCTTTTCATATGCAGCAACCATTAATGTACTGCTTTCAATTTTTCTTCGCAACTTTTTTTTTTTTTTTTTGATGAAGGGGAAAGGCTTAACCCCTAATCAGAGCAAAGGATCTAGAGGTAAGCTAAAGCAGGAACTAGGATCTCTTTTAGCTAAATGGGTCAGATTTAAGGAAGCTTACCTATATAAAACAAGTCTACTTCTACTAGGAGTTGCAAGTTAAGCGTTCCTTCAACTATTCATATGACAGCCATAGGTCTCTAAACCCTATCTTCACTTCAAGCACATTCCTACTTCAGTGTAAATTCTACTTTTCATAATTTTAAGAGGTTTCTTAACCTATCTGAGGAATGTACAATTCTAATTATGATAATGCAGGAAAAAAACAAAACTTAAAACATTAATCAGGGTTAGAACTGTTTCACCTGATCCATATTAATTCCATCTTTAGCATTGCCTTTCATCCAAATATCGTTTTGATTGCTTAAATTTGAAACTGCATGTACTATCTTCAATCTCCTGCGCTTCATCTTTATAGTCTATTTTTGAAGAAAATCTTAGTTCATCAATCAGCTCCCAATCTTCATGCTAATCTTGAAAAATAACTCAACTCAAAAATCTTGTGAGAAACATAATTATTAGCAAACTTATACAAAAAGTAGCAATCCAAGATAATACTTCTCGATAGTCCATGTGTAAAACCAAAGCAATATTAAATCAAACTTTGTAGCTTTCATAATATTCCTTTGTAATATCCAATCATCTATTTTTGCTTGACCTGCATCAAACCACTCACAAACTTGATTAGAAAAACCATATTTGATTCATTAATGAAAATCATAATTTTTCTTTTATAAAGAAAGAAAGTAAAACAAATCCATATAAATACCTTTTTGATAAGGAAGTAGGTTATAACTCCCATGCTTGTATCTTTTGATGAGGGAGAGATACAACTCCTCGGCTCGTATCTTTTGATGAGGGAGAGATACAACTCCCGTTCATGTGTGTTTTTAATTTTTAGGGAGAACACTTACTAAACTCCCGGATTTATAAGGTATTGGTGACCTTTGCATATTTTGTTCAATTTGTTTTATAATTTCATCAATCATCTTCTTTTGTTCTTTGTTTATACTCTTCTCTTTATCAAGTTCTTTTGGTTTATTCTGACTAGTTTCTTGATTCTTAATGTGCTCTTTATCAAGTTCTTTAGGTTTTCTCTGACTAGTTTCTTGATTCTTAATCTCATACCCCAATTTAGTTTTCCATTTATTCACTTTATCTTGATCAAATAATGCATCATTCTCTAAAAGCTCTAGATCACATGTGATATAATAGTTATCATCTTTCTTCGTCATTAATATGACTTGCTCATCTTTTTGCTCATTCGTATCTATGTTTTTATGTTCATTTCGCTCAAGCTTTTTGTTTTCCCAAGATTTTGATTCATCAACTGTTTTGTCTTGATTATTCATCGAAATCTTAATTTCTTGATTAACAATTTTATCATTTGTATGTTTCTTTGGTCGCCATTGATATGTTTGTGTCATTCTTAGTTTTCTTGGTTTTCATTTTGTTTGTTCAAAAAGTTTTTTCATTCCCCCTCGACTTAAGTTTAAGCGTAAAGGAACATGAGTATGGACATCACATATTTTCTTCCCAAGTTGACAAACTATTTGATGTTTGCATGCATGTTCAAAGGCAATACAATTATCATAGGTATGACCGATTTGGTCACACCAAAAACATCGAATAATGCGTTTTCGCATCTTATTTGATTTTTTTGGTATTATCCTAGGAATAGGTTTTGTAAGATCACATGAAGGTGTTTGATCAGGCATATATGTAGACAAATTATGGACTCTTACTTCATGTTCTTGATTAAGTTTCAATCCTTGCATTTGTTTAGATAATATTTCATACTTCTGGTTTATTTCTTGAATCTCAGCATTCATTTTCTCTTTCCAAGTTCTAAGACTATTTGATAATACTGGTAGACTCTCTACCATAGCATTGATCGAATCATTTAGAGTCAAAATCACTCTAAATGTCTTTTGTAGAGCTTCATTGGCCTTGTTTTCCCTTTCTATGAATTTATCTTCCCATTTTCTCAAATGTTGATCTATCAATGCGTTCACATATGCTTCATCAATAACAATACTCTTGGAATTATGCTCTTGTAAATTAATTTCAAAAGGTTCTTTACATTGATGTATATTTTTCATGTTTGTACGTTGCTTTTTGCTCATAACTCACACTTGAATATCAAAGAAGCACCACATAAACGAAAAACAAGCTATGAGGGTATACATACATCAAACATACATTACTTGGCATTAATTTGAGAAAAAAGTCCAGAAACATGTACTTGAGCTGCAAGGCCGTTTGTTCACGTCGGGTTCACCAAATGTCGGCGCGAAAGGCAACGGTCGGTGGATCAGGGCGACCGCCAAAAAATAACGGCGCACGCGGGGTGCTTGGAGCAATCTCAGGTAAGATAAGACACAAAGAGAGAAAAAAAAATTAGAACTTTCTCATAAATTTGTTTTCACCCAATATGATCTTTGGAATTGTTCTTCACAATGTTGTAAAAAAAAACATATCTTTTCATACTAGAAAATACGTGGTATATCGTGATTTCACAATAATTTTCTTCGTTCTCCTAGATGTATCCAATCAAAGAGTATCCATGTATCTAATCGTTACAATGAAAAGGATATGATGAATAATACGTCTTTAGTTATTGATCATAAAAAAGCTATTCTTAAAACAACCATATTTTGAATAGATTTTATATTTAAATCAGAAATATATATCACGTTTAAACATATCTTTACGATAAATGGAGAAAGATTGTTTTAAAGAATTTATATAAGATCAAATATTGTTTCTAAATATATTAGAAAGCATTCCAAGGATATAGTTGAGCACATACTAACAGATAACCATCCATACCAAAACAGAGCAGCACAACACTAAAGTGTAATGCTTTGTTTTATAGAATAATTTGCAAGAACACTGCGGTATACAGAGTGGTTAGGACGGTTGTAGATAAAAGTGCAATAATAATCACCTTCTCGTTTGATGAAGATGTTAACAATAATGGTTGGTCAGATGGCGCTTTGGCTGGCGGCTCCATCTCAACATCACTGAAACAGTGCTCAATGGCACATTGACCTATATGTCAGAGATTACGCAGCTCCAAATGACTGAGGGCTCCAGATGATAAGCTATACATATCTGTAGGGGTTTTCTTGAGATCCCGATCAAAGCCTTCTTTGCATTTCCTGCATTTCATAGACTAAATTTGGTGGTTACAAAGCTATAATTTGACTACGCTTCCGATGTTGTCTGACCAGTCTTCTCAATATCTATTTTATAAAAAAAAACTCCGCAGCCAAAGTAACTTGAGATCGAGAGTGCATAAGCAACCAAAAGGATAATAAACTTGTCATATCAAATAAAACTAATAGCAGCAATTTAACAAATGTAAAGCCTATGACCCATTCGAACAGCGAACACCTTTCAATCTTTCCAACAGATATATGAATTCCAGCGCTCCTCCTCCAAAAATAGCGCTCCCATCTGTTGATGTATAAAACACCACAAGAAATGAATTAATGTGACACTAGAACACCTCTATGGTCACCATTAACTCATTGCCACTCCAAACTTTGAGAAATGATAGCTTAAAGTGAGAACTTTGCTTCTACAGAAATTCCTAGTCACCGAAATGACATACCTTCAGTATTTTGCTAATTTCTCCTAGCTCAAGTATTATTTCTTGATGAAACTTTATAGGCTGAAACTAGAAGAGTAGAGCTTTCCAACAAGCTATCATATGCATCAAACGGAGCTCTAGAACTCAAGTTATGGCCTTCACAAGATGACCCTGTATGACCTTCCAAAACTGGAAATTTTTGCCTGTTTTAGTATTCCTGATGTCCAAAAATAAAAAATTCGATGCCTGGCATCGAATTTCAGTCCAAGTCGATGCCGGGCATCGACTTTGAGCTTTTTTAGGCCCTTTTTCTGCACCAAAAATACTCTCTTTTACACACACATGAAGAAGACCACTTGTATGCTAGAAGTCGATGCCAGGCATCGACTTTATGCTCAAACTCGATGCCAGGCATCGAGTTGCTCCACAAACTTCATATTTTTAAAAGATTCAACAACAGTTAACACACAGAGAATGAAAAAATGACTTTTGAGCCAAGATTCGATGCCAGGCATCGAATTGCTCAGAAAACTTGAACTTTTTAATTCATCACACAGTAGGCAAACATGGAGATGATGGAGAGAGGCTCATACACAGAACTTTACTCAGTTCTTCTCATAACTATAAAAAACTCAAAAGTTTTACAGATGCTTTCTCACTCAGAGAAGCACGACTATACACAGTCGTATAAAATGAACTTCTTCTTCTACTTCTTCTCTCTTGCTCTCTCTCTCTCTACGCGTCAGTTAATACTAACTAACTTATATAGATTTTCTCATTCCCGTAACTTTTAAAAAACTTCTAGAACTAAAGTGAACTAACTTTACAAGTATGATACACTTGTGAATTTGTCCCTTCACATAGGCATGGGGTTTTCTTCCTAAGATTTGAACTTCAAATATATGTCCAATTAGTGAGTGTTTCTCCAACAGCTCCCCCTCAATCACTAATTGACATTCGCTGTTTCTTCATATCATCTTCTTTTCTTTTACTCCTGCCATGCTTTTGAATCTACTGGTCTTCACACCATCCAAGCTCTTTGTCATTATGTCTGCTAACTGATCTTTAGTAGAAATGTATTCCACTTCAATCTCCTTCTCCATTACCTTTTCTCTGAGAAAATGATACTGTATCTCTATGTGCTTTGTTCTTGCATGAAATACTGGATTTGCTGCAAGATAAAGTGAACTCATATTATCTCCATGTATTGTAGGTGTACCTTGATCAATGCCTAAGCTCTTGAACAATGTCTGCATCCATATGACTTCCTTAGCTGCTTCCACAAGTCCTTTGTACTCTGCTTCAGTTGATGATAATGCTACTGTATGTTGTTTCTTTGAACACCAACTTACAAGCTTATCACCAATGTATATCATGTAACCATGAGTTGATCTTCTGTCATCTTGGTTACCTGCCCAGTCTGAGTCACTGTAGGCTCTCAACTTCAAATCTGATGTAAAAGGATAATATAATCCTTCCTTTATAGTTCCTTTGATATATCTGAGAACTCTTTGACCTGCAATCCAATGTGGGTCCTTTGGACAATGCATGAATTGTGACAAAACTCCCACTGCATAACTAAGATCAGGTCTTGTTAGTGTAGCATAAATCAAACTACCCACAAGAGATTGATACTTCCTCATATCTTTGTAGTCTGCACCATCATATTTACTGAGCTTGTGATTAACTTCAAGTGGAGTTGAAGCTTCTCTGCAATTTTCCATATCAAACTTCTTCAACAAGTTCAGAAGATACCTTTCTTGTGATACATATATGCCATGATCTGTATAAGTAACTTCCATTCCAAGAAAGTATGATAACTTTCCTAGGTCACTGATCTTAAACTCTTTCTCAAGTAATCTCTTTACCTCCTTGATTCCTTCATCTGAAGTACCTGTGATTATAATGTCATCTACATAAATACAAATGTAGATTGTACCTTCCTCTGTTCTTCTGATAAGTAGACTTGGGTCTGCTTTTGAACTTTGATATCCAAGATCATTGAGATACTTTACCAGTCTATAGTTCCAAGCTCTTGGAGCTTGCTTCAATCCATACAATGCTCTTCTCAACCTGCAAACAAAATTTGGATACCTGGAATCTATAAACCCTTGAGGTTGTTCCATGTATACCTCATCTGATATGTATCCATTCAAGAATGCATTTTTTATATCCAATTGACTTAGGGTCCATCCTTTTGAAGCTGCAATAGCAATGATTGTCCTTATAGTTGACATCTTAGCTACAGGACTGAATGTCTCATCATAATCTATGCCATAGGTCTGGGCATAGCCTTTCACCACTAATCTAGCTTTGTATCTGGCTATACTTCCATCTGCAAGCTTCTTCACTTTATAAACCCATTTATTTCCAATTACTTTCTTACCATTTGGTTTAGGAACAAGTTCCCATGTCTTGTTCTCCTCCAGTGCATTGAACTCTTCCTTCATTGCTTCTTCCCATTGCTTTTTACCTTTAGCTTCATCATAGTTCTGAGGTTCTTCATCATCTTTGACCATATATGCATAGTTCTTCTGAGTTATGTAAGAAGTATCATAAGAATACCTTTCTGGTTGTCTCCTTGTCCTGCTTGACCTTCTTGGTTCACATTCTTCATAAGTTTCTGGATACACCTCTTCATCAAATATAGGAGCTTCTTCATTCATTCTTGTTAATCCACTTCTGGATGTACTTGCTTGCATATAGTCTTCATCTCTATTCACCTGCACAATTGATTTTCCTTTCTCACATCTTCTTACCTCTTCTTCAAATTCTTCAGCTGTATGACTTTGATCTGCATACCAACTTTTCTGTTCATCAAATGTAACATCTCTAGAAACAATAAATTGTTTGGTTAAAGGATTCCACAACCTGTAACCCATCTGCTTTTCATCATAACCAATGAACACATATTTTTCTGCCTTTGGTTCAAGTTTATGCCTAAGCTGTGATGGCACATAAGCATATGCAATTGATCCAAACACTCTACAATGATCTAGTGTTGGTTTCTTACCCCACCAAGCTTCATATGGAGTCATTCCATTCAGAGCTGCACATGGTAATCTATTCACAAGATATGTAGCTGTATTTACAGCCTCAGCCCAAAGATAATTTGGACAATTCTTCTCCTTTAGCATAGCTCTAGCAAACTCAACCAGAGTCCTGTTCCTTCTTTCTGCTACACCATTTTGTTGTGGTGTATACCTGCAAGTTATTTCTCTCTTAATACCTGCATTCCAAAGATAATCATTGAACTCTTGGGAGAAGTATTCTCCCCCTCCATCAGACCTCAGTCTCTTAAGCTTTTGACCTGTGACTCTCTCTGCATATGCATGAAAATGCTTGAAAGCTCCAAACACTTCTGATCTTTCCTTCAAAACATATAATGTTATCCATCTTGTAGCATCATCAATGAAAAGAACATAATACCTTGAGCCACTAATAGATCCTTCTTTTGTTGGTCCCCATACATCTGTATGAATGAGCTCAAGTACTCCATCATGTTTGAATCCTTTCTTTTGAAATGGTAACCTGTGTGCTTTACCCATTTGACATGCTTCACATTTATAAACCATATGTTGACTTTGCACATTTGGTAATCCTAGTACAGACTGATTAGCAACCATAGCTTTAATTCCTCTTTCATTAAAATGACCTAATCTCTTATGCCAGAGATCAAGTTCTGTAATCACTGCTTCACCATGTGTGAGCAAAGCTTGACCAATGTTTCCTTGCACTCTTAAAGTAAAGAGTCTACCTTCTTTCTTACCAGAGACAATCTGATTATATCCATTCTCTGGATCTTCCACAAATACTCCTTCATTTGTAAACCTGACTTGAAAACCTTTTTCAACTATCTGTCCCACACTAATCAAGTTTTTAGGTATTGTAGGAACATACAAAACATTGGTTAGCAAATCTGCTCCACTCTTGCATTTCACTTTTCCAATTGAATGTACACTATGTCTTGTATTATCACCTGTTTGAACTGTGTGACTAGAAATGCCTTTTTGCAATTCTGACATCAATTCTATGTTTCCTGACAAATGATTAGAACATCCAGAGTCAATGTAAAATACCTTTAGATCTTCTTTGTCTGATGTGCTGATCGAATTCATCATCAATGATGTATGACTTTCATTCTGTGTGTCATTTGCATAGTTGTAGTAGGTGGTGTTGTAGGATTGATTCTGTCCCCAACTTCTTCCTCCACCTCTACCATAGCCTCCTCTTTGACTTTGTCTACCTCTTTGAAAATTACTTTGATATCTTCCACCTCGACCTCTGCTATTGTTGTTTTGATTCTGGTTTGATCCTTGTTGGTTGTGCCAACAGTCATGAGCCAAATGATTACTCAATCCACAGATCCAGCAAGCCTTTTTGTTGTTATTTTGATTACCTCTACCTCTTCCAAAGCCTCTTGCTCTTCCTCTGCCAGTGCCTTTACCTCTTGCATAATAAGCTTGAGAACTAGACTCCTCTTCATCCTTTGCTTTACCTTTATCTCCTTTCTTCTTATTCTTCATGTACATTGCAGAACTTTGACCTTTATCTCCATCTCCCTTCAAGTCTTGCTCATATGTGAGCATCAAACCAAGCAACTGGTTCAAATCTGGAACATAATGATTTAATGAAAGTTCTGTTGATAAGACAAAAGGTTTCCACCTTTCATCCCCTCTCAAGCCTGCAAGTAGTTGAGCAATCAATCTGTGATCTTCAACATCTTCATCTATGGATCCAAGACTATCTGCTAGATCCTTCATCTTAGTGACATAATCACTAATGGTTTGACTTGGCTTCTTCTTGAATGTTGTAAACTCTGACCATAGACTTGCTTTCCGTGCTTTAGTAGTGCTTTGGAAATGATATTCCAATGCATTCCATATATCTTCTGATGATTCCAATCCTCTGATGTGTGGTAGCAAATGATCTGAGATTGTATTGTAGATGTAGGCTTTTGCACTTGCATCCTTCTTCTGCCAATGCTTTAAAGCATCAAGTTCTTCTTTCTTTGGTCGGCTTTCATCTTCAAATACTGGCTTCTCTTCTTCACCTGTTACATATACCATGAGATCCTTACTCATAAGTAAGGCTTCCATTCTCATTACCCATGCGGGGTAATTATCTCTGTCCAGTTTGTCAATGGAGATATGATCTGCCATAGTTCTTTCCTTCTGCTGCAACCTGTGAGCTTAAAGGATAAAGGATAATACCTTTTGAAGTTCTTTGTGTATGAGGATACTTCGAAAGTAATCTTTTGATGCCTTGTGTCTTCAAATGCTTCACCTCTCAAACTTTAATGGAAAACTTTACAAAACTTCTCGTACCTTTGTCGTCTTCTGCTCTCGAGAATCTTTCTGCTCTGATACCACTTGTTGATGTATAAAACACCACAAGAAATGAATTAATGTGACACTAGAACACCTCTATGGTCACCATTAACTCATTGCCACTCCAAACTTTGAGAAATGATAGCTTAAAGTGAGAACTTTGCTTCTACAGAAATTCCTAGTCACCGAAATGACATACCTTCAGTATTTTGCTAATTTCTCCTAGCTCAAGTATTATTTCTTGATGAAACTTTATAGGCTGAAACTAGAAGAGTAGAGCTTTCCAACAAGCTATCATATGCATCAAACGGAGCTCTAGAACTCAAGTTATGGCCTTCACAAGATGACCCTGTATGACCTTCCAAAACTGGAAATTTTTGCCTGTTTTAGTATTCCTGATGTCCAAAAATAAAAAATTCGATGCCTGGCATCGAATTTCAGTCCAAGTCGATGCCGGGCATCGACTTTGAGCTTTTTTAGGCCCTTTTTCTGCACCAGAAATACTCTCTTTTACACACACATGAAGAAGACCACTTGTATGCTAGAAGTCGATGCCAGGCATCGACTTTATGCTCAAACTCGATGCCAGGCATCGAGTTGCTCCACAAACTTCATATTTTTAAAAGATTCAACAACAGTTAACACACAGAGAATGAAAAAATGACTTTTGAGCCAAGATTCGATGCCAGGCATCGAATTGCTCAGAAAACTTGAACTTTTTAATTCATCACACAGTAGGCAAACATGGAGATGATGGAGAGAGGCTCATACACAGAACTTTACTCAGTTCTTCTCATAACTATAAAAAACTCAAAAGTTTTACAGATGCTTTCTCACTCAGAGAAGCACGACTATACACAGTCGTATAAAATGAACTTCTTCTTCTACTTCTTCTCTCTTGCTCTCTCTCTCTCTACGCGTCAGTTAATACTAACTAACTTATATAGATTTTCTCATTCCCGTAACTTTTAAAAAACTTCTAGAACTAAAGTGAACTAACTTTACAAGTATGATACACTTGTGAATTTGTCCCTTCACATAGGCATGGGGTTTTCTTCCTAAGATTTGAACTTCAAATATATGTCCAATTAGTGAGTGTTTCTCCAACACCATCTTCAGAATCGGTGTTGTACGACCCTTTAGACTACAGAAGATTCTAAAATGCTTGTCAAATCAACGCTTGAAAGAGACTGGACAAGGACACGAGCAAGCGCGCACAGAAACACAAAGAGAATTTGAGGGGAAGCTGCAAAGATGTGTTTCCTAAATTACCACTGAACGTGATGCAGACCATACGCTCGCATGCCAATACAAGTCACCAAGCGCCTTGGGTTCGCCACATTCTACTGGAATTCTTTCGCTTGGATACGGAGAGTAGATCAATGTCGGAGAGAGGAATCAGGTAACACTAAATTACATTGCATGTGTATGCGACTGCAGTGGAGCACACTCTGGTATAAAATTCAGAAGAACTCATGTGATTCATCTGCTCGAACAACAGGCGCTCTGCTTCTACCAATGGTGGGACAATCCCCACAACCCAATCTTGAATCTAAAACTCGATTATGAACGCGAATTGGATGAAGCAAGACTTGAAGAAGCGAACTATTGAAGCACTGCGGCCAACATCATCGAACTCTTCGTTGCCCTCCTCATCGCCTGCCCTGCGTTCATTCTTTGATGGTCCAATAAAATAGGATGAATTGGCTTCAGAGATCTGATGGATCGCAGAATAACAGCGCAACGGAATAACCATAGAGAAACGTGATGACAAGCGCATGAATTCTTCAAGGATAATCTGAAAAAGGGCTACAGTAATTGTTCCAGGAATCCATACGCTGAGTGATCGTAGGTATAAGGCGTGCCTAAACATGACGAAACCATAATTCTCTGTGTATAGAGGACAGGAAACGTGATCATTGTCGACATAAGGAGCTATGGCTTCGGCAGCAGCCCATGGAGACTGCTTGAACATGCGCTCGCTTAGTTTCTGAAAGTTGAGTTCATACATCTGTAAGATTTCGTATACGTTTTTCTCCCTGATGTAACGGTACAGATAGACAACGAAGCTTTGCACAGCATCGGGAACAAAATTGCTATCATAGTCAGGTTCTTGCTGTTCTGCATCACGACCATATCTGAGTTCGGCCTCTCCTCGTATGAGTCCTCCTAGCCTTCTGATATATTCCAGCACAGATGTTGATGATGTTTTTCCCTTGTCTACGACAGAATCTCCTCTGAAGTGTTCCAGTATTCCATCATGATTAGATATTTTTCACGGAGGCGGCAATAGACCAGCGCAAATACACCGATTCCTCCTCTTCAGACCTCCCTCCGCAAATTGTGAGTGATCAAATACTCTTCAAGTCGGAGTTTCCACCAGCGTCAGATCATAATCAATAATGTTGACCCTTGCATTGCTTTGGCGGCACATTTTCCATATTGCCACCAAAACGTATAATTGGCCTCCGAGTAAACAGCTCTTCTTTTCTTCTCCGCCCTCAGATTATGTCTGCCAGAAAAAAAACATGAAGGGGCCTGCTAAAAAACATTGGGCGAGCGACCAATATGGAGCAAAGCCCACATATTTATACACACAAAGATCATGAGCTTACCACTCTTTTGGTTTGGTACTTTAAGTTCTCATCCACTCTTTAGTCCGCACTTAATCTCCACTCTTTTAATTAGCTTTATGCACACAACTTACTTTCACCTCTCGTTTGATCTACACTACTTCTCACCACTCCTTTCTATCAACCAACTTTTTCACTTTAAATGCATCATCCTTTCAGACCACTCCTTAATTCACTTTAGTTACACATCTTATATAAACCATTCTTTTTCCTAGCATCCACATAGACCACTAGATATTTATCCATTTAATTTACCATTTTTAATTTAATTAGCCTATATTTCTTATTTTAAATAAATCATTTAATTCAATCTTAGTTTAAGGGTTTAATTAATTAGAACCTTAATATTTAAATGCACTTATATGCTTACAATCATTAATAATAGCATAGATTAATTTTTAAATAATAAATATGTAATTTTTATATATTAATGTTTTTAAATAACATTGATTTTAACCCTTTAAATATAGTAAAACCCTAGAAAACCTATTTGAAACCCATAAGAAACCCATTAAAACCCTCTGGAAATTAATTGAAAACCTAGTTAATCCCTAACATTAACCAGGAATTAATGCTACTAACTTAAATACATATAAATAAATGTAAACCTAGGGTCTTAAACCCATAAATCAATGTTTCTATGGCCTAAACACACATTATATGAGCAGTTTAGAATAAACCATAATTTGAACATGTATTCTTTATCATTTTTTGTACCTGCAAACACTTCAAAAGTAGTTAATTCCAATCAACATAATTGTTTAACAGTGATATACAAGGTTAGAATTCACCAATTAAGTTAATTGTATTTTATCTGGTCATCAACTCGAAAGTTGAAAACTTTCCGACATTCGCCCCGGCCAAACCTGTGCATCCTCCGGATGCGCCAACCTGCAGATCATAGAAAGCAATATCAAATTCTTTTGAAACTTATTCATGACTTAAATTCAAATTGTCTGTATATAAAAATGCTTCTATCATTAGTACATCTTCAAATAGCAAAGAAAACTTATAAAATTATGTAAACTTGAATTCAAACCTTTTCGTTCAATGCATGAATTGGAAACAGGTTTTAGAAGGAAACTATAGAAGTCATTCAAATAGTGTTCGTACTAACTCTTCTATTAACTCTGTTCATAAGTAAAGCATATGTTATATAGGCCTTCTATCCTCATTTCCTAACCATTTGCCATTAAGATACAAAAAACTAACTCCCCTCTAGCATACATCCGCCTTATATAGCCCGCTTTTCAAATCAGAAGTGATTTCGAGATCACAACTGATTTATTGAAATCATTTGATTTTTCTTTTATCCTTTTTTTTTGTTAATCATAATTTTTCTTTTTTGTCATTTTTCCTCTTTTCATATGCAGCAACCATTAATGTACTGCTTTCAATTTTTCTTCACAACTTTATTTTTTTTTTTTTGATGAAGGGGAAAGGCTTAACCCCTAATCAGAGCAAAGGATCTAGAGGTAAGCTAAAGCAGGAACTAGGATCTCTTTTAGCTAAATGGGTCAGATTTAAGGAAGCTTACCTATATAAAACAAGTCTACTTCTACTAGGAGTTGCAAGTTAAGCGTTCCTTCAACTATTCATATGACAGCCATAGGTCTCTAAACCCTATCTTCACTTCAAGCACATTCCTACTTCAGTGTAAATTCTACTTTTCATAATTTTAAGAGGTTTCTTAACCTATCTGAGGAATGTACAATTCTAATTATGATAATGCAGGAAAAAAACAAAACTTAAAACATTAATCAGGGTTAGAACTGTTTCACCTGATCCATATTAATTCCATCTTTAGCATTGCCTTTCATCCAAATATCGTTTTGATTGCTTAAATTTGAAACTGCATGTACTATCTTCAATCTCCTGCGCTTCATCTTTATAGTCTATTTTTGAAGAAAATCTTAGTTCATCAATCAGCTCCCAATCTTCATGCTAATCCTAAAAAATAACTCAACTCAAAAATCTTGTGAGAAACATAATTATTAGCAAACTTATACAAAAAGTAGCAATCCAAGATAATACTTCTCGATAGTCCATCTGTAAAACCAAAGCAATATTAAATCAAACTTTGTAGCTTTCATAATATTCCTTTGTAATATCCAATCATCTATTTTTGCTTGACCTGCATCAAACCACTCACAAACTTGATTAGAAAAACCATATTTGATTCATTAATGAAATTCATAATTTTTCTTTTATAAAGAAAGAAAGTAAAACAAATCCATATAAATACCTTTTTGATAATGAAGTAGGTTATAACTCCCATGCTTGTATCTTTTGATGAGGGAGAGATACAACTCCTCGGCTCGTATCTTTTGATGAGGGAGAGATACAACTCCCGTTCATGTGTGTTTTTAATTTTTAGGGAGAACACTTACTAAACTCCCTGATTTATAAGGTATTGGTGACCTTTGCATATTTTGTTCAATTTGTTTAATAATTTCATCAATCATCTTCTTTTGTTCTTTGTTTATACTCTTCTCTTTATCAAGTTCTTTTGGTTTATTCTGACTAGTTTCTTGATTCTTAATGTGCTCTTTATCAAGTTCTTTAGGTTTTCTCTGACTAGTTTCTTGATTCTTAATCTCATACCCCAATTTAGTTTTCCATTTATTCACTTTATCTTGATCAAATAATGCATCATTCTCTAAAAGCTCTAGATCACATGTGATATAATAGTTATCATCTTTCTTCATCATTAATATGACTTGCTCATCTTTTTGCTCATTCGTATCTATGTTTTTATGTTCATTTCGCTCAAGCTTTTTGTTTTCCCAAGATTTTGATTCATCAACTGTTTTGTCTTGATTATTCATCGAAATCTTAATTTCTTGATTAACAATTTTATCATTTGTATGTTTCTTTGGTCGCCATTGATATGTTTGTGTCATTCTTAGTTTTCTTGGTTTTGATTTTGTTTGTTCAAAAAGTTTTTTCATTCCCCCTCGACTTAAGTTTAAGCGTAAAGGAACATGAGTATGGACATCACATATTTTCTTCCCAAGTTGACAAACTATTTGATGTTTGCATGCATGTTCAAAGGCAATACAATTATCATAGGTATGACCGATTTGGTCACACCAAAAACATCGAATAATGCGTTTTCGCATCTTATTTGATTTTTTTGGTATTATCCTAGGAATAGGTTTTGTAAGATCACATGAAGGTGTTTGATCAGGCATATATGTAGACAAATTATGGACTCTTACTTCATGTTCTTGATTAAGTTTCAATCCTTGCATTTGTTTAGATAATATTTCATACTTCTGGTTTATTTCTTGAATCTCAGCATTCATTTTCTCTTTCCAAGTTCTAAGACTATTTTATAATACTGGTAGACTCTCTACCATAGCATTGATCGAATCATTTAGAGTCAAAATCACTCTAAATGTCTTTTGTAGAGCTTCATTGGCCTTGTTTTCCCTTTCTATGAATTTATCTTCCCATTTTCTCAAATGTTGATCTATCAATGCGTTCACATATGCTTCATCAATAACAATACTCTTGGAATTATGCTCTTGTAAATTAATTTCAAAAGGTTCTTTACATTGATGTATATTTTTCATGTTTGTACGTTGCTTTTTGCTCATAACTCACACTTGAATATCAAAGAAGCACCACATAAACGAAAAACAAGCTATGAGGTTATACATACATCAAACATACATTACTTGGCATTAATTTGAGAAAAAAGTCCAGAAACATGTACCTGAGCTGCAAGGCCGTTTGTTCACGTCGGGTTCACCAAATGTCGGCGCGAAAGGCAACGGTCGGTGGATCAGGGCGACCGCCAAAAAATAACGGCGCACGCGGGGTGCTTGGAGCAATCTCAGGTAAGATAAGACTCAAAGAGAGAAAAAAAAATTAGAACTTTCTCATAAATTTGTTTTCACCCAATATGATCTTTGGAATTGTTCTTCACAATGTTGTGTAAAAAAACATATCTTTTCATACTAGAAAATACGTGGTATATCGTGATTTCACAATAATTTTCTTCGTTCTCCTAGATGTATCCAATCAAAGAGTATCCATGTATCTAATCGTTACAATGAAAAGGATATGATGAATAATACGTCTTTAGTTATTGATCATAAAAAAGCTATTCTTAAAACAACCATATTTTGAATAGATTTTATATTTAAATCAGAAATATATATCACGTTTAAACATATCTTTACGATAAATGGAGCAAGATTGTTTTAAAGAATTTATATAAGATCAAATATTGTTTCTAAATATATTAGAAAGCATTCCAAGGATATAGTTGAGCACATACTAACAGATAACCATCCATACCAAAACAGAGCAGCACAACACTAAAGTGTAATGCTTTGTTTTATAGAATAATTTGCAAGAACACTGCGGTATACAGAGTGGTTAGGACGGTTGTAGATAAAACTGCAATAATAATCACCTTCTCGTTTGATGAAGATGTTAACAATAATGGTTGGTCAGATGGCGCTTTGGCTGGCGGCTCCATCTCAACATCACTGAAATAGTGCTCAATGGCACATTGACCTATATGTCAGAGATTACGCAGCTCCAAATGACTGAGGGCTCCAGATGATAAGCTATACATATCTGTAGGAGTTTTCTTGAGATCCCGATCAAAGCCTTCTTTGCATTTCTTGCATTTCATAGACTAAATTTGGTGGTTACAAAGCTATAATTTGACTACACTTCCGATGTTGTCTGACCAGTCTTCTCAATATCTATTTTATAAAAAAAAACTCCGCAACCAAAGTAACTTGAGATCGAGAGTGCATAAGCAACCAAAAGGATAATAAACTTGTCATATCAAATAAAACTAATAGCAGCAATTTAACAAATGTAAAGCCTATGACCCATTCGAACAGCGAACACCTTTCAATCTTTCCAACAGATATATGAATTCCAGCACTCCTCCTCCAAAAATAGCGCTCCCATCTTCAGAATCGGTGTTGTACGACCCTTCAGACTACAGAAGATTCTAAAATGCTTGTCAAATCAACGCTTGAAAGAGACTGGACAAGGACACGAGCAAGCGCGCACAGAAACACAAAGAGAATTTGAGGGGAAGCTGCAAAGATGTGTTTCCTAAATTACCACTGAACGTGATGCAGACCATACGCTCGCATGCCAATACAAGTCACCAAGCGCCTTGGGTTCGCCACATTCTACTAGAAATCTTTCGCTTGGATACGGAGAGTAGATCAATGTCGGAGAGAGGAATCAGGTAACACTAAATTACATTGCATGTGTATGCGACTGCAGTGGAGCACACTCTGGTATAAAATTCAGAAGAACTCATGTGATTCATCTGCTCGAACAACAGGCGCTCTGCTTCTACCAATGGTGGGACAATCCCCACAACCCAATCTTGAATCTAAAACTCGATTATGAACGCGAATTGGATGAAGCAAGACTTGAAGAAGCGAACTATTGAAGCACTGCGGCCAACATCATCGAACTCTTCGTTGCCCTCCTCATCGCCTGCCCTGCGTTCATTCTTTGATGGTCCAATAAAATAGGATGAATTGGCTTCAGAGATCTGATGGATCGCAGAATAACAGCGCAGCGGAATAACCATAGAGAAACGTGATGACAAGCGCATGAATTCTTCAAAGATAATCTGAAAAAGGGCTACAGTAATTGTTCCAGGAATCCATACGCTGAGTGATCGTAGGTATAAGGCGTGCCTAAACATGACGAAACCATAATTCTCTGTGTATAGAGGACAGGAAACGTGATCATTGTCGACATAAGGTGCTATGGCTTCGGCAACAGCCCATGGAGACTGCTTGAACATGCGCTCGCTTAGTTTCTGAAAGTTGAGTTCATACATCTGTAAGATTTCGTATACGTTTTTCTCCCTGATGTAACGGTACAGATAGACAACGAAGCTTTGCACAACATCGGGAACAAAATTGGTATCATAGTCAGGTTCTTGCTGTTCTGCATCACGACCATATCTGAGTTCGGCCTCTCCTCGTATGAGTCCTCCTAGCCTTCTGATATATTCCAGCACAGATGTTGATGATGTTTTTCCCTTGTCTACGACAAAATCTCCTCTGAAGTGTTCCAGTATTCCATCATGATTAGAATTTTTTCACGGAGGCGGCAGCAGACCAGCGCAAATACACCGATTCCTCCTCTTCAGACCTCCCTCCGCAAATTGTGAGCGATCAAATACTCTTCAAGTTGGAGTTTCCACCAGCATCAGATCATAATCAATAATGTTGACCCTTGCATTGCTTTGGCGGCACATTTTCCATATTGCCACCAAAACGTATAATTGGCCTCCGAGTAAACAGCTCTTCTTTTCTTCTCCGCCCTCAGATTATGTCTGCCAGAAAAAAAACATGAAGGGGCCTCCTAAAAAACATTCGGCGAGCGACCAATATGGAGCAAAGCCCACATATTTATACACACAAAGATCATGAGCTTACCACTCTTTTGGTTTGGTACTTTAAGTTCTCATCCACTCTTTAATCCACACTTAATCACCACTCTTTTAATTAGCTTTATGCACACAACTTACTTTCACCTCTCGTTTGATCTACACTACTTCTCACCACTCCTTTCTATCAACCAACTTTTTCACTTTAAATGCATCATCCTTTCAGACCACTCCTTAATTCACTTTAGTTACACATCTTATATAAACCATTCTTTTTCCTAGCATCCACATAGACCACTAGATATTTATCCATTTAATTTACCATTTTTAATTTAATTAGCCTATATTTCTTATTTTAAATAAATCATTTAATTCAATCTTAGTTTAAGGGTTTAATTAATTAGAACCTTAATATCTAAATGCACTTATATGCTTACAATCATTAATAATAGCATAGATTAATTTTTAAATAATAAATATATAATTTTTATATATTAATGTTTTTAAATAACATTGATTTTAACCCTTTAAATATAGTAAAACCCTAGAAAACCTATTTGAAACCCATAAGAAACCCATTAAAACCCTCTGGAAATTAATTGAAAACCTAGTTAATCCCTAACATTAACCAGGAATTAATGCTACTAACTTAAATACATATAAATAAATGTAAACCTAGGGTCTTAAACCCATAAATCAATGTTTCTATGGCCTAAACACACATTATATGAGCAGTTTAGAATAAACCATAATTTGAACATGTATTCTTTATCATTTTCTGTACCTGCAAACACTTCAAAAGTAGTTAATTCCAATCAACATAATTGTTTAACAGTGATATACAAGGTTAGAATTCACCAATTAAGTTAATTGTATTTTATCTGGTCATCAACTGGAAAGTTGAAAACTTTCCGACATTCGCCCCGACCAAACCTGTGCATCCTCCGGATGCGCCAACCTGCAGATCATAGAAAGCAATATCAAATTCTTTTGAAACTTATTCATGACTTAAATTCAAATTGTCTGTATATAAAAATGGTTCTATCATTAGTACATCTTCAAATAGCAAAGAAAACTTATAAAATTATGTAAACTTGAATTCAAACCTTTTCGTTCAATGCATGAATTGGAAACAGGTTTTATAAGGAAACTATAGAAGTCATTCAAATAGTGTTCGTACTAACTCTTCTATTAACTCTGTTCATAAGTAAAGCATATGTTATATAGGCCTTCTATCCTCATTTCCTAACCATTTGCCATTAAGATACAAAAAACTAACTCCCCTCTAGCATACATCCGCCTTATATAGCCCGCTTTTCAAATCAGAAGTGATTTCGAGATCACAACTGATTTATTGAAATCATTTGATTTTTCTTTTATCCTTTTTTTTTTTTAATCATAATTTTTCTTTTTTGTCATTTTTCCTCTTTTCATATGCAGCAACCATTAATGTACTGCTTTCAATTTTTCTTCGCAACTTTTTTTTTTTTTTTGATGAAGGGGAAAGGCTTAACCCCTAATCAGAGCAAAGGATCTAGAGGTAAGCTAAAGCAGGAACTAGGATCTCTTTTAGCTAAATGGGTCAGATTTAAGGAAGCTTACCTATATAAAACAAGTCTACTTCTACTAGGAGTTGCAAGTTAAGCGTTCCTTCAACTATTCATATGACAGCCATAGGTCTCTAAACCCTATCTTCACTTCAAGCACATTGCTACTTCAGTGTAAATTCTACTTTTCATAATTTTAAGAGGTTTCTTAACCTATCTGAGGAATGTACAATTCTAATTATGATAATGCAGGAAAAAAACAAAACTTAAAACATTAATCAGGGTTAGAACTGTTTCACCTGATCCATATTAATTCCATCTTTAGCATTGCCTTTCATCCAAATATCGTTTTGATTGCTTAAATTTGAAATTGCATGTACTATCTTCAATCTCCTGTGCTTCATCTTTATAGTCTATTTTTGAAGAAAATCTTAGTTCATTAATCAGCTCCCAATCTTCATGCTAATCCTAAAAAATAACTCAACTCAAAAATCTTGTGAGAAACATAATTATTAGCAAACTTATACAAAAAGTAGCAATCCAAGATAATACTTCTCGATAGTCCATCTGTAAAACCAAAGCAATATTAAATCAAACTTTGTAGCTTTCATAATATTCCTTTGTAATATCCAATCATCTATTTTTGCTTGACCTGCATCAAACCACTCACAAACTTGATTAGAAAAACCATATTTGATTCATTAATGAAATTCATAATTTTTCTTTTATAAAGAAAGAAAGTAAAACAAATCCATATAAATACCTTTTTGATAAGGAAGTAGGTTATAACTCCCATGCTTGTATCTTTTGATGAGGGAGAGATACAACTCCTCGGCTCGTATCTTTTGATGAGGGAGAGATACAACTCCCGTTCATGTGTGTTTTTAATTTTTAGGGAGAACACTTACTAAACTCTCGGATTTATAAGGTATTGGTGACCTTTGCATATTTTGTTCAATTTGTTTAATAATTTCATCAATCATCTTCTTTTGTTCTTTGTTTATACTCTTCTCTTTATCAAGTTCTTTTGGTTTATTCTGACTAGTTTCTTGATTCTTAATGTGCTCTTTATCAAGTTCTTTAGGTTTTCTCTGACTAGTTTCTTGATTCTTAATCTCATACCCCAATTTAGTTTTCCATTTATTCACTTTATCTTGATCAAATAATGCATCATTCTCTAAAAGCTCTAGATCACATGTGATATAATAGTTATCATCTTTCTTCGTCATTAATATTACTTGCTCATCTTTTTGCTCATTCGTATCTATGTTTTTATGTTCATTTCGCTCAAGCTTTTTGTTTTCCCAAGATTTTGATTCATCAACTGTTTTGTCTTGATTATTCATCGAAATCTTAATTTCTTGATTAACAATTTTATCATTTGTATGTTTCTTTGGTCGCCATTGATATGTTTGTGTCATTCTTAGTTTTCTTGGTTTTGATTTTGTTTGTTCAAAAAGTTTTTTCATTCCCCCTCGACTTAAGTTTAAGCGTAAAGGAACATGAGTATGGACATCACATATTTTCTTCCCAAGTTGACAAACTATTTGATGTTTGCATGCATGTTCAAAGGCAATACAATTATCATAGGTATGACCGATTTGGTCACACCAAAAACATCGAATAATGCGTTTTTGCATCTTATTTGATTTTTTTGGTATTATCCTAGGAATAGGTTTTGTAAGATCACATGAAGGAGTTTGATCAGGCATATATGTAGACAAATTATGGACTCTTACTTCATGTTCTTGATTAAGTTTCAATCCTTGCATTTGTTTAGATAATATTTCATACTTCTGGTTTATTTCTTGAATCTCAGCATTCATTTTCTCTTTCCAAGTTCTAAGACTATTTGATAATACTGGTAGACTCTCTACCATAGCATTGATTGAATCATTTAGAGTCAAAATCACTCTAAATGTCTTTTGTAGAGCTTCATTGGCCTTGTTTTCCCTTTCTATGAATTTATCTTCCCATTTTCTCAAATGTTGATCTATCAATGCGTTCACATATGCTTCATCAATAACAATACTCTTGGAATTATGCTCTTGTAAATTAATTTCAAAAGGTTCTTTACATTGATGTATATTTTTCATGTTTGTACGTTGCTTTTTGCCCATAACTCACACTTGAATATCAAAGAAGCACCACATAAACGAAAAACAAGCTATGAGGTTATACATACATCAAACATACATTACTTGGCATTAATTTGAGAAAAAAGTCCAGAAACATGTACTTGAGCTGCAAGGCCGTTTGTTCACGTCGGGTTCACCAAATGTCGGCGCGAAAGGCAACGGTCGGTGGATCAGGGCGACCGCCAAAAAATAACGGCACACGCGGGGTGCTTGGAGCAATCTCAGGTAAGATAAGACTCAAAGAGAGAAAAAAAATTAGAACTTTCTCATAAATTTGTTTTCACCCAATATGATCTTTGGAATTGTTCTTCACAATGTTGTAAAAAAAAACATCTCTTTTCATACTAGAAAATACGTGGTATATCGTGATTTCACAATAATTTTCTTCGTTCTCCTAGATGTATCCAATCAAAGAGTATCCATGTATCTAATCGTTACAATGAAAAGGATATGATGAATAATACGTCTTTAGTTATTGATCATAAAAAAGCTATTCTTAAAACAACCATATTTTGAATAGATTTTATATTTAAATCAGAAATATATATCACGTTTAAACATATCTTTACGATAAATGGAGCAAGATTGTTTTAAAGAATTTATATAAGATCAACTATTGTTTCTAAATATATTAGAAAGCATTCCAAGGATATAGTTGAGCACATACTAACAGATAACCATCCATACCAAAACAGAGCAGCACAACACTAAAGTGTAATGCTTTGTTTTATAGAATAATTTGCAAGAACACTGCGGTATACAGAGTGGTTAGGACGGTTGTAGATAAAAGTGCAATAATAATCACCTTCTCGTTTGATGAAGATGTTAACAATAATGGTTGGTCAGATGGCGCTTTGGCTGGCGGCTCCATCTCAACATCACTGAAATAGTGCTCAATGGCACATTGACCTATATGTCAGAGATTACGAAGCTCCAAATGACTGAGGGCTCCAGATGATAAGCTATACATATCTGTAGGGGTTTTGTTGAGATCCCAATCAAAGCCTTCTTTGCATTTCCTGCATTTCATAGACTAAATTTGGTGGTTACAAAGCTATAATTTGACTGCGCTTCCGATGTTGTCTGACCAGTCTTCTCAATATCTATTTTATAAAAAAAAACTCCGCAGCCAAAGTAACTTGAGATCGAGAGTGCATAAGCAACCAAAGGATAATAAACTTGTCATATCAAATAAAACTAATAGCAGCAATTTAACAAATGTAAAGCCTATGACCCATTCGAACAGCGAACACCTTTCAATCTTTCCAACAGATATATGAATTCCAGCGCTCCTCCTCCAAAAATAGCGCTCCCATCTTCAGAATCGGTGTTGTACGACCCTTCAGACTACAGAAGATTCTAAAATGCTTGTCAAATCAACGCTTGAAAGAGAATGGACAAGGACACGAGCAAGCGCGCACAGAAACACAAAGAGAATTTGAGGGGAAGCTGCAAAGATGTGTTTCCTAAATTACCACTGAACGTGATGCAGACCATACGCTCGCATGCCAATACAAGTCACCAAGCGCCTTGGGTTCGCCACATTCTACTGGAATTCTTTCGCTTGGATACGGAGAGTAGATCAATGTCGGAGAGAGTAATCAGGTAACACTAAATTACATTGCATGTGTATGCGACTGTAGTGGAGCACACTCTGGTATAAAATTCAGAAGAACTCATGTGATTCATCTGCTCGAACAACAGGCGCTCTGCTTCTACCAATGGTGGGACAATCCCCACAACCCAATCTTGAATCTAAAACTCGATTATGAACGCGAATTGGATGAAGCAAGACTTGAAGAAGCGAACTATTGAAGCACTGCGGCCAACATCATCGAACTCTTCGTTGCCCTCCTCATCGCCTGCCCTGCGTTCATTCTTTGATGGTCCAATAAAATAGGATGAATTGGCTTCAGAGATCTGATGGATCGCAGAATAACAGCGCATCAGAATAACCATAGAGAAACGTGATGACAAGCGCATGAATTCTTCAAGGATAATCTGAAAAAGGGCTACAGTAATTGTTCCAGGAATCCATACGCTGAGTGATCGTAGGTATAAGGCGTGCCTAAACATGACGAAACCATAATTCTCTGTGTATAGAGGACAGGAAACGTGATCATTGTCGACATAAGGAGCTATGGCTTCGGCAGCAGCCCATGGAGACTGCTTGAACATGCGCTCGCTTAGTTTCTGAAAGTTGAGTTCATACATCTGTAAGATTTCGTATACGTTTTTCTCCCTGATGTAACGGTACAGATAGACAACGAAGCTTTGCAGAGCATCGGGAACAAAATTGGTATCATAGTCAGGTTCTTGCTGTTCTGCATCACAACCATATCTGAGTTCGGCCTCTCCTCGTATGAGTCCTCCTAGCCTTCTGATATATTCCAGCACAGATGTTGATGATGTTTTTCCCTTGTCTACGACAGAATCTCCTCTGAAGTGTTCCAGTATTCCATCATGATTAGAATTTTTTCACGGAGGCGGCAGCAGACCAGCGCAAATACACCGATTCCTCCTCTTCAGACCTCCCTCCGCAAATTGTGAGTGATCAAATACTCTTCAAGTCGGAGTTTCCACCAGCGACAGATCATAATCAATAATGTTGACCGTTGCATTGCTTTTGCGGCACATTTTCCATATTGCCACCAAAACGTATAATTGGCCTCCGAGTAAACAGCTCTTCTTTTCTTCTCTGCCCTCAGATTATGTCTGCCAGAAAAAAAACATGAAGGGGCCTGCTAAAAAACATTGGGCGAGCGACCAATATGGAGCAAAGCCCACATATTTATACACACAAAGATCATGAGCTTACCACTCTTTTGGTTTGGTACTTTAAGTTCTCATCCACTCTTTAGTCCGCACTTAATCTCCACTCTTTTAATTAGCTTTATGCACACAACTTACTTTCACCTCTCGTTTGATCTACACTACTTCTCACCACTCCTTTCTATCAACCAACTTTTTCACTTTAAATGCATCATCCTTTCAGACCACTCCTTAATTCACTTTAGTTACACATCTTATATAAACCATTCTTTTTCCTAGCATCCACATAGACCACTAGATATTTATCCATTTAATTTACCATTTTTAATTTAATTAGCCTATATTTCTTATTTTAAATAAATCATTTAATTCAATCTTAGTTTAAGGGTTTAATTAATTAGAACCTTAATATTTAAATGCACTTATATGCTTACAATCATTAATAATAGCATAGATTAATTTTTAAATAATAAATATGTAATTTTTATATATTAATGTTTTTAAATAACATTGATTTTAACCCTTTAAATATAGTAAAACCCTAGAAAACCTATTTGAAACCCATAAGAAACCCATTAAAACCCTCTGGAAATTAATTGAAAACCTAGTTAATCCCTAACATTAACCAGGAATTAATGCTACTAACTTAAATACATATAAATAAATGTAAACCTAGGGTCTTAAACCCATAAATCAATGTTTCTATGGCCTAAACACACATTATATGAGCAGTTTAGAATAAACCATAATTTGAACATGTATTCTTTATCATTTTCTGTACCTGCAAACACTTCAAAAGTAGTTAATTCCAATCAACATAATTGTTTAACAGTGATATACAAGGTTAGAATTCACCAATTAAGTTAATTGTATTTTATCTGGTCATCAACTGGAAAGTTGAAAACTTTCCGACATTCGCCTCGGCCAAACCTGTGCATCCTCCGGATGCGCCAACCTGCAGATCATAGAAAGCAATATCAAATTCTTTTGAAACTTATTCATGACTTAAATTCAAATTGTCTGTATATAAAAATGCTTCTATCATTAGTACATCTTCGAATAGCAAAGAAAACTTATAAAATTATGTAAACTTGAATTCAAACCTTTTCGTTCAATGCATGAATTGGAAACAGGTTTTAGAAGGAAACTATAGAAGTCATTCAAATAGTGTTCGTACTAACTCTTCTATTAACTCTGTTCATAAGTAAAGCATATGTTATATAGGCCTTCTATCCTCATTTCCTAACCATTTGCCATTAAGATACAAAAAACTAACTCCCCTCTAGCATACATCCGCCTTATATAGCCCGCTTTTCAAATCAGAAGTGATTTCGAGATCACAACTGATTTATTGAAATCATTTGATTTTTCTTTTATCCTTTTTTTTTTTTAATCATAATTTTTCTTTTTTGTCATTTTTCCTCTTTTCATATGCAGCAACCATTAATGTACTGCTTTCAATTTTTCTTCGCAACTTTTTTTTTTTTTTTGATGAAGAGGAAAGGCTTAACCCCTAATCAGAGCAAAGGATCTAGAGGTAAGCTAAAGCAGGAACTAGGATCTCTTTTAGCTAAATGGGTCAGATTTAAGGAAGCTTACCTATATAAAACAAGTCTACTTCTACTAGGAGTTGCAAGTTAAGCGTTCCTTCAACTATTCATATGACAGCCATAGGTCTCTAAACCCTATCTTCACTTCAAGCACATTCCTACTTCAGTGTAAATTCTACTTTTCATAATTTTAAGAGGTTTCTTAACCTATCTGAGGAATGTACAATTCTTATTATGATAATGCAGGAAAAAAACAAAACTTAAAACATTAATCAGGGTTAGAACTGTTTCACCTGATCCATATTAATTCCATCTTTAGCATTGCCTTTCATCCAAATATCGTTTTGATTGCTTAAATTTGAAACTGCATGTACTATCTTCAATCTCCTGCGCTTCATCTTTATAGTCTATTTTTGAAGAAAATCTTAGTTCATCAATCAGCTCCCAATCTTCATGCTAATCCTGAAAAATAACTCAACTCAAAAATCTTGTGAGAAACATAATTATTAGCAAACTTATACAAAAAGTAGCAATCCAAGATAATACTTCTCGATAGTCCATCTGTAAAACCAAAGCAATATTAAATCAAACTTTGTAGCTTTCATAATATTCCTTTGTAATATCCAATCATCTAATTTTGCTTGACCTGCATCAAACCACTCACAAACTTGATTAGAAAAACCATATTTGATTCATTAATGAAATTCATAATTTTTCTTTTATAAAGAAAGAAAGTAAAACAAATCCATATAAATACCTTTTTGATAAGGAAGTAGGTTATAACTCCCATGCTTGTATCTTTTGATGAGGGAGAGATACAACTCCTCGGCTCGTATCTTTTGATGAGGGAGAGATACAACTCCCGTTCATGTGTGTTTTTAATTTTTAGGGAGAACACTTACTAAACTCCCGGATTTATAAGGTATTGGTGACCTTTGCATATTTTGTTCAATTTGTTTAATAATTTCATCAATCATCTTCTTTTGTTCTTTGTTTATACTCTTCTCTTTATCAAGTTCTTTTGGTTTATTCTGACTAGTTTCTTGATTCTTAATGTGCTCTTTATCAAGTTCTTTAGGTTTTCTCTGACTAGTTTCTTGATTCTTAATCTCATACCCCAATTTAGTTTTCCATTTATTCACTTTATCTTGATCAAATAATGCATCATTCTCTAAAAGCTCTAGATCACATGTGATATAATAGTTATCATCTTTCTTCGTCATTAATATTACTTGCTCATCTTTTTGCTCATTCGTATCTATGTTTTTATGTTCATTTCGCTCAAGCTTTTTGTTTTCCCAAGATTTTGATTCATCAACTATTTTGTCTTGATTATTCATCGAAATCTTAATTTCTTGATTAACAATTTTATCATTTGTATGTTTCTTTGGTCGCCATTGATATGTTTGTGTCATTCTTAGTTTTCTTGGTTTTGATTTTGTTTGTTCAAAAAGTTTTTTCATTCCCCCTCGACTTAAGTTTAAGCGTAAAGGAACATGAGTATGGACATCACATATTTTCTTCCCAAGTTGACAAACTATTTGATGTTTGCATGCATGTTCAAAGGCAATACAATTATCATAGGTATGACCGATTTGGTCACACCAAAAACATCGAATAATGCGTTTTCGCATCTTATTTGATTTTTTTGGTATTATCTTAGGAATAGATTTTGTAAGATCACATGAAGGTGTTTGATCAGGCATATATGTAGACAAATTATGGACTCTTACTTCATGTTCTTGATTAAGTTTCAATCCTTGCATTTGTTTAGATAATATTTCATACTTCTGGTTTATTTCTTGAATCTCAGCATTCATTTTCTCTTTCCAAGTTCTAAGACTATTTTATAATACTGGTAGACTCTCTACCATAGCATTGATCGAATCATTTAGAGTCAAAATCACTCTAAATGTCTTTTGTAGAGCTTCATTGGCTTTGTTTTCCCTTTCTATGAATTTATCTTCCCATTTTCTCAAATGTTGATCTATCAATGCGTTCACATATGCTTCATCAATAACAATACTCTTGGAATTATGCTCTTGTAAATTAATTTCAAAATGTTCTTTACATTGATGTATATTTTTCATGTTTGTACGTTGCTTTTTGCCCATAACTCACACTTGAATATCAAAGAAGCACCACATAAACGAAAAACAAGCTATGAGGTTATACATACATCAAACATACATTACTTGGCATTAATTTGAGAAAAAAGTCCAGAAACATGTACCTGAGCTGCAAGGCCGTTTGTTCACGTCGGGTTCACCAAATGTCGGCGCGAAAGGCAACGGTCGGTGGATCAGGGCGACCGCCAAAAAATAACGGCGCACGCGGGGTGCTTGGAGCAATCTCAGGTAAGATAAGACTCAAAGAGAGAAAAAAAAATTAGAACTTTCTCATAAATTTGTTTTCACCCAATATGATCTTTGGAATTGTTCTTCACAATGTTGTAAAAAAAACATATCTTTTCATACTAGAAAATACGTGGTATATCGTGATTTCACAATAATTTTCTTCGTTCTCCTAGATGTATCCAATCAAAGAGTATCCATGTATCTAATCGTTACAATGAAAAGGATATGATGAATAATACGTCTTTAGTTATTGATCATAAAAAAGCTATTCTTAAAACAACCATATTTTGAATAGATTTTATATTTAAATCAGAAATATATATCACGTTTAAACATATCTTTACGATAAATGGAGCAAGATTGTTTTAAAGAATTTATATAAGATCAAATATTATTTCTAAATATATTAGAAAGCATTCCAAGGATATAGTTGAGCACATACTAACAGATAACCATCCATACCAAAACAGAGCAGCACAACACTAAAGTGTAATGCTTTGTTTTATAGAATAATTTGCAAGAACACTGCGGTATACAGAGTGGTTAGGACGGTTGTAGATAAAACTGCAATAATAATCACCTTCTCGTTTGATGAAGATGTTAACAATAATGGTTGGTCAGATGGCGCTTTGGCTGGCGGCTCCATCTCAACATCACTGAAATAGTGCTCAATGGCACATTGACCTATATGTCAGAGATTACGCAGCTCCAAATGACTGAGGGCTCCAGATGATAAGCTATACATATCTGTAGGGGTTTTCTTGAGATCCCGATCAAAGCCTTCTCTGCATTTCCTGCATTTCATAGACTAAATTTGGTGGTTACAAAGCTATAATTTGACTGCGCTTCCGATGTTGTCTGACCAGTCTTCTCAATATCTATTTTATAAAAAAAAACTCCGCAGCCAAAGTAACTTGAGATCGAGAGTGCATAAGCAACCAAAAGGATAATAAACTTGTCATATCAAATAAAACTAATATCAGCAATTTAACAAATGTAAAGCCTATGACCCATTCGAACAGCGAACACCTTTCAATCTTTCCAACAGATATATGAATTCCAGCGCTCCTCCTCCAAAAATAGCGCTCCCATCTTCAGAATCGGTGTTGTACGACCCTTCAGACTACAGAAGATTCTAAAATGCTTGTCAAATCAACGCTTGAAAGAGACTGGACACGAGCAAGCGCGCACAGAAACACAAAGAGAATTTGAGGGGAAGCTGCAAAGATGTGTTTCCTAAATTACCACTGAACGTGATGCAGACCATACGCTCGCATGCCAATACAAGTCACCAAGCGCCTTGGGTTCGCCACATTCTACTGGAATTCTTTCGCTTGGATACGGAGAGTAGATCAATGTCGGAGAGAGGAATCAGGTAACACTAAATTACATTGCATGTGTATGCGACTGCAGTGGAGCACACTCTGGTATAAAATTCAGAAGAACTCATGTGATTCATCTGCTCGAACAGCAGGCGCTCTGCTTCTACCAATGGTGGGACAATCCCCACAACCCAATCTTGAATCTAAAACTGGATGATGAACGCGAATTGGATGAAGCAAGACTTGAAGAAGCGAACTATTGAAGCACTGCGGCCAACATCATCGAACTCTTCGTTGCCCTCCTCATCGCCTGCCCTGCATTCATTCTTTGATGGTCCAATAAAATAGGATGAATTGGCTTCAGAGATCTGATGGATCGCAGAATATTAGCGCAGCGGAATAAGCATAGAGAAACGTGATGACAAGCGCATGAATTCTTCAAGGATAATCTAAAAAAGGGCTACAGTAATTGTTCCAGGAATCCATACGCTGAGTGATCGTAGGTATAAGGCGTGCCTAAACATGACAAAACCATAATTCTCTGTGTATAGAGGACAGGAAACGTGATCATTGTCGACATAAGGAGCTATGGCTTCGGCAGCAGCCCATGGAGACTGCTTGAACATGCGCTCGCTTAGTTTCTGAAAGTTGAGTTCATACATCTGTAAGATTTCGTATACGTTTTTCTCCCTGATGTAACGGTACAGATAGACAACGAAGCTTTGCACAACATCGGGAACAAAATTGGTATCATAGTCAGGTTCTTGCTGTTCTGCATCACGACCATATCTGAGTTCGGCCTCTCCTCGTATGAGTCCTCCTAGCCTTCTGATATATTCCAGCACAGATGTTGATGATGTTTTTCCCTTGTCTATGACAGAATCTCCTATGAAGTGTTCCAGTATTCCATCATGATTAGAATTTTTTCACGGAGGCGGCAGTAGACCAGCGCAAATACACCGATTCCTCCTCTTCAGACCTCCCTCCGCAAATTGTGAGCGATCACATACTCTTCAAGTCGGAGTTTCCACCAGCGTCAGATCATAATCAATAACGTTGACCCTTGCATTGCTTTGGCGGCACATTTTCCATATTGCCACCAAAACGTATAATTGGCCTCCGAGTAAACAGCTCTTCTTTTCTTCTCCGCCCTCATATTATGTCTGCCAGAAAAAAAACATGAAGGGGCCTGCTAAAAAACATTCGGCGAGCGACCAATATGGAGCAAAGCCCACATATTTATACACACAAAGATCATGATGTTACCACTCTTTTGGTTTGGTACTTTAAGTTCTCATCCACTCTTTAATCCACACTTAATCACCACTCTTTTAATTAGCTTTATGCACACAACTTACTTTCACCTCTCGTTTGATCTACACTACTTCTCACCACTCCTTTCTATCAACCAACTTTTTCACTTTAAATGCATCATCCTTTCAGACCACTCCTTAATTCACTTTAGCTACACATCTTATATAAACCATTCTTTTTCCTAGCATCCACATAGACCACTAGATATTTATCCATTTAATTTACCATTTTTAATTTAATTAGCCTATATTTCTTATTTTAAATAAATCATTTAATTCAATCTTAGTTTAAGGGTTTAATTAATTAGAACCTTAATATTTAAATGCACTTATATGCTTACAATCATTAATAATAGCATAGATTAATTTTTGAATAATAAATATGTAATTTTTATATATTAATGTTTTTAAATGACATTGATTTTAACCCTTTAAATATAGTAAAACCCTAGAAAACCTATTTGAAACCCATTAAAACCCTCTGGAAATTAATTGAAAACCTAGTTAATCCCTAACATTAACGAGGAATTAATGCTACTAACTTAAATACATATAAATAAATGTAAACCTAGGGTCTTAAACCCATAAATCAATGTTTCTATGGCCTAAACACACATTATATGAGCAGTTTAGAATAAACCATAATTTGAACATGTATTCTTTATCATTTTCTGTACCTGCAAACACTTCAAAAGTAGTTAATTCCAATCAACATAATTGTTTAACAGTGATATACAAGGTTAGAATTCACCAATTAAGTTAATTGTATTTTATCTGGTCATCAACTGGAAAGTTGAAAACTTTCCGACAACGTAAAGCCTTAGCTTAGTTCCTTTTTCAGTGTCAACTGAAGCAAACCATTTTTTGAAAGTAGGGAATACCTCATCCTTCCATTTGATAGGATATACCCACACGTTTCTAGTAGCATCATCTATGAAAGTGACAAAGTAAAGAGAACCACCTAAGGACCTAGTGGGCATAGGACCACACACATCTGTATGGACGAGATCTAAAGGCTGAATTGAAGAGTCAATGTGCATTCTATGCACATTTTTTGTTTGCTTTCCATATTAACAATGCTCACAAAATGAAAAATCAGAGAAAGATAACACAGGTAAGTAGCCAGAATGAGAAAGATTTTCCATTCCACTATGAGATATATGGCCCAAAAGACCATGCCAAATACAAGCCATAGGCTGTTCAGTAACAGCTAACAAGTGTTCTCTCTGTGATACAAATAAAGGATAAAGTGAACCAACTTTGCTTCCTTTTGCAATAACCATATTGCCCTTTGATATCCAAAAGGACTGAGCATAGAAGACCACCTTGTAATCAAGGTCATCAAGTTGACCAACTTGCATGATAGCTGAGGTACATGGCATACATTATGCATAGTAAATTTTGAACCATCAATGAACTGCACAACCACATCTCCAATCCCCACAACATCACACTAGTAAGAATCACCAAGTTTCTCGGTACCAAGAGACTTTGCTGCATAATTAGAGAACCATTCTCTATATGGTGTCACATGGAAAGAAGCACCAAAATCTAGCAGCCAAGTGTGGGAAAGAGAATCAGCCATAAGAGCCTCAATTGGCACAATAGTATCAAGTGTCAACACATTTCTTTCCTTGGTAAGAATCATGAACGTTATATGCATCTCCACTCTGAGTGCCAACCATAGATTTTCTACGAATATCCTCACTCAAGAGTGCTCCACATATGTCATCATAGATGTTGGAATATGCAAGTCCACATCATCTCTTCAAAGTATTATTAAAGTTCATTATATTATTAGAGTGATTTATTATGTTTTCCACATCAGCCATAGTCAGGAATAAAGCATATTTGAAGTCAATGCCAAGTTGAAAAGTGCTCCTACAATTTAGGAAAATTTTCAAGACAGCAGCACACCTTTTTTGAAGGCAATTTTGCACGGATCATATCTCGCTAACCGTGCATCCTTTTTGGTTGATCTAAAAGCTGAAATGTTTTGCATAATATCAAGTATCAGCTCACCAAAAATCTCCCACAAACTCGTCTCCAAACCCAAGTTATGCTGGCCGCTTAAGCTCAGCTCCTCATTTTTCTCATGGTATCAGAGCACCTAGGTTATAAGTGCATAGTGTGAGCATATTTGAGTAAAGGGAAGAGTCTCGATTCAACTTGTTGCAGCTGAAGATGGCACCAAGTCTCCATAACCTACACTTAGGAGTTGAGAAGCTCAATGGCAACAACTATGCTACATGGACGGTAAAGATGGAGTCCTTACTTTTCTTTCAAGATTGTTGGGATTTAATTTCGATGTATAGAACGTCTGGAAGTGAAGAAGAATTATCCAAATGGGATAAGAAGGCCATGTTTGCAGCTCATGTGATAAGGTTGAGTGTCAAAGATGACATTCTCAGCCATCTCCTTGATGTGAAGACTCCCAAGAAGGCATGGGAGACATTGAAGAATATATATGAGTCCAAGAGCACCTCGAGGCAAGTGGCATTGAGGGCTGAACTTACCAATTGTACGAGGAAGCAAGGAGAGGATGCTTCAAGATTCATCAAGAGAGTCAAGGATCTACATCAACAACTAGTGGCTGTTGGAGATATGATGTCTGACAACGAGCTCTCTACAATCATCATCCATGGATTGCGAGATGGATATGAAGGCTTAGTTCAAGGCCTCATCATCTTGAGGGAGAAGCCATCTCTTGAGGAGATGGAACAAATTTTCAAAGATGAAGATCAAAGGCAGGCTACAATGAAGTCAATAGCTATCACGCAAGTTGGTCACTTGATAAACTCAAACACCTTTTTTTTTCAAGAGGCAAATAAATTTTTTCAAGATTATTATTTTACCTTGGATAAACAAATGGATCAATCAATTTGCACATAGCTACTTTATTTGACTTTTCCTTATTGCAACCATGTCATCTTTTCCAAGATTGACAAATTTGCTTGGTACTTAGTCAAAAAGCACTCTACTTATGCAAAGATAGTCACATTTTACCTTTTGTTTAACAATCTTGATTCAATTTTTTCCGCACACCTGCACTTTACTCTTAAAAGGTATGAGCAACTATCAATTTGCAAGAATTTCACACTTCTTTATCCCAAAAGGTTAACTCATGCTTTCGTTTCCCCAAAAGACAAGCAAAGAAACCTACCTTTTCAATTTTTCTTTCTTGATTATAGAGTAGTACCTTCTCAATGTGTTCAAATACCATCAACAATGGAAGATCCAGCAAGGTCCAAAACTCCAATGAAGTTTTTGCTTCGATTCCCCACCAACGGCGCCAAAAAATGTTTGTTGTTAACCTTTGGAGTTGTCCTCTCCAATCATTATAGCACAAAAGATCAACTACACATCTTTAAATTGTCAATCCGGGAAGTATGCAAAGACCACAACCCCTTCTAGTTAATGGAATCCAAGAATAAGAGTTGAGATGACTATTTTTCTGAGAAATTTATGGAGAAGGAGAGAATTATCTAGGGTTTTTATTATCTTGAGTTCTACAACAGCATTTTCAATGATCTTTGTGCCTAAAGTGTGCCATTTCCATAGTTGAAGTCAAATTTCAGAAATAGTACCTGTATCACACATATGAGACAATCGCGATTCTGTGAAAACTGAGAATTTCCAATTCCAGCTTTGTTCTTCTACACTTTCTTACTCAATACACTGAGAATTATCCATCTTCACTCATCTCACTCAGAAATACACAAGATAAGTTTACAAATTCCATGGATTACACAATGAAAGACTCAACAAATAAAGAGAAAGAACATGAAAGGAGAAAACACAATTTTATGCAGGAAAGTTCTTCTCATTACTTGGATAGCATCAAATTAATACAACCAACCTCTTCAAAATAGAAGAAATTATCTTTTATACTTTTTCAAGTGTCCCTTTTCACACTTGAATTTTGTTCCTTTTCTCCTTCTTCCTGAATTTTTACAACATTTGTATAAATATGTCTACCAATTTTTGACATTTTACGAATAATTTTCCTTCAAAAATTGCTTCTTCTAACATCCTTCCCCTCCTAGACTTTTTGGCTCCTAACAAAAATATCCTGACAAGAAAAATAATGAGAGCTTCCTTCATTTCTTCTTTCTTTGATAAACCTGAGACAACAGGTCATGACTCTTTCTTTATGTAATATTCAAATTGTTGACCATTTCAAATAAAGCTTTCCTCCATTGTACTGCTGCCTCTGGTCTGTCTATCACATCTTTCTTCAAGTATTTTGTATAAGCAGCTTCATATGCAACAAGTCTTGATTTAGTGATTATTGATAAATTCCCAAAAATTTCTGACTCTCTTTCAAAAAATCCATAATCAAAAGCGTCTTCGAAGATTTGAAGATAATGGCTTCCCAAAAATACTATTCTGTTGTAATAGGCCATTAAACAAATTTGATCTGGTGTTTCACTTAGGTAAAAAAGTAGAGCATTTGTAGGTGAGTTGAATCCAATGTAATTGATAGTCCTGACATCTGTATATGTGAAGGTTTCTATGCATGCTACCACAAGTCGCATCACTCTTACCAATAATATACAAGCTGGATCATTTACATCTTTGTATGTAGATATAACAGATTCTGCTGTATCAATCATATACTTCTTTGTTGGCCATGTTCCTGCTTGTGGTCCTGTTATTTTTGGGAAATTCAACCATTTTGTTGGAAGTTGACTTGCATTTCTTCTTTCCCAAAACACTGACCATTCTCTTCTTCTACCTACTGGACAATAGGCTGGATTTATCTTTAACTGTAAAGGTGCCTCTTTCCAGATCTTCCTGCATTCCTTATTAGCATCCAACCATCTGTTCCTCCATTTAGGATTAGCTTTTTCAAACAACTCCTTAGTGACATTAATTTCTTCTTCATATTCCAAATATCTATTTGGTGGTAGTCCTACCCTTGCAATCTGATAATTTTTAATACTCTCCATAATCATACAAAAAGGTATTCCTAACCCATCAGCTGCCCAATGATGTTGATCTGGGTTTACTCCTTTATTGAGAGCAAAATTTACAGTTTGTTCTTCATACTCATTATGCATTTTCCTTATAAATTCCATTCTTGATTCATTGTCTATTAAAAGCCTTTGAACAAATTCATCTAAATATTCTTCAACAGCTTTGTCTTCTTGTTCATCAAAATTTTAAATTCTGTTATCTTCTCCTCCTTCATGTTCCTCTGCTTGTGTGGTCACTACCTGTTCTTCAACCTGTTTTTGTGAATCTTCCAAGTTTTTCTGTAACTTCTCCACCATCAACATTAATCCTTGATTCTGGGATGTCAATAACTCTTTCTCTAATTTCCATTCTCTTCTTTCTTTTGCTATACCCAAATGTAATTTGTTGTATCCTGTCATTGCACTAGCATCATGCACACTAGCTTGCTTCTCCATTTACTTGACTTCCTTCAATTCTGCTTGTAACCTTAGAATTTCTTTATTCAACTCCTCCCTCTCATCCTGGGTTATTTGTACAATCTTACTCTCTTCTTTCATTTGGCCTTCCTCCATCAACAATCTGTTTATGTCTTCATTAGCTTTGATCATGATCTGATATGAGCTTTGAAGGGTTCTAAATCTTCCTTCCATTTTCTTTAATTCCATGTCCATCTTACTACTATGCTCCAACTGCTTAGCACATTTGTCCTCAAGAAATTGAATTTTATTCTGGCTCTGAACTTCTTGTCCTTCTAGTGAAATTATTCTTTGAGACAGAACTTTATTCTTTTCCTTGATGGCCCTAATCTGATCTTCCAGCTGTTCCTTTTCTTTCTTTTGCTCTTTAATGATCATACTACCTTTTACAGATTCTGACTCAGCCACCATCCCTGATATAATCATATTTCTCCTAGAGGGTCTGAATTATTCTATGTTACTCATAATGATTTGACATGCAGATCTAATATCCTTTGGTATCCTCTCAAGGCTAGTTTCTAACTTGATTTGCTTTACTTCTATCTGTTTTTCCTCTTTATATTCATTTTTTTCTCCCTCCTCTTCCTCATATTCTATAACCTGATTCTCTTCCTCTTCATAGTCTTTTTCTTCTTCCATTTCTCCTGCCTTCTTTTCCTCAATTTCCTGTTGTTTTTCTTGAATGAACTGTCTTTCCTCTTCCTGGACTTTGTTTTCCTGTATTATGGTTGAATTATTTTCCCCTGAATCCCCTTTTTGATCATTCGATTGCTGCTCCTGTTTCACCACCTGATCATCTATGTCCATTAAGTCTAGTTCTTCTTCTTTTTCTTGATTTTCTGTATATGTGGACTCCTCATTATGAACTATATCAAAGAGTACTTCCCTTATACTCTGATTTATTTCTCTTTCTGTACTTCTAGCTCTACTTTCTATGAAATCTGTTTTTTCTGATCTTACATCCTTTTCTCCCTCCTTGCCTCCATCCTCTTGACTCTGCATCTGACTATATATTTCCAACTGCTTGAAATGCCAATCCTTGCAAAATTCAAAAATTACAACTTTGTATTGGTTTCAGAAAAATCCAGATTGGAGTGCAAACATAATTGAGGAGTTGAGAAGAAACAGAAAAGGAGAGCCAGTGAGAGCTAGTGAAGACTAAAGGAATTTACAAATGATTTCTGAGGAATATCAATTGATAGGAGACCAATTGTACAAGAAAGGGATGGATGGATATTTAAGAATCTGTGTTCCTGAAAATAAGTATATGGAAATGTTAGAGATGGCACATTCTGGAGTGGCAAGAGGACATTTTTCAAGTGAAAGGACTGCTAAACTCATATTATATTCTGGTTTTTGGTGGCCAACTCTATTTCCTGATGCAAGAACATATGTGAAAAGATGTGACATTTGTCAAAGAGTAAGTCAACCAAGTAAAAGAGATAATATGCCATTAGTACCACTTATTTCAACAAGAGCATTTAGTAAATGGGGGTTGGATTCAATTGGACCTATACATCCTCCAGCAAAACAATCCCATGTTGAAAATATACTAGTAGCCACAGATTACCTGACCGAATGGGCAGAGGCCAGGACTACAAAAAGGAATGATGCTCAGACCACTGCAATATTTCTTTATGAAAATATTATCACCAGATTTGGATTACCAATTGAATTGGTAAGTGATAGGGGGACTCATTTTTTGAACCAAGTAATAGAAAACATAACTGAGTATTTCATGATTAGTCATAGAAAGTCAGCCCCTTATCATCCACAAGCCAATGGATTAGCCAAAAGTACTAATAAGGTACTTTGTACTATTTTGTCAAAATTGGTAAATGTTGGGAGTGATGGTTGGATGCACTCAGAAGATTGAGTAGATGCTGCTAATCCTGCTTTGCACCAGCCCTCAGTGACTCCAGATATGATTAGTAGACTCCTTGAGCTTCCAAATAATACCAAAATAAGCTATATGTACTTTGGAGAAGGTTTGAGTAATGATTAGATCAAAACAGATAAGTTTGTACTTCACTAGACTTGAAAACTTTCTATTTTGATCTTGATACCTGCTCAGTCTTTCACTCAGTATGACCAGCACACTCACAATTGGAAAAATTCCTTCTAGAGTTATTCAATTAGCTTAACAAGCTACCATTTGCAAGTGGAATGAAACAAAATGATAAACTATACTCTGAGAAAGATGTTTAGCAAAATTAGGGACACTCCCGACTTTTTAGGAACTCTGCAGAAAAATACCAGTGACGACTTCAAGTAAGATTTCTCTGCGATGGCTGATCCTTTGACCTTGAAACTTTGTAGGCATGTAGTATGCTTAGAGCTGATTCCAATGTGCTTTGAATCACTTGATTTGGTCCTGTGGATCCTGAGATATGCTCCTTTGAAGTTGACAGACTTGGAGTAGATGACTCAGAGACAACAGAGATAGTGAATGTGTATACTTCTATTGATTGATGTAATTGTACATACTCATTAGCTTGACAAGCATAGCTAAATGAGGTGTTGTGGTGTAGGCTATGAAGTAGCACTAACACACACTGAGTTACAACAGTAGAATGCCTCGGGGAGTGAGCTCAATTGGACTAGCTAACCCGCGCGTTTTTCCTTCACTTTTTATATGAGTTGGAAGTTAATTTGAATTTCAAATTCAAACTAAGGCTCCCTAGAATCTCTCCTCTAAAATTAGGGAGATATTCTCTCTACTAAACCATTCACTTTTTCCACGACTAATCAGGTAGGTAAGTGATTACATGAGATGCCAAGTCATATAGACTTTTACAATGGGTAAAGAGGTAAGAACTTATAGACATAAGTTCATATGGAACTTGCTTCAAATGAAGCCTTGATAAAAGTTGTCCAAGCTAATCTTCCAAGGTCCCAAGCCAAGTGTGAAGGCTTGAAATGCACCAACAGCTCCCCCTCAAGCCAAACACTTTGGCTTAAGTCTTCATCTTCAATCCTCAATTACTTCCTGCAATCCAATCATGGATTTGAATCTGCATAGCTTGTTTCCATCCAATGCTTTAGTGAGTAAATCTGCACATTGCATATTAGTAGACACATATGTCAATTGAATGTCTTTACTAAGCAACTTCTCTCTCACATAGTGGTAATGAACCTCTATGCGTTTGGTTCTAGCATGATATATTGGATTAGCTACAAGGTGAAGAGAGCTAGTATTATCTCCAAAGATAATTGGAGGTCTAGTGTATAGACCTAATTCTGTATACAAGAGTTTCAACCAGATAGCTTCTTGAGTGGCATTGGCAAGCCCTCTATACTCTGCTTCAGTGGATGACAATGCCACTGTAGGTTGCTTCTTGGCTGACCAAGAAATAGGTTTATCTCCTGCAAAACAAATGTATCCTGATGTGCTCCTCCTATCATCCTTGCATCCTGCCCAATCTGCATCTGAATATACTTTAAGGTCAATATCTGATGTATAAGGAAAGTACAAACCATGGTTCTGAGTTCCCTTCAAATACTTCAAGATCTTCTTTGCTGCCTCTAGGTGAGGTACCCTTGGTTTGTGCATGAATTGGCTTAGCACACTAACTCCATATGCTATGTCAATTCTTGTCAAGGTAGCATAATTCAAACTACCTACCACGCTTTGATATCCTGTGATGTCTTGGACTTCTTCCCCTTCATGAGCACTTAGCTTTAGGTTGATCTCCATTGGAGTGGTAGATACTTTAGCATCCTGCAAGCCAAACTTCTTGACCATATCCTGTACATACTTCTTTTGAGTGATATATATACCTGAGTTGTTGTAGACTAACTCAAGACCTAGGAAGTACTTCAATAATCCAAGATCATTGATCGTGATTTCCTTCATCATATGTCCTTTGATGTGTCTAATCCCATTGACATCATTACCTGTAATGATGATGTCATCAAAATAAACACACAAGTAGATTACCTCTGTATTACATCTCTTTATGAACAGAGAAGTATCAGCTTTGCTCATCACAAATCCTTGGTCTTGGAGGTAGGTTGTCAACCTATAATTCCATGCTCTAGGTGCCTGCTTCAAACCATATGTTGGGGCTTCACTCACTAATTAGGCATGCATATATGAAGACATATGGAGACATATGATGGAGGAAAGAAGAAGTGAAGAAAAGACCTACAGAAAATCAAGCCTAAGTGAAGGGACAATTTCACTATTGTAAATTAGTGCAAAATTAGAGTCTAGATTTGTAATTGATCTTTAGAACTTACGAGTTCAAGTCTAGATGTATGTAAACCATAGGTATATAAGTTAATTTGAGTCAGAAACATGTATGAGAGAACTCAATTTTGTAGTTTGAGTGAGTAGAGAAAAGTCGTGTAATTTCTGAGAGAGATGGTGAGAGAAAACTTCTGAGTCTGAGAGAGTTTTCCATGGCTGTGAGCAAAATTAGGCCAAGCCATTTTGTACACACCTTCTCTGATAATCAACACATGTTTGTGTAGAAGCATTGTGTCTAATTCCTATTGTACATTGAGTCTCAAGTCATTTCATATGACTATGAAAGTTAGTTGACAGTTACGACTTTTCTGGCGCACATTTGACTGATCTTCTTAAGGTCAGATCTCGAAGCATGGTGTAAAGTTTTTGGTAAGTGATAGCTCGTTGGAAAGCTATAATCCTCAACTACATTTGGTCAAAAGATCTTTGAGAAACGGGACGCGTACTCAGAGAAATCAGTTTAAGAGTGAAGGTATGTCAAATCGATGAAGTACATTTTCAGTTTTCAGACATAGTGTAAAGGTTGATACAAAATCAGAGGATTGTGAAGTTATTGCTTGAAAGTTTTGTTTGTTATGTGTTGCTTAACACTAGCAAGAACTTCTCTTAGCAAGTAATCAAAAGATTTGGCAAAGATTGAACTAATACAGGTCAGATTGAAGGATTGAAGAAAAGGCGCAGATTTCTGTGAAGTGAAATTTTGATTTTCACTAAGTTCAGAGATGAAGACTCATAATGTGAGTGTTGCTAAGCTAATGGTGGTTATGGAGGTCTTCTAATACCACATTAGTTTAGTTCTTGTGGTGTTTTACACACCAACAAGTGGTATCAGAGCAGATAAGGTCCTCGAGAAGTAAAGGAGAACAGATACAAGAAGATTTGAAGAGTTCTTTATCAAAGAAGGAGGAAGCTGAGGTGTTCAACAACCAAAGTCATCAGAAGAGTATTTCGAAGTTGCTCCCAAGAGTAAAGGTCTACACAAGGTATCATTCTTTAACCTTACACTTACAGGTTGAAGCAGAAGCAAGGATACCATGGCAGATCATGTGTCCATTGACAAATTGGACAGAGATAACTATCCTGCTTGGGTAATGAGGATGGAGGCCTTACTTATGAGTAAGGACTTAATGGTATATGTGACAGGTGAAGAGGAGAAGCCTAAATTTGAAGATGAAAGTCATCCAAGGAAGGAAGAGCTAGAAGCTTTGAAGCTATGGCAGAAGAGAGATGCAAGTGCAAGAGCTTATATATATAACACTATTACAGATCACTTGTTGCCACATATCAGAGGTTTAGAAACAGCTGAAGATATTTGGAATGCTTTGGAAGACCACTTCCAAAACACCACTAAAGCTAGGAAAGCTAGCTTATGGTCAGAGTTTACCACATTCAAGAAAAAGCAAAGTCAAAGCATTAGTGATTATGTCACTAAGATGAAGGACTTGGCAGATAGCCTTGGATCCATTGATGAGGATATTGAAGATCATAGGTTGATAGCTCAATTACTTGCAGGATTAAGAGGTGATGAAAGGTGGAAGCCTTTTGTACTTTCAACAGAACTTTCATTAAATCATTATGTGCCAGAATTAAATCAATTACTTGGATTGATGCTCACATTTGAGCAAGACTTAAAGTCAGATGGAGACAAAGGTCAAAGTTCTGCAATGTATGTGAAGAACAAAAAGAAAGGAGATAAAGGCAAAGCAAAGGATGAAGAAGAGTCAACAACTCAAGCAAATTATGCAAGAGGAAGAGGTTTTGGCAGAGGTAAAGGTCGAGGTAATGGAAGAGGTAGAGGTAATCAGAACAATAACAAGAAGACATGTTGGATTTGTGGATTGATCAATCATCTAGCATATGATTGTTGGCACAATCAACAAGGAGCAAATCAAAATCAGAACAACAATGGCAGAGGTAGAGGTGGAAGGTTTCAGAATCAATTTCAAAGAGGAAGACATAATTCAAGAGGAAGTTTTGGTAGAGGTGGTGGAAGAAATTGGAATCAGAACCAATCATACAACACTACATATTACAATTATGCAAATGATACACAGAATGACAACCATACAACATTGATGATGAATTCAATTAGTTCATCAGAGAAGGAGGATCTCAAGGTATTCTATATTGACTCTGGTTGTTCAAATCATTTATCAGGTAATATAGAATTATTGTCAGAATTGGAAGAAGGAAATTCAAGTCATACAGTACAAACAGGTGACAATACAAAACACAATGTGCATTCAATTGGAAAGGTGAAGTGCAGGAGTGGAGCTGATTTATTAACAAATGTTTTGTATGTTCCAACAATACCAAAGAATCTGATTAGTGTTGGACAAATAGTGGAAAAAGGTTTTCAAGTCAGATTTACAAATGAAGGGGTATTTGTTGAAGATCCAGAGGATGCATACAAACCCATTGTTTGTGGTAAGAAGGAAGGTAGACTTTTTACTCTCAAAGTGCAAGGAAATGTTGGTCAAGCCCTAATCACACATGGTGATGAAGTAATTACAGAGTTAGATCTTTGGCATAAAAGATTGGGACATTTCAATGAAAGAGGAATCAAAACTATGGTGGAAAATCAATCTGTATTGGGACTACCAAATGTGAAGAATCAACATATGATATACAAGTGTGAAGCTTGTCAGATGGGGAAAGCTCATAGACAACCATTTCAGAAGAAAGGTTTCAAGCATGATGGTTTGCTTGAACTCATACATACAGATGTATGGGGACCAACAAAAGAAGGTTCAATAAATGGATCTAGGTATTATGTTTTGTTTATTGATGATGCTACAAGGTGGATAACCCTTTATGTTCTAAAGGAAAGATCAGAAGTCTTTGGAGCCTTCAAACATTTTCATGCTTATGCAGAAAGAGTTACAGGTCACAAACTCAAGAGGCTAAGGTCTGATGGAGGGGGAGAATACTTCTCCCAAGAATTTAATGACTATCTTTGGAATGCAGGTATCAAGAGAGAGATAACTTGCAGGTATACACCTCAACATAATGGGGTGGCAGAAAGGAGGAATAGAACATTGGTTGAATTTGCAAGAGCAATGTTAAAAGAAAAGAATTGCCCTAATTATCTTTGGGCTGAGGCTGTAAATACAGCCACATACCTTGTGAATAGGTTACCATGTGGAGCTTTGAATGGTATGACCCCTTATGAAGCTTGGTGGGGTAAGAAACCAACACTTGACCATTGTAAAGTGTTTGGGTCAATTGCCTATGCTTATGTACCATCACAACTCAGACATAAGCTTGAACCAAAGGCAGAAAGATATGTGTTTATTGGGTATGATGAAAAACAAATGGGTTATAGACTATGGAGTCCTTTAACTAAACATTTTATTGTTTCCAGAGATGTGACTTTTGATGAACAGAAGAGTTGGTATGCAGATAAAGAATGTGATCTTGAAACATTTGAAGAAGAGATAAGAAGGAGTGCAAGAGGTAAATCACATATGCAGATAGATGGAGATGAAGAACATATGCAAGCAAGCACATCAAGAGTTGGATCATATAGAAGGAATGAAAATGGACCAATATTTGATGAAGAAGTACATCCAGATATGCATGAAGAGTGTGAACCAAGAAGGTCAACCAGAATGAGGAAGCAACCTACAAGGTATTCATATGACACTTCTTACTTGACTCAGAAAAATTATGCTTACATGGTTAAGGAAGATGAAGAACCTCAAAGCTATGATGAAGCAAAGGGTAAGAGACATTGGGAAGTAGCAATGAAGGAAGAGTTTGATGCTCTTGAAGAGAACAAAACTTGGGAACTTGTCCCAAAACCTAATGGTAAGAAAGTGATTGGAAATAAATGGGTTTACAAAGTTAAGAAGCATGCAGATGGAACTATAGCCAGATACAAAGCTAGATTGGTGGTTAAAGGCTATGCTCAAACATTTGGCATAGATTATGATGAGACATTCAGTCCTGTGGCAAAGATGTCAACCATAAGGACAATCATTGCCATTGCAGCATCAAAAGGATGGACATTGAGTCAATTGGACATTAAGAATGCATTTTTGAATGGATATATATCAGATGAGGTTTACATGGAGCAACCTCAAGGGTTTGCAGATCATAAGTTTCCAAATTATGTTTGCAGGTTGAGAAGAGCCCTTTATGGTTTGAAGCAAGCTCCAAGAGCTTGGAATTATAGACTTGTAAAGTATCTTAATGACCTTGGATATCAAAGTTCAAAGGCAGATGCAAGCTTACTTATCAAAAGAACAGATGAAGGTATGATCTACATTTGTATATATGTAGATGACATTATAATTACAGGTACCTCAAATGAAGGAATCAAGGAGGTGAAGAAGTTACTTGAAAGAGAATTCAAGATAAGTGATCTAGGAAAATTATCATATTTTCTTGGAATGGAAATCACTTATGCAGAGCATGGCATTTATGTATCACAAGAAAGGTATCTCTTGAATCTTCTAAAGAAATTTAACATGGAGAATTGCAGAGAGGCATCTACACCATTAGAAGTCAATCACAAACTCAGTAGATATGATGGTGCAGAGTTCAAAGACATGAGGAAGTATCAATCTCTAGTTGGAAGTTTGATTTATGCAACTCTAACAAGGCCTGATCTTAGTTATGCAGTTGGTGTCCTTTCCCAATTCATGCATTGTCCAAAGGATCCACATTGGATTGCAGGTCAAAGAGTTCTTAGATATATCAAAGGAACTTTGAAAGAAGGATTGTATTATCCTTTTACATCAGATATAAGATTGAGAGCCTATAGTGATTCAGATTGGGCAGGAAGTCAAGATGACAGAAGGTCTACACATGGTTACATGATATACATTGGAGATAAGCTTGTGAGTTGGTGTTCAAAGAAACAACACACAGTGGCCTTATCATCAACTGAAGCTGAATACAAAGGACTTGTAGAAGCAGCAAAGGAAGTCATATGGATGCAGACATTATTCAAAAGCTTGGGAATTGATCAAGGTATACCCATCATTCATGGAGATAACATGAGTTCATTATATCTTGCAGCAAATCCTGTGTTTCATGCAAGGACAAAGCACATAGAGATACAATACCATTTTCTTAGAGAAAAGGTAATGGAGAAAGAGATTGAAGTGGTGTATACTTCCACAAAAGATCAGATTGCAGATATTATGACAAAAAGCTTGGATGGAGTAAAGACAAGTAAGTTCAAGGAGATGGCAGGAATAAAAGAGAAGGAGACTATGTGAAGAAGTCAAATTATGCTAATTAGTGATTGAGGGGGAGCTGTTGGGGCTTCACTCACTAATTAGGCATGCATATATGAAGACATATGGAGACATATGATGGAGGAAAGAAGAAGTGAAGAAAAGACCTACAGAAAATCAAGCCTAAGTGAAGGGACAATTTCACTATTGTAAATTAGTGCAAAATTAGAGTCTAGATTTGTAATTGATCTTTAGAACTTACGAGTTCAAGTCTAGATGTATGTAAACCATAGGTATATAAGTTAATTTGAGTCAGAAACATGTATGAGAGAACTCAATTTTGTAGTTTGAGTGAGTAGAGAAAAGTCGTGTAATTTCTGAGAGAGATGGTGAGAGAAAACTTCTGAGTCTGAGAGAGTTTTCCATGGCTGTGAGCAAAATTAGGCCAAGCCATTTTGTACACACCTTCTCTGATAATCAACACATGTTTGTGTAGAAGCATTGTGTCTAATTCCTATTGTACATTGAGTCTCAAGTCATTTCATATGACTATGAAAGTTAGTTGACAGTTACGACTTTTCTGGCGCACATTTGACTGATCTTCTTAAGGTCAAATCTCGAAGCATGGTGTAAAGTTTTTGGTAAGTGATAGCTCGTTGGAAAGCTATAATCCTCAACTACATTTGGTCAAAAGATCTTTGAGAAACGGGACGCGTACTCAGAGAAATCAGTTTAAGAGTGAAGGTATGTCAAATCGATGAAGTACATTTTCAGTTTTCAGACATAGTGTAAAGGTTGATACAAAATCAGAGGATTGTGAAGTTATTGCTTGAAAGTTTTGTTTGTTATGTGTTGCTTAACACTAGCAAGAACTTCTCTTAGCAAGTAATCAAAAGATTTGGCAAAGATTGAACTAATACAGGTCAGATTGAAGGATTGAAGAAAAGGCGCAGATTTCTGTGAAGTGAAATTTTGATTTTCACTAAGTTCAGAGATGAAGACTCATAATGTGAGTGTTGCTAAGCTAATGGTGGTTATGGAGGTCTTCTAATACCACATTAGTTTAGTTCTTGTGGTGTTTTACACACCAACACCATATAGAGCCTTCTTCAGTTTACAAACATAGTTTACCTTCTTGGGATCTTCATAGCCAGGTGGTTGTGACATGTAGACTTCTTCAGATATCCATCCATTCAAGAAAGCATTCTTGACATCTAATTGGTACATGTTCCAATTTTTGGATGCAGCTACACTCACCAATATTCTAATAGTTGGCATCTTAGCCACAGGAGAAAATGTCTCCTCATAATCAATGCCTTGGGTTTGTGCAAAACCCTTGGCTACCAACCTAGCTTTGCACCTGTTGATTGTTCCATCTGAATTTCTCTTTAGCTTGTAGATCCATCTGGATCCTATCACCTTCATAGAGTCTTTCTTGGGTACCAAGTCCCAAGTATCACTCTCCTTGAGAGCTTCCATTTCTTCATCCATAGCTCCTTTCCATTCTGGTTTGGTGATTGCTTCTTCATAGGTACCTGGTTCTTCATTCAACAAATCCTTTGCAAGATATACAGAATGTTTAGTTACAAGTGATGTGTCATACCCAAATCTGATTGGTCTTTCTTTCTCTCTGAGATCTTCTAATTGCTTGAGTTGAGGATTCTGGTATATCCTCTAGCTTTTTCATCTTCATCTTCCCTTTGGACTTCCAAGCCTTGAATTCCTCAAGGTTTATTGTATCATCATCATCTGAGCTTGAATCTTCTTTCTGAATTGGTTCTTCCTTGGTGAGCCTTGGGAAGTCTTCTTCCATATCATAGGGTAGACTAACTTTCCTGCACTCATTCTCATACCATGAGTCATTCTCATCAAAGATGACATCTCTGCTTACCTTGAAGCCTTTGTTTGTTGGGTTGTAGAATCTGTATCCCTTTTGGTTCAAATCATAACCAATGAAGATACATTTTTCAGCTTTAGGGTCTAGCTTTCCCCTTACCTGTGAGGGAATATGCACATATGCTACACAACCAAATATTTTACAATGATCCAGAGAGGGTCTCTTACCATGCCAAGCTTCATATGGTGTCATGCCATCAAGTGATTTGGATGGCAACCTGTTTATGAGATAGGTGGCAGTGGATACACTCTCTGCCCAAAGATAATTTGGCAACTTCTTTTCATTAAGCATAGACCTAGCTGTTTCTACTATGAGTCTATTCCTTCTTTCAGCTACCCCATTTTGTTCAGGTGAGTACCTTGTAGTAATCTCCCTTTTGATGCCTCTTTCCTGCAAGAAATCTTCAAACTCATTAGAAAAGTACTCTCCTCCACCATCTGACCTTAGCCTCTTCAAATTTCTTCCTGTTTGGTTTTCAACAAGTGCAAGATACCTCTTGAAACAATTAAACACTTCATCTTTATGCTTCATAAATTATAAAATGGTCCATCTGCTATAATCATCAATGAAGGACACATAATACCTTGAACCTGAAATGAAAGGGTCCCTGCTAGGCCCCCAAACATCTGTGTGTACCAAGTCTAGGTAGTCTTCATGCATGAAACCTTTCCTTGAGTAGGGCAACCTGTGAGACTTACCAAACTGACATGCTCCACACTTGTAAATCATGTGTTGCTTGGACACATTAGGTATCCCAAGCACACATTGATCCCTGCACATTTGCTTTAGAGTTCTTTCACCTATGTGGCCTAATCTCTTGTGCCATATCTCTAACTCTGAAAGTGTTTGATCCTTGTAATTATACAAAGCAATGTTCTTGGTGTCTTCTAGCTCAAAAGTAAACAATCTACCTGATTTCTCTCCCTTGGCTATCCTTCTGAATCCATGTCTTGGGTCCTCCACATATGCTCCATGTTGTGTGAACCTGACCTGCAAACCTTTCTCCACAATCTGACCAACACTCATTAGATTCTTGGTGATGGTTGGTACATAGAGTACCCTGCTCAATAGGTTCTGGTTACCATCACATGTCTTCACAATTCCAATCTTAACAACAGAATGTTTAGTGTCATCACCTGTTTGTACCTGATGTTTGCCCTTGGGTTCTTCCAAATCAGAGAGTAATGCCACATTGCCAGCTACATGGTTAGAACATCCTGAGTCAATATAAAATAAATGATCATCATTTGTACCTATCTTGGAGGTCATATTCATGATCAATAGGGAGTCATCTTGCTCCTCTGTGTAGTTGTTGTAGTCCCTTCTATTTCTGAATCCACGTTGGTAGTTACCATTGTGGTTGTGGTTGTAATTGTTATTGTATTGATTGTTGTATCCATTGTAGCCTTGGTGTTGGTTGAACCTGCCTCTCCCTTGAGAGTATCCACCTCTTGAGTAGCCTCTTCCTCTCTGATTCTTGTAGTTCTTGTAGCATTCATCTGTGGTATGATTGGACAATGCACAAATGTTGCATGGTGATGAGTTGTAGGGTCTCCCCCTACCTGACTTACCTCCTCTGCCTCTGCCCCTTGATGATCTACCTCTCCCTGCATAATTAGCTTGGGAGGTAGAGCCTTTTTCATCCTGTTTCTTCCCTTTACCTTTATCCTTAACTTTCTTACCAGTATAGAGAGCAGAGGGGTTGTTACCTTTTGATTGATCTCCTGCCTTTGTAAACTTTGCTTCATGTGTGAATATGTCACGCGCGCGCGAACATCCTTTTACTCCCGAGCTCACATAGGTGTCGTCGTCATACACACAGAGGTTGAAGTTCTCCTCCCAACCATCGCCCGAGCGGCTCTATCATAAGAGAGACTCTTTTTTGATCATATTCTTACTCTCTTCTTAGAGACTAATCTCTCCCCCCTTCTACCAAATGGGCTTAATGCCCTCAGTGATGCCATGTGGCATGCTGTGCAAGACCCCCATATATACATCATGTGACATTTCCTTCTCCTTGAAAGCATTTTCGTCCTCGAAAATGTAAATGAAATGTCCGTAACGGTAGAAGAAAGTGCTCGGACTCCCCTGAACCCCATGTACTCTATGTACATGGTCATCTCTGTGTGTTGTTTCCCCGTATCCTTCCCCTTAAGAAGTCCCATATGAGATCATCTCAAAGGTGGGAAACCGTCTGAATGGTGCTTATTATCTCCCATGTACACTCAACTTCATATTATCACTCCCATGATAAACAACATCATTAAATGACCTAAGTCCATATGATGCATCCTCTATGGAGTAATAATATAAAAATCAAGTGTAAAGTGCCAAGCTCATAAGCTTGACCATACCATAATGGAGATAATAAACCATAGAATCCTCTGAATTATAGAACAAAGTCCCATATCAAGTGATATCAAACCCATCTAAGACTAAATGATAGATTGCCCTCATACCACTCTAGGTCTTCCTAACCTTGAGTGTAATCACAAGTAATAGTTTTGTCTAAACTACCTTGTGAACTATGCAAATCCATCATCTAGCTCATACATAAGAATTTCTTGGTAGTAAAATGCAATCTCTACATTTCTCCAACCGAGAAATCTGTGGTTTGTCATCCTTTACCATTGGACTAGGTTCTATTGGAAGAGCATCAATTGGCACTAGTGCAAACTCTAATATTTCTCTTCCCTCTAGTTTGCCATATGAATGCAAAAGCATTCCCTTTTGAGATTCAGATAATCCCTAAGTACCTATGCTCCTAACTGATGTTTACTCATCATACTCATGATGTAACACCAACTAAGAGTTTGGTACCCTAATAGGTTAGATATATCCCTATCTCCTGGAAACTCAAAAGAGAAGTATCATCAATCTACTCCCAGTCTAACTAATGTCAATAACTAGATCATCTCATCTAGTCAAAGACCATCACTCGAAATAAACATAACTACTTCTCTCTAGAGTCTACAAGTGAGACTCAATCTAACCATCATGACTAACTGATCTCTCTCTTGTCTTTGATAGAAGAGTGCCACTTCTATCTAGACAACCTAAAAGTGAGAAAGTGAAACTCTCTCTCTATCTCTCTCTGTAATCTCCTCTAAGGAAAAGAGCTCTAGAAGTGGAATCTATTCCACTTTCCCTTTCCCTTTGAAAGAGATTCTGTTGAATCCATTTACTCTACTTATCCATGACTGAGAACATGCACATAAGTTCTCCATGTTTTCCCTTCTAAAATAGTGGAGAATCATACTCCCATATGAAGGAAATTATATTGACAAGTAGAGTAAACAAATTCCTTCTGAAATATAAACTAAGAGATGTTTTCTAAACACCTCTTCTCTCTAAAGGAAAACATACTCTATTCTTTCCCTATGAAGAAATTATGTTTTCCTTTCCTTCTTTCTCTCCCAAGGTATAGGAGCTAAAGTGAGAGTACTGAACTAAAGTGAGATCTCTCATGGATCTCAGAACTGATTCCCACTTTCTCCTTACCTTAAAAGAGAAACTCATGAATTTATTTAGTCCTCTCTTCCATAACTAATACATAATCCCTCATTACACATATTCCTATCAAGATGGAGAACAAATCTCCCCTAAATAATGAAGGTGTATGTAGTGAAGAGTGGAGAAAATAAATTCCTAATAAGGGTCAAAGCCCTCTACTAAAATGGTCAGCAATGATGTGACATGATACCGTAAACATATGTGTATCCATAGTGAAGAACTATCTCTGCTAACCATACTTTGTGCATGGATCTATACGATCCAATCAACTAATGGAATTATCCTTCCTGAAAGCACAACATGAGTATGTGATATCCATGGTGATAAAATCACCTACCACATTCTCTACTGGAAGAATCAATCTTCCCATACTGTGAAAGAACTCTCCTCTGATCTAGTGAGACATGACGCCATGAATGATGAGTCCTTTTCTTCCTGGCCATAGAAGAAGAGTGCTCAAAGGGAAGTCGTTTCCACCGTCCCATACCAGTGAAAACTTCTTCCAATTCACGGTGTCATACCTACACTAAACCAAATATCTATTCCATATAATGGAATATATAGGTGGACTCTAATGAATCCCATATCCTAAAATCATATTAGTGGACTGAAATGAGTCCCATGTCCTTGAACTAGTTAGTTTGGTTCTAGTCAACAATGTGACAATGGATATCCCCTTTCTGTTCCAAACCAACTTGTTCCTAGGTACAAAGACTAGGTCTAAGTACCTCTCTGTAGATCCCGATATACATATATATGTATTGGGTACCCCAACTGTTCCTGACTAAGGGATCTATGCTCTATACCATAGAGCTCGTGCCATGCCTATGGCCTTCCTAACCATCACTCGAATCACATAAGCATCCGTCGATGCTATCTCATGAAACCCATCTTTATGATCCCATCCATTTGGTTTCCTTAGTAGTGTAGCAAAAAATGCTTCACTACTTGGTCAAGTGATGTAGGTGAGTGAAACTAGTCACTCTTTGGGTATTCATCATGATACCCCATAGTCTCCTAATTCTACTGTGAGACTCTTGTGAAGATAAATAAATCTTCACTACCTTGGAGATTATCCTAAATGTATCTCCCGAGCCTGAATGCAACTTCCTGAACCCATAGGATTGCTTGTGCACATTACTAATGGTGAAGGTATAGCTCCTTCCGTTAGCAATCCTATGGTCTAAATCCATAAGGATTATATATAGGGATCCTGCTACTACCGAAGTTGCCTTATATATAATACTGTGATGGTCCTAAGTCCATCAAATACATGCTTATAAGCATGCCTAAAACTTATTGATGTTTGCAGAAAGGCATGTTACCATGCCATAACCTTCTTGCCTAAAGGCAAGTGCGTATATAACGCCATGTGGTAGAAAAAAATTCGACAGCATTTCCCCAGGAAATGGAATTCCAAAAAAAATTTAAACCATAGCTCAGTGGCACTCAGGCCACCCAAAAACATAGGGCTTGACAGGCCCATGGCATGCACGCCATAAACTTATATATGGATTCCATGACCTGCAAAAACACAAAAGTATTTGCTAGCAACCATTCCCGGTGTTGCATAGCCATATAGTTTCTGTAATCTTCTTTCCTGCAAACAATCAAAAAGTATACTTCCTGCATGTTGATCCATACTTTTAAGAGCTTAAACAATGATCAACACTTGATGTATGCAATCCCATTCATGCATGTAGATACAGAACATGCCATAACATAGATAAAATGCCAGAAAGCATAAAATATACGTCCCTGAGTAGTTTGATTTTGGAATTGCATGCATCCAATTGCTCTCGATAAGCTTCGAGACCTCTGCACCTTCCTCCTCAGGTCCTAACATAAACTTTGAAGTGTCCGAAAACATCGGAGCACTCCCCAAAACATAAAGCATGGTCAGGTGATTACAAAAATAATGCAAATTTAGCTCAAAAATGCATTAGTAATCCTTCTTTAGACCTGCAAAAACCACTTTAGGACCTGCAAATGTTCATAAACTGAAATATAAAGCATGTGCAAATAGGTCGAAGTGAAATTACTCGAATCGCCTTCCCGGTTTGAAAGATATGGCTCCCGGAAGGTGGTCGCCCAAAACTGTTCAGATTTTGCAGAGCTATTCAGACCTGCAAAAATACTTATTTTCCAAAATTTTTTCTCATAAACTGAAAGTAGACCTTGTGCTCTTCGAAACGAGCCATAGCACGTCCTATTTGGAATTTTCTAGCCCAAGATATGGCCATTCCAAGTGGGACATGTCAACTAGTGGACTGTTGGAGGGGCTGGAAAAAGTGTAAAAATGTGATTTTTGGGGTGCCCAAAAGCATTCTTCCATCATGCAAATGCTAAAATTCTCTCCATAATCTCAGAGAGTGGTATATGAAGATGCTTAGGCCAATTTTCACTCTTCCAAATCCTCCCTTGGTGCCTGCTAAATCCCTCCCCAAAAGAGGCCTAAATTAAGATTTTGCTTTTATGCAAAAACTTAAATGGGAGCTCTTAGCAAGCTTCTAATCCACTCTAAATGTGGATTTCTCTTGGATTATATACAATAATCCATGGGAAGCCTCTAAATGATTTTTTTCTTACTCCAAGAAGTGGAGTTTGGCAAAAGATTAATTTCTGAAATTTTCCAAAAAGTGCGGGAAGGGGGTCTTTGAGGAAGTAAAATTCCTCCTTCACTTATCATTTTAATGAATCTAATGATTCGCCTACAAATTCCATACACCATACTCTCAGTAAATATACTTTTTCCCATCCATCCATAGCTATAGCACCTATTTTTCCCTCTTCCAAAATGGGATTTTCTCAAATTTAGGTGCTGAAATTTTTTATCAAACTGTGATGGAAGGGGGTTTTGTGGAGCTTCAAACTCCCATCAAACTGAGGTATCTTATGGATTTCTTGATTGTATATGGAAGTCAATACACTAGACTATAAGTGTGCATGGTTTTTTCCATAAAACTATGAAAAATACCTCCTCTTTTTGCCTTCCAAAAATGGCTATTTATCCAAAATAGCTCCTGAAATTTATGCAAAAATCATAAAAGTAGAGTATTTAAGAGATACTCTAAACTTGGCCTTCTTGTATTTGGAGGGAATCTTTAATCCTGAATGAGAATATATATACCTCATACTCTCCGTACATGTGATTTCCCTCCCGGATCTTGGCCTCCTAACAGTTCATGGTGCTTCTCGAAAATGCAAACCTCTCAAAATTGAAATAATAATACCTGTGATTAACATGAAGCTCCATGCCTGTAAATTTGAAATCAAAACCTTGGACAAGTCCTGGAGTATGCTCTTCATTCGTAGACTCTTCATATGCAGCAGGTGCATCCCATCTCTCTCTCTTGTTTGTTCTCGATCTTCATTTGAAGACGCCTTCCGAGAACATTCTTCATCTAGTCCTCCAAACTATACATAGTCTGACGGACATCGAAGGTTGAGGATGAGCTTTTCCATACTTCACGAGCATCTGTGACTAAGGTAGTATGAACGGCTATGGCCTTATGGATAGACTGACACGCTTCAACACAGAGAAATAGAAGGAACTGGAGCTCTCAATGGGCATTCGTCTCTCCAGATTCCCACTGTGAGCGTGGGCGAGCTGTTGTCCAGGCTGAATTTAAACCGACCAAAGCCGACGGGGGGGACTCCTCTACGTCCGTTTGCACTGCGTTATCAAGTTCTGCACCTGCTATCAAATACAAGGACTTGCATAGGCGCCTTGGATACCCCAAGAGCCTTGCATATAGGGGACCAGGGTTCGACCCCCTTCTCCTGCATGTACGAGTTGCGCTGGCCATTATTGCTTCTTTCCAAGATCGGAACGCTCTGATACCACTGTCACGCGCGCGCGAACATCCTTTTACTCCCGAGCTCACATAGGTGTCGTCGTCATACACACAGAGGTTGAAGTTCTCCTCCCAACCATCGCCCGAGCGGCTCTATCATAAGAGAGACTCTTTTTTGATCATATTCTTACTCTCTTCTTAGAGACTAATCTCTCCCCCCTTCTACCAAATGGGCTTAATGCCCTCAGTGATGCCATGTGGCATGCTGTGCAAGACCCCCATATATACATCATGTGACAGAATATTGGCCCATGAGTGTTGTGAGATCTGGGGTATGCATGTCCATATAGAAGTCCATTGCAGTGGTGAAACTTTCCCACTTATCATCTGCCTTGAGTCCATTTGTTACTTGCCTGACTATTTGCTCCTCTTCAATCTCCTCTCCAATGCTTGCTAATTGGTCTGCCACATCTTTAATCTTTGTTACATACTCTGAGACTGATTGCTTGGGCTGCTTCCTAAGGGTTGTGAATTCAATCCACAGTTGATTCTTCGTGGCCCTTGTGTTGGAAGAAAAGTATGTTGACAAGGTTTCCCAAGTCTCTTGGGAAGTCTTACAATTCCTTACATGAGGTAAAAGAAAGTCAGATATAGAGTTAAGAAGGTAAGACCTTGCCAAAGCATCTTTTGCACACCATTGGTTGAGCCTCTCATGTTCATCCTTGGTGGGTAGTCCTCTAGTTTTAAATGAGGGCAATTCCTCATCTCTTGATATGTATCCAAATAAGCTCCTTCCTTGTAGATAGGTCTTCATCCTCAGAGACCAAGCTTGGTAGTTGTTCCTGTCCAATTTATCAATGAATGAAGGAAAACCATCTCCCATGTTTACCTTATTTGCTCTGATACCACTGTTGGGAGTGATGGTTGGATGCACTCAGAAGATTGAGTAGATGCTGCTAATCCTGCTTTGCACCAGCCCTCAGTGACTCCAGATATGATTAGTAGACTCCTTGAGCTTCCAAATAATACCAAAATATTCTATATGTACTTTGGAGAAGGTTTGAGTAATGATTAGATCAAAGCAGATAAGTTTGTACTTCACTAGACTTGAAAACTTTCTATTTTGATCTTGATACCTGCTCAGTCTTTCACTCAGTATGACCAGCACACTCACAATTGGAAAAATTCCTTCTAGAGTTATTCAATTAGCTTAACAAGCTACCATTTGCAAGTGGAACGAAACAAAATGATAAACTATACTCTGAGAAAGATGTTTAGCAAAATTAGGGACACTCCCGACTTTTTAGGAACTTTGCAGAAAAATACCAGTGACGACTTCGAGTAAGATTTCTCCGAGATGGCTGATCCTTGGGCCTTGAAACTTTGTAGGCATGTAGTATGCTTAGAGCTGATTCCAATGTGCTTTGAATCACTTGATTTGGTCCAGTGGATCCTGAGATATGCTCCTTTGAAGTTGACAGACTTGGAGTAGATGACTCAGAGACAACAGAGATAGTGAATGTGTATACTTCTATTGATTGATGTAATTGTACATACTCATTAGCTTGACAAGCATAGCTAAATGAGGTGTTGTGGTGTAGGCTATGAAGTAGCACTAACGCACACTGAGTTACAACAGTAGAATGCCTCGGGGAGTGAGCTCAATTGGACTAGCTAACCCGCGAGTTTTTCCTTCACTTTTTATATGAGTTGGAAGTTAATTTGAATTTCAAATTCAAACTAAGGCTCCCTAGAATCTCTCCTCTAAAAGTAGGGAGATATTCTCTCTACTAAACCATTCACTTTTTCCATGACTAATCAGGTAGGTAAGTGATTACATGAGATGCCAAGTCATATAGACTTTTACAATGGGTAAAGAGGTAAGAACTTATAGACATAAGTTCATATGGAACTTGCTTCAAATGAAGGCTTGATAAAAGTTGTCCAAGCTAATCTTCCAAGGTCCCAAGCCAAGTGTGAAGGCTTGAAATGCACCAACAGCTCCCCCTCAAGCCAAACACTTTGGCTTAAGTCTTCATCTTCAATCCTCAATTACTTCCTGCAATCCAATCATGGATTTGAATCTGCATAGCTTGTTTCCATCCAATGCTTTAGTGAGTAAATCTGCACATTGCATATTAGTAGACACATATGTCAATTGAATGTCTTTACTAAGCAACTTCTCTCTCACATAGTGGTAATGAACCTCTATGTGTTTGGTTCTAGCATGATATATTGGATTAGCTGCAAGGTGAAGAGAGCTAGTATTATCTCCAAAGATAATTGGAGGTCTAGTGTATAGACCTAATTCTGTATACAAGAGTTTCAACCAGATAGCTTCTTGAGTGGCATTGGCAAGCCCTCTATACTCTGCTTAAGTGGATGACAATGCCACTGTAGGTTGCTTCTTGGCTGACCAAGAAATAGGTTTATCTCCTGCAAAACAAATGTATCCTGATGTGCTCCTCCTATCATCCTTGCATCCTGCCCAATCTGCATCTGAATATACTTTAAGGTCAATATCTGATGTATAAGGAAAGTACAAACCATGGTTCTGAGTTCCCTTCAAATACTTCAAGATCTTCTTTGCTGCCTCTAGGTGAGGTACCCTTGGTTTGTGCGTGAATTGGCTTAGCACACTAACTCCATATGCTATGTCAATTCTTGTCAAGGTAGCATAATTCAAACTACCTACCATGCTTTGATATCCTGTGATGTCTTGTACTTCTTCCCCTTCATGAGCACTTAGCTTTAGGTTGATCTCCATTGGAGTGGTAGATACTTTAGCATCCTGCAAGCCAAACTTCTTGACCATATCCTGTACATACTTCTTTTGAGTGATATATATACCTGAGTTGGTGTAGACTAACTCAAGACCTAGGAAGTACTTCAATAATCCAAGATCATTGATCTTGAATTCCTTCATCATCTGTCCTTTGATGTGTCTAATCCCATTGACATCATTACCTGTAATGATGATGTCATCAACATAAACACACAAGTAGATTACCTCTGTATTACATCTCTTTATGAACAGAGAAGTATCAGCTTTGCTCATCACAAATCCTTGGTCTTGGAGGTAGGTTGTCAACCTGTAATTCCATGCTCTAGGTGCCTGCTTCAAACCATATAGAGCCTTCTTCAATTTACAAACATAGTTTACCTTCTTGGGATCTTCATAGCCAGGTGGTTGTGACATGTAGACTTCTTCAGATATCCATCCATTCAAGAAAGCATTCTTGACATCTAATTGGTACATGTTCCAATTTTTGGATGCAGCTACACTCACCAATATTCTGATAGTTGGCATCTTAGCCACTGGAGAAAATGTCTCCTCATAATCAATGCCTTGGGTTTGTGCAAAACCCTTGGCTACCAACCTAGCTTTGTACCTGTTGATTGTTCCATCTGAATTTCTCTTTAGCTTGTAGATCCATCTGGATCCTATCACCTTCATAGAGTCTTTCTTGGGTACCAAGTCCCAAGTATCACTCTCCTTGAGAGCTTCCATTTCTTCATCCATAGCTCCTTTCCATTCTGGTTTGGTGATTGCTTCTTCATAGGTACCTGGTTCTTCATTCAACAAATCCTTTGCAAGATATACAGAATGTTTAGTTACAAGTGATGTGTCATACCCAAATCTGATTGGTCTTGCTTTCTCTCTGAGATCTTCTAATTGCTTGAGTTGAGGATTCTGGTATATCCTCTAGCTTTTTCATCTTCATCTTCCCTTTGGACTTCCAAGCCTTGAATTCCTCAAGGTTTATTGTATCATCATCATCTGAGCTTGAATCTTCTTTCTGAATTGGTTCTTCCTTGGTGAGCCTTGGGAAGTCTTCTTCCATATCATAGGGTAGACTAACTTTCCTGCACTCATTCTCATACCATGAGTCATTCTCATCAAAGATGACATCTCTGCTTACCTTGAAGCATTTGTTTGTTGGGTTGTAGAATCTGTATCCCTTTTGGTTCAAATCATAACCAACGAAGATACATTTTTCAGCTTTAGGGTCTAGCTTTCCCCTTACCTGTGAGGGAATATGCACATATGCTACACAACCAAAGATTTTACAATGATCCAAAGAGGGTCTCTTACCATGCCAAGCTTCATATGGTGTCATGCCATCAAGTGATTTGGATGGCAACCTGTTTATGAGATAGGTGGCAGTGGATACACTCGCTGCCCAAAGATAATTTGGCAACTTCTTTTCATTAAGCATAGACCTAGCTGTTTCTACTATGAGTCTATTCCTTCTTTCAGCTACCCCATTTTGTTCAGGTGAGTACCTTGTAGTAATCTCCCTTTTGATGCCTCTTTCCTGCAAGAAATCTTCAAACTCATTGGAAAAGTACTCTCCTCCACCATCTGATCTTAGCCTCTGTTGGAACATCAAGCTTACACTATGCTTGAGGTGGATTTGATCTACATCAAAGGCTATCGCATCGAAAGAATATCCGTTGGAGAGTTCTTTTTCATATGCTCATTTATTATATTTTTTGAGAATATTTTGATGGCTCATTTACCGTTGTAAAAGCCTTGAGTTGTACACATGTAAAGGTACAAATATAGGGCCAAAATCCCACAAAATTTTGGTGGTTGAAGTTGCATTCAATCAAGCAAGCAATCACCTAAAAGTAGATCAATCAAGATCTTCACTTTTCCTAGATTGTAGGGAAGTGAATTGATTCCCTCCAACAACCATTCCCACCTTCATGTGAATTCAAATTCAAGTTGTAAAAGTCGTGGAAGAATCCTAGAGGCTATATAAGGAGTTGAAATCGCTTGTACATTACATGGAAGCAATATACATACACTTGTGACCATCATTGTCTTGCTCCTTCAATTTTCTGCATCATCTTTTTCGCCAACAGTAATCTTGCAGAGGCTGCTGCTCTCTCCTCAGAGCTCCAAATTGAGTGCAAGAGGACTCATTGGAAAGGTATCAGTGTCTAGTTTATGCCTGTAAATTTTCAAAGCATTTGGTTCAGCAGATTTGGAGAAAGCTTAGTTTTTCTGCCTCGGGGTCAATCTCTGCGTATTCCTGAAAAATAGGAAGTACCACCGGTGAATGTCGCATTCATTCCTATAGCATATTTTGCTTATTCCTTATACTTTTGTGCATTCCATACACTCAACCCTATGTGTATCACTCCCATAAAAGGATTTTTTCTAATTGTAATCACACTGGTCGCTATGGGCATTTGAAGTTCATTGTCTCTTCCATAGATAGTAAGTTTTTTGAGCTAGTCGACCTGCGAACCTATCTGTTTTGTATCGACTCATTCTCCTTGATGCTCCAAGGTACATAGTGTGTTTCTTTGCACTTATAGCATGCCTATAAGGTCTATTTGAGTCTCCAAAAGCTCAAGGGCTGGTCTTGTGCCGGTTGGCTTGACCAAACTTCATCGCTTCGAAACGCACTTTTCTACCTTCGACAAGCTTCTCCAAGTTCTTTCAGTGGTATCAGAGCTAGTTCAAGATGGGTGACGGCTTTCCCTCAATGATCGAGAAGCTTGATCGACACAACTACGCGGCTTGGCAAATCAGAATGGAGGCCTACTTGCAAGGTAGAAATCTTTATGGAATTGTAGCAGGTGATGAAGCTATGCCTATTCCAAGATCCAAAGGAGGACCTACACAAGAGGAGACAGATAAGCTCACACTTTGGTGCGCAAGGGATGCTCAAGCAAGGTCGTACATACTAAACTCTATCTCTGACTTTCTATTACCACATATTAGAGGATGCAAGACATCTCAAGAGACTTGGGATGCCCTGGAGACTTTCTTTTCTGCTAGTACCAAAGCAAGAAAGAATCATCTTTGGAACGAGTTCAACCAAATGAAGAAGACACCTAAACAAACCATCACAGAGTTTGTTACCAAGGTCAAGGAGGTTGCGGATCAGTTAGCATCCATTGGAGAGCTGATTGAAGAAGAGGTCATCATGAGGCAAATTCTCAACGGCATTCGAAGTGATAAGCAATGGCAATCCTTCACGACGGCTTACGATCTCATCATGGATGTGCAGACTCCAGACTTCAACATCTTTCTTGGACAACTCTTCAATCAAGAAGCCAACAATAGCATAAAGGAAGGTAACTCTTATCATGGTAATTCAACGAGTGCTCTATATGCAGATAAGAAGGATAAGAAGCAGAAAGGCAAGAAGAAGGAAGAAGACGAAGAAGAGACTTCCCAAGCCAACTTCGCAAGCAAGAGCAAGTGGAAAGGGAAGAAGAAAGGACCAAAGCAAGACAAAGCCAAAGGTCAGAATGTTCAACCTTGTGCCATATGCGATAAGACCAACCACACCACTCAGAACTGCTGGTTCAATGGGAAGACCCAGAAAGGAAGTGGAAGAGGTGGATATGGCGGCAATAGAGGCAGAGGTGGACACAACTTCAACAACAACAATAGAAGCTATAATAGAAGGGACTACAACAATTATTCAGAAGATCAACCACATGAAGACTCATTACTTCTTATGAACCTAAGCCACAAAGAAGGTAAAGAAGATGATCATTTGTTCTACATAGATTCAGGATGTTCGAATCATGTTGCAGGCAACATTGCTCTTCTATCTGACTTGGAAAGTCCAAAGCATAGACATGAAGTGCAAACAGGGGATGACACGAAGCACAATGTGGAGAAGATTGGTAATGTCAAAGCTTCCAATGGCAGGACAAACATTCTGAGTAAGGTTCTGTATGTACCCACTATCACTAAAAACCTAATAAGTGTAGGCCAAATAGTTGAAAAAGGCTTGCAAGTTAGGTTCACCCAACATGGAGCTTTTGTGGAAGATCCATGTCAAGGCTTCAAGAAGATAGCCCGAGGTGAGAAGCATGGTAGAATGAAGTGTTTGATTGCTTCAAGAAGTATCTTGCGCATGTGGAGAATCATACAGGTAGATCACTAAAGAAGCTCAGATCTGATGGAGGGGGAGAATACTTCTCCAAAGATTTTGATGAGTTCTTGCAGGATAAAGGTATCAAAAGGGAAGTAACTACTAGGCTCTCCTCAACTAAATGGAATTGCAGAGAGGAGAAACAAGACATTGGTTGGATCAGCCCGAACAATGCTTGAAGAGAAGAAGTTGCCACATTATCTATGGGCAGAAGCTATTTCAACTGCAGTGTACCTTGTCAATCGACTACCATCCAAATCACTTCAAGGTATGACTCCTTATGAAGCATGGCATGGAAGAAAACCTAGTCTTGGACATTGCAAGGTTTTTGGTTGTTTAGCTTATGTTCATGTACCATCACAAATAAGAGGTAAGCTAGATGAAAGGGCAACAAAGGCAGTGTTTATTGGATATGATTCAACTCAGATGGGTTACAGGTTCTTCAATCCTTCAACCAAGCAATTCACTACAAGTAGAGATGTTGTGTTTGAAGAACACAGGTCTTGGTATGATGAAGACAAACAAAAGGTAACACTACCATATGATCTTGATTATGGCTCTCATCAATTAGGAAGCAAGCATGATACACAGGTGCAGGATCCAAGAAGTGATACAGACGATGACCAAGATGAAAGAGAAAGGGATTACAAGCTATGGAAGTCAAGAGGCAAAGCAAAGATGCAAGAGGTTGGAGAATGCTCCAAACAAGCACCTAGAAGATCAGCAAGAGAGAAGAAACAACCAGAAAGGTATGGATATGATTCCACATTTATTACAAAGCATTCAATCTACTTGGCAAAAGACTCTATTTCAGAGGAACCCTCAACCTATGAAGAGGCAAAGGGAAACCCTAATTGGGAAAAGGCCATGAACGAAGAGATAGATGCATTGAAGGAAATGGACACTTGGGATTTGGTTCCAATGTCACCGAATCAAAAGGTAATTGGTTGCCGATGGGTATATAAAGTTAAAAGAAATTCAGATGGATCAGTTTGCAGGTACAAGGCAAGATTAGTTGCCAAAGGATGCTCACAAACTCATGGTATAGACTATGAGGAAACATTCTCACCAGTTGCAAAGATGACTACAATTAGGACATTGATAAGTGTAGCTGCTGCAAGGAATTGGAGACTCCTCCAACTTGATGTGAAAAATGCATTCTTAAATGGTTGGATAAGTGAAGAGGTATACATGTCACAACCACCAGGTTTTGAAAACCCTAATCATCCATCTTATGTTTGCAGACTTAAGAAAGCATTGTATGGATTGAAACAAGCTCCAAGAGCTTGGAATTACAGGTTGGTTACATATCTTCAAGACCAAGGGTTCAAAGCTAGCAGCTCCGATCCTTCTCTATTCATCAAAAGGGATCACAATGAGGTTATCTATCTATGTGTATATGTAGATGATATTATTGTGACAGGTGATGATCTAAATGGCATTCAAAGGATCAAGAGACACATGCAAGAGGAGTTCAAAATCAGTGACCTAGGTGAGCTCACATATTTCCTAGGTATGCAGGTGATATATACAGATGAAGGAATGTATTTGACTCAAAGAAGATACATTCAGGATCTTCTTCTCAAGTTCAAAATGGAGAACACTAAACCTGCAGGTACACCTTTGGAGATGAATCATAAACTTAGTGTTTATGAAGGTGAGAAAATTGAAGACATTAAAGAATATCAAAGCTTGGTAGGTAGCTTGATATATGCTACTCACACAAGGGCAGACATCTCATATAGTGTGGGAGTGCTTAGTCAGTTCATGCACTCACCGAGAAGACCACACATGGATGCGGCTAAGAGAGTACTGAAGTATCTCAAAGGTACAATCAACGAAGGTATATTCTATCCTTACTCTTCAGATTTGGATATCAAAATCTACTCAGATGCAGATTGGGCAGGAGCTAAGGATGATAGAAAAAGTACATCTGGTTACTTAGCATTTGCAGGTTCGAAGCTAGTGTCATGGAGTTCCAAGAAGCAACCAACAGTTGCTTTATCCTCAACTGAAGCAGAGTACAGAGGCTTGACCATAGCAACTCAAGAGGCAATATGGTTAAAAGCATTGTATACAGACTTGGGACTTGTGAGTTCCAAACCTCACATATTTGGAGATAATGTAAGTTCCATGCATCTAGCGGCAAATCCTATTTTCCATGCGAGAACCAAGCACATAGAAGTCCATTACCATTTCATCAGGGAGAAGCTCATGGCAAAGGAGATTGACATTTCTTTTGTTCCGACTGAAAAGCAAGTAGCAGATATGATGACAAAGGCACTTGATGGAATAAAGCTTTGTAGATTCAAAGCTATGGCAGGTATTCAACCTATCAGAGAATGAAGACTCAAGCATACTTTAGCTTGAGGGGGAGCTGTTGGAACATCAAGCTTACACTATGCTTGAGGTGGATTTGATCTACATCAAAGGCTATCGCATCGAAAGAATATCCGTTGGAGAGTTCTTTTTCATATGCTCATTTATTATATTTTTTGAGAATATTTTGATGGCTCATTTACCGTTGTAAAAGCCTTGAGTTGTACACATGTAAAGGTACAAATATAGGGCCAAAATCCCACGAAATTTTGGTGGTTGAAGTTGCATTCAATCAAGCAATCAATCACCTAAAAGTAGATCAATCAAGATCTTCACTTTTCCTAGATTGTAGGGAAGTGAATTGATTCCCTCCAACAACCATTCCCACCTTCATGTGAATTCAAATTCAAGTTGTAAAAGTCGTGGAACACTCCTAGAGGCTATATAAGGAGTTGAAATCACTTGTACATTACATGGAAGCAATATACATACACTTGTGACCATCATTGTCTTGCTCCTTCAATTTTCTGCATCATCTTCTTCGCCAACAGTAATCTTGCAGAGGCTGCTGCTCCCTCCTCAGAGCTCCAAATTGAGTGCAAGAGGACTCATTGGAAAGGTATCAGTGTTTAGTTTATGCCTGTAAATTTTCAAAGCATTTGGTTCAGCAGATTTGGAGAAAACTCAGTTTTTCTGCCTCGGGGTCAATCTCTACGTATTCCTGAAAAATAGGAAGTACCACCGGTGAATGTCGCATTCATTCCTATAGCATATTTTGCTTATTCCTTATACTTTTGTGCATTCCATACACTCAACCCTATGTGTATCACTCCCATAAAAGGATTTTTTCTAATTGTAATCACGCTGGTCGCTATGGGCATTTGAAGTTCATTGTCTCTTCCATAGATAGTAAGTTTTTTGAGCTAGTCGACCCGCGAACCTATCTGTTTTGTATCGACTCATTCTCCTTGATGCTCCAAGGTACATAGTGTGTTTCTTTGCACTTATAGCATGCCTATAAGGTCTATTTGAGTCTCCAAAAGCTCAAGGGCTGGTCTTGTGCCGGTTGGCTTGACCAAACTTCATCGCTTCGAAACGCACTTTTCTACCTTCGACAAGCTTCTCCAAGTTCTTTCAGCCTCTTCAAGTTTCTTCCTGTTTGGTTTTCAACAAGTGCAAGATACCTCTTGAAACAATTAAACACTTCATCTTTATGCTTCATAAAGTATAAAATGGTCCATCTGCTATAATCATCAATGAAGGACACATAATACCTTGAACCTGAAATGAAAGGGTCCTTGCTAGGCCCCCAAACATCTGTGTGTACCAAGTCTAGGTAGTCTTCATGCATGAAACCTTTCCTTGAGTAGGGCAACCTGTGAGACTTACCAAACTGACATGCTCCACACTTGTAAATCATGTGTTGCTTGGACACATTAGGTATCCCAAGCACACATTGATCCCTGCACATTTGCTTTAGAGTTCTTTCACCTATGTGGCCTAATCTCTTGTGCCATATCTCTAACTCTGAAAGTGTTTGATCCTTGTAATTATACAAAGCAATGTTCTTGGTGTCTTCTAGCTCAAAAGTAAACAATCTACCTGATTTCTCTCCCTTGGCTATCCTTCTGAATCCATGTCTTGGGTCCTCCACATATGCTCCATGTTGTGTGAACCTGACCTGCAAACCTTTCTCCACAATCTGACCAACACTCATTAGATTCTTGGTGATGGTTGGTACATAGAGTACCCTGCTCAATAGGTTCTGGTTACCATCACATGTCTTCACATTTCCAATCTTAACAACAGAATGTTTAGTGTCATCACCTGTTTGTACCTGATGTTTGCCCTTGGGTTCTTCCAAATCAGAGAGTAATGCCACATTGCCAGCTACATGGTTAGAACATCCTGAGTCAATATAAAATAAATGATCATCATTTGTACCTATCTTGGAGGTCATATTCATGATCAATAGGGAGTCATCTTGCTCCTCTGTGTAGTTGTTGTAGTCCCTTCTATTTCTGAATCCACGTTGGTAGTTACCATTGTGGTTGTGGTTGTAATTGTTATTGTATTGATTGTTGTATCCATTGTAGCCTTGGTGTTGGTTGAACCTGCCTCTCCCTTGAGAGTATCCACCTCTTGAGTAGCCTCTTCCTCTCTGATTCTTGTAGTTCTTGTAGCATTCATCTGTGGTATGATTGGACAATCCACAAATGTTGCATGGTGATGAGTTGTAGGGTCTCCCCCTACCTGACTTACCTCCTCTGCCTCTGCCTCTTGATGATCTACCTCTCCCTGCATAATTAGCTTGGGAGGTAGAGCCTTTTTCATCCTGTTTCTTCCCTTTACCTTTATCCTTAACTTTCTTATCAGTATAGAGAGCAGAGGGGTTGTTACCTTTTGATTGATCTCCTGCCTTTGTAAACTTTGCTTCATGTGTGAATTATTGGCCCATGAGTGTTGTGAGATCTGGGGTATGCATGTCCATATAGAGGTCCATTGCAGTGGTGAAACTTTCCTACTTATCATCTGCCTTGAGTCCATTTGTTACTTGCCTGACTATTTGCTCCTCTTCAATCTCCTCTCCAATGCTTGCTAATTGGTCTGCCACATCTTTAATCTTTGTTACATACTCTGAGATTGATTGCTTGGGCTGCTTCCTAAGGGTTGTGAATTCAATCCACAGTTGATTCTTCCTGGCCCTTGTGTTGGAAGAAAAGTATGTTGACAAGGTTTCCCAAGTCTCTTGGGAAGTCATACAATTCCTTACATGAGGTAAAAGAAAGTCAGATATAGAGTTAAGAAGGTAAGACCTTGCCAAAGCATCTTTTGCACACCATTGGTTGAGCCTCTCATGTTCATCCTTGGTGGGTAGTCCTCTAGTTTTAAATGAGGGCAATTCCTCATCTCCTGATATGTATCCAAATAAGCTCCTTCCTTGTAGATAGGTCTTCATCCTCAGAGACCAAGCTTGGTAGTTGTTCCTGTCCAATTTGTCAATGAATGAAGGAAAACCATCTCCCATGTTTACCTTATTTGCTCTGATACCACTGTTGGGAGTGATGGTTGGATGCACTCAGAAGATTGAGTAGATGCTGCTAATCCTGCTTTGCACCAGCCCTCAGTGACTCCAGATATGATTAGTAGACTCCTTGAGCTTCCAAATAATACCAAAATATGCTATATGTACTGTGGAGAAGGTTTGAGTAATGATTAGATCAAAACAGATAAGTTTGTACTTCACTAGACTTGAAAACTTTCTATTTTGATCTTGATACCTGCTCAGTCTTTCACTCAGTATGACCAGCACACTCACAACTGGAAAAATTCCTTCTAGAGTTATTCAATTAGCTTAACAAGCTACCATTTTCAAGTGGAATGAAACAAAATGATAAACTATACTCTGAGAAAGATGTTTAGCAAAATTAGGGACACTCCCGACTTTTTAGGAACTTTGCAGAAAAATACCAGTGACGACTTCGAGTAAGATTTCTCCGAGATGGCTGATCCTTTGACCTTGAAACTTTGTAGGCATGTAGTATGCTTAGAGCTGATTCAAATGTGCTTTGAATCACTTGATTTGGTCCAGTGGATCCTGAGATATGCTCCTTTGAAGTTGACAGACTTGGAGTAGATGACTCAGAGACAACAGAGATAGTGAATGTGTATACTTCTATTGATTGATGTAATTGTACATACTCATTAGCTTGACAAGCATAGCTAAATGAAGTGTTGTGGTGTAGGCTATGAAGTGGCACTAACACACACTGAGTTACAACAGTAGAATGCCTCGGGGAGTGAGCTCAATTGGACTAGCTAACCCGCGAGTTTTTCCTTCACTTTTTATATGAGTTGGAAGTTAATTTGAATTTCAAATTCAAACTAAGGCTCCCTAGAATCTCTCCTCTAAAAGTAGGGAGATATTCTCTCTACTAAACCATTCACTTTTTCCACGACTAATCAGGTAGGTAAGTGATTACATGAGATGCCAAGTCATATAGACTTTTACAATGGGTAAAGAGGTAAGAACTTATAGACATAAGTTCATATGGAACTTGCTTCAAATGAAGCCTTGATAAAAGTTGTCCAAGCTAATCTTCCAAGGTCCCAAGCCAAGTGTGAAGGCTTGAAATGCACCAATAGTAAATACAAATAGGAATGATCGGGATGTGCAACTTAATCATGTCTTATGGGCTTATAAAGTGGCATACAAAACTGCAATTGAAACAACACCATTTAATTTGGTATATGGACAAAATGCAGTTTTGCCTTTGGAATTTCTCATTCCAACATTAAAGGTGGGAAGTCAATACAAGTGGACTGGACATGAGTTATCTGAGAGAGTGGTGGAATTGGAAAAACTTGGAGCTTCCAGACTTCAAGCAATTATGAGCATATATGCAGATAAAAGAAGGTAGAAAGCTTATCATGATGTTCATATTAAAGAAAAAGATTTGCAAGTAAGGGATTTAGTTTTGGCATATACAGTGAAGGAACATCAGAAAAAAATTCAGAAGAAGGGGCATGGACCTTATATTATCAACCAAATCAGTAACAATGAAGCTATCCAATCAGCTAATATAGATGAAGAAATCATGCCAAATTTCATAAGTGGATGTAGGGTAAAAAGGTATGATCTTCCATTAATTGTTCCTGAATGGAGAAGAATACATCAAGCTCAAAACAGGAAAGAAGAGGAAAAAATCAGATATGAGGCTCAACAGGAGGCAAAGGAAAGAATAAGAAAGGCCAAGGAGCTTAGAGAAGTTGTAAGCCGCCGGATTGGCATTTTGTAATTCCCTATTTTTCATATATCGCACGAATCGAAAGGTCGTTGCAAAGTGATGTATCTGTTTATCAACTAATGAAAAGACATTGCGGTGACTCTCCGGTGACGACAAGCGGGATCGACAGTTGGGCGATTGCGATCGGTGAGGTCGACGTAGTGTAGTATTGTTGTTCTTATCACTGTATAATTACATTTAATTTGTGATTGATACAGTAAGATTAAGTATGTATAATAAGTCTGCGTAACAGAAAGGAATAACTCCTGCGTTATGTACGGTGAAAAATATTAACCTGAGTATGAACAATAAATCTGTGAGATGACTAACCAGAGTCTTGACAGCAATTCGCATTAAATAGAGTTTTGAACATTAACGTACTACGACTTGGATAAGTTAATTGGGAAAATCAAGTTACAGGGCCTCTCATTTATCAGACCCCTACCACTCCCAAGAACCCGAAAGAACTTAAAATTCTTGTAGTGTAATTGCACATTTTAACACTGGCGCCATCTGTGGGAAGGTGGCCTAGATTGTGGAAAATCAGTAAGGCAAAGTGATACGCAATTGGTGTAAAGGTGATATATGCCGGTTACTCGTTCGACGAGTCATATCGGAAGTACAGGAGAGACCAGCACCCCTAGACAATACCAAATTTGCTAGGGACACCCCCAGGGGCCAGAAGATTAGGCCCGTTAAGCCCAGTTGTCGAAGGATCAGAACCAATTAGCAGTGATTCTGGTACCCTTCTGGTGCCACATGAGGAAATTCCGGTGGATTCCGGTGTAATTTTGGTGTATTCTGAAGAGGATACAATAACTTCGGAGTGTACAGGGATGCAATGTGCACTTGAGCCGACGTCGTCAAGGGAAAGAATACCCTGTTTTGGGGAAAGTTCAACAAATTCCGGTGACCGTTCGGTCCCAGTTGCAGGGAATTTACAGTTTTCCGGTGACAGTGTGATACTTCCTGGTGAATCTTCATTTCGAACACCACTGTTCGGGGCAAATTTGCCTACCTGGGATATCCAAGCTGAGGATTGGCTCTTCGATTTGGAGATCCGTAAGAGACTGAACGCTATTTTCAAACCGGAAGGTGAGCAGTCTGACCATATAGACTCTGAAGGTCAAGAAACATCACCTCAGAACTCAGGAGATAGCAACGGTACCACGGCTAGCACTATGAGTGGTCAACAGCAACAGTAGCAGCAGTAACAATAACAACAGCAGCAACAACAACAGCCCCTTCCACTTCGACCAGTTCCAACAGGGGTAACTTACACAAAGTTCGGTGGATTTCCAAGTGACGATCCTGATGCCCATGTACGTACCTTTGAAATAAGTTATGCAGTGCTAAACCATCCACCCGATCCGGCATACAAGGCCATCGTATTTCAGCCAACATTAGTCAATGAAGCAGCTCGATGGTTAACAGAGTATGATTTCAATCATTTTGTTACCTATGAGGCGGTAAGGGATGCGCTTTTGCAGAGGTTCTGGTTGAAGAAAAATCCTGTCGAAATCTTCGATTACTTGCAGAACAATAGACAGAAGCGGCACCAGACTGTTCAAGAATATGCCACATTATTTAGAACTCATTTAAGACAATTGCCTCCGGCACATGCTAATTTACCGGATGATGTTATAACCCAGTGGTTTATTAATGGTTTGATCCCACAACTAAGACAAATCATGATCATCCGCTGTGTGGGAGCTATGACACTAGATGTTGTTATCGTGATGGCCCTGCAACTCGAGCATAAGGTTGGAGGATTCATTGAAGACTTGGAATGGCTGAAAGCTAGTAAGCATGGTATAGATGATCAGGCTAAACAGATGTATTGCACTAAGTGCAAAAATCTAGGGCATACCAGCGCTACCTGTGCCCTTAATCAGATGTATTGCACCATCTGCAATATCACCGGACACTCAACCAAAAATTGTGTGCATAATGCCAAAGTGCAGGGACGAGCAGCTGTAAATGCCATTATACAGGAACCAGGACAGCCAGCAACTCACTGCGTGCCACCGCAGATGCGAAACAATCAGTTGCAAGGATACAGGAATTACCGGGGACAGCGGAGTACTAACTTCAATACGAATTGATGGCAGACAGGTACATCACCAGAAGGTACTTCTCTGCCACCACCTCGATGTCATTTTTGTGGTGAGCTTGGCCACATCCGGAGATTCTACAAGGATGCAGCCAAATATGATAAAAGAAAGAAAGAGCGTCAAAACCCGATGACCAACATGGTCTATATCTCACCAGTGGAATTGAAAGCAGTAGTGGTCCAGACAAGATCCGGTAAGTAGTTGCAACCCGCAGCTGAGGTGTTTGAACCTGGCATCCGTGAATAGCATCGAATGTATACTAAAGCTAGCCAATGGACCACCAAAGAGCCTACTGTGTTCCCCGATCCAATTTCGGTGACACGGGTTCCCCTGCCAAAAGTGAGAGCGCATGAACAAGATTGTACTCCAGTAATAGGAGAATCATCATCAGAATCGGTGAAGAATACAACTCAAATAGAGCAGGTATGGGATATTCTCTCTAAGGCTTCAATTACACTCCCTTTGGGGCAGCTACTCGCCTTGGTGCCCAGAATTAGGCAGCAGTTTCAACAACAGGTTAGTCCCGGATCTCCCGGTACTCCGACGACCGCAACAATACAATCGGAAACTGATTCTACGGTGGATCATTCTGTCCCCTTAATCACTGTCTGGCATAAAAATCACAAGATTATGCAAGTGCTAATTGATGGTGGTTCCGGTGTGAACATAACGACTGCAGCTCTCTGCAAGAAGTTAGGGTGGACCCAAATTGAGCCCGTTCAATTCTTTATCAGAATGGCAGATCAATCCCGAGTTCATCCGGTGGGACTCGTAAGGAATATCCCGATTACTCTGCAGGGCACCACGTTCAAAATGACTTTTGTAGTCTTAGAACTACCAGAATTCAGCCTCGATTACAATCTCCTTTTCGGTCGACCATGGTTGAAACAGGCTAAAGTTATACAGGATTGGTCAGCGCAGGAACTGACTTTCAAAGACAATCACCGTAAATATGTTGTCAAACTGGATGCCATTCAGCCTTGCGAACTTCATGCCAGACCATATGTAGCAGAGCCGGTCCACATGTTGGATGGCTTATCTGATGACGAAGAAGAAGCGTTTCTGAAGAACAATAAAGATCTGATTTCCTTAGGTACTATAGATTTGCAATCTTTCGCAGACAACTGGAGTCTAGCAGCCTGTACGGTTGTTCCCGTGACCGGAGACACAGATATAGATGATAATGTTGCTATGGATGAAGCCACTCTACAACAACTTTTACAGCCAGCTGACGATACGCGGAAACCTCGTCAATTTTATGTCCCGAAAGACCAGTTAATAACCTATAATTTGGGTGATGAAGTTAACCCGCGACCTGTTAAGATTAAGGCAGGATTGTCCGAGGCATTCCAAGAAGATTTGATCTGGCTCCTGCGTGAGTTTTCTGATGTTTTTGCCTGGGACTATCGCGATATGAAGGGTCTTGATCCACGGATCTATCAACATCGGGTCGTGCTTAAACCAAAGGTGAAGCCAATTAAACAATCCAGTTACCGAATGAATCCCAATTATGCAGCACAGGTCAAGGCAGAACTAGATCGGTTATTGAAGGTGGGATTCATTGCACCAATCAAACATGCTGAATGGATATCTCCGATCGTGATTGTTCCGAAGAAAAATAAGCAGCTACGAATCTGTGTGGATTACCGGAAATTGAATGCGGCTATGGTACCTGATCCATTCCCTCTCCCCTTTCTCGACACAATGCTAGACAGAGTGGATGGGCATGAAATGTATTCATTTCTTGATGGTTATAGTGGTTATAACCAGGTACGCATGGCAAAGCAGGACATACCTAAAACAGCCTTCATTATGAATTGGGGAGTGTATGCTTGTACAGTCATGTGGTTTGGCTTAAGGAATGCTCCAAGCACATTTCAACGGTGTATGCAAGAAATTTTTTCACCCTATCCGACTACTTTTATGCAAGTGTACTTGGATGACTTTTCTTTATTCGGCAAGATTGTGGCACACCTGTATCATTTACGGTGTTGTTTTGAAAAATGTCGTGAATACCGGTTATGCTTGAATCCGATAAAATCTGTGTTTGTGGTTTCTTGTGGCAAACTCCTTGGCCACATTATCTCTGCGCAAGGCATACAAGTTGATCCAGACAAAGTTGCAGCCGTGTTGCAGGCACCCATACCCACCACACCAAAAGAAGTTATGCGATTCCTGGGACAGATTCGGTGGCATGGTCGCCATTTACGGTGGTTAGCCCATTTGGCAACACCACTTAATCGGCTAATGACGAGTACTCCACGACAGTTCGAATGGACTCCAGAATGCCAAACTTCCTTTGATCGTTTAAAAGGATAATTGACTCAGGCCCCTATTTTGCAACCCCGGAATTGGGAAATCCCGTTCCATGTCTTTGTCGATGCATCGGATCTAGCCATTGGAAGTGTTTTAATGCAGCAAAACTGATAAGTGGTTCCGGCCTCTCTATTACGCTAGTTGTCGACTAGCTTCGGCTGAAAAGAATTATTCAGTGACCGAAAGAGAATGTCTCGGATTGGTGTACTCTGTGAAGAAATTCCGGCATTAATTTTTAGGCCGAAAATTCACCTTTCACGTGGATCATGCCGCACTTATATATCTGGTCCGACAGCAACATTTAGGAGGTCGCTTGGCTCATTGGATTTTATTACTACAGGAGTTCGATTATGAAGTGATTCATCGACCCGACACCGCACATGCATTAGCAGATTTCTCTCTCGGTTGGATTCCGGTGAAGCTCCGGTGGGCAGAAGTGGGGTCTTGATTTTATTGGACCAATCACACCTCCAGTGACCCTTAGCAACAATTGCTACATTCTGACCTACACAGATTACGCTACCAGATGGGCAGAAGCTTGGGCCTTACGGTCCGCTACAGCGGTTTCGGTAGCAAAATGCCTGCTGAAGGACGTCTTCCAGCATTATGGCTTACCTCTGGAACTTGTGACCGACCAAGGAACACACTTTGCTAACAATTTAATGTGAGTACTAACGCACACTTTTCAAATTCTGCACAAATTTAGTTCTCCATATTATCCCCGTGCTAATGGCTTAGCGGAAAGTACTAACAAGACGCTGTTGAGTATGCTTCGTAAATTGATTGTGGAATCACCACAAAGATGGGATCAATTACTACCTACAGTCTTATGGGCATATCAGACTACAGACAAAGTTGCAACCAGACTGACTCCTTTCAAGCTTGCTTATGGGCTGGAAGCAATCGCGCCAATGGAAATTGTAGTGCCTAGCTTACGCGTGGCCATCACTCAAAAATTGTTACTCGGAGACTCTTTGCCATTTCGGTTGGACGCACTCAGAGCTTTGGATGAACATCGTTCGGAAAGTTTGCTGGTTCTTCAAGAAGTGCAGTTGCGGCAAGCCTGTACCCATGATCGGTTTCTCAAGACTCCAGTTTTTACGGTGGGCCAACTTGTGTTGTTTTATAATGCTAAATCAAATCGTGTTTCTGGGAAATTTAAATTACAGTGGTTCGGTCCTTACCGAATTAGTGAACAAGTGGGACCAGCTACTTTTTGGTTGACTACTTTGACCGGAGTTCCTCTTCCTAAAGTGATCAATGGTTCAAAGTTGCGGCTGTATCACCAAGCGCCTGATTCTCACTGACGTGTTCTTCGTTTTTTCAGCGTGTCACTTACTTTCTTTTTATTTTTGTGTGTTAGTTGAATAAAGACCGTAAAACTCCTTGTTTTGATACATAATTATGATTAATCGCCGCCCTGTGTTATTGATTCTGCTCATGCATGCACGTCGTAATTATGAAGGTTATCATCTCAACACCATGCAATGATTAAGGGTTTTTGATCGCTTCCCATTATCGAGCGTTTACTTAATCCTCTTCTTTTCCCTGTTAATCGCTATTGTGTCTGTGTGTTTTGTGCGTTGTGTTTCCTGTGTTTGCCGTGTATTCGTGTTCTTGTGACTTCTCGTGCGCATCATGGAAGCGTTAGCCAATTTTGCTACCTTCCGTGACGGACTCCCTCATGATGTGAGTGAGTTCTTGCATATCCGCGGCCTATCGAACTTCGTTGAATTGCCTTGGCATTCAGTGGAGTGTCACCCTTTTTACGTGCAGATTATTGCTTCCATCGCCGCCACACCTACCACAGAGCAATCTTGGCCGATTACTTGTTTACCATCACGTGTAGTAATTACTTTAAACTCTTTTGCCGACGCATTCCGTTTGCCCATAGAAGGAGTAGATAATGGTCCTCTTCTTCCTATTTCTAATATGGTAGAATTATTCCCAAGGCACTCATCGAATGAGTATGCCATCTTGTGTCGCCCTGATCCTGAACGAACCGCATTGCAATTCTTAGTTGCCATATTGAATTTACAGAAACGTACTTACGGAATTTCACGCCCATTTCACTCGATGATTGACATGGCTTCTTGTGAGCTTGTTAATTTCGCCTCGTTCTATTTCCGGCACATTCACCGTGAATGTGTTACGGTTATTAAGCACGTTAACAAGGGAGATCTTCCACGTTCGCGTTTACCACATATCCTTACCTTTCTGTTCCCAGCCATTCAAGCCGCGCAACCCCTGCCAAGAGCTCCAATTTTGTACCATGAAGAATCTGCCCAAGTGCTAGAAGATACAGAAGATGATGATGAAGATCTCTTCCAGCTTCTCCACCGGAAACGCAGACGGATAAGTCCCTTTGAGAGTCAAGGCTCCACTGTCGGACATGAGGAAGAGATTTTCCACGACACCGCCACTTCAATCCATTTGGAATCTTCTGGTCATTCTTCTCCGAATAAGCAGCAGGAACAAAGTGCGTCCACCACTGCATCTGACACAATTTCTTCTAAGGAGGAATCTGAGCAGCAAACCCAAGTTGCAAGCCATTGTTGCTGAGATGGTAAATGAAGTAATTACCTTGGTCGATGTTGTAATTGACCGGGCTGAAGTGACTACGTAGTAGCCTCCTGGAATCGTGTTAGTATCCAACACTATTATACCCCCTCCTCCACCAATGGCTCCGGTCAAGCCCATTGTACCGGTGGCACCTATTGCCCCTGAAGAACCTGCTACTTCATCCTCTTCACTTAATTATTCTCCACCATCTTCCCATCACCTCTTGTCAGCCTCTTCATACCAACCACTTCCTCCTCCTCTTCTTCCTCCGATTCCCATGTTTACAGAATTAGAATCGATGGGTCGTAGGTTGATCCAATTCTCACAGCAGCTCCCGATGCAACTCAGAATGGTCACTGATAATATTCGTCACGAATTGCAGCATAAAGTCGATATCCTAGAAGCAGATATTACTCCATTGCAAGAAGAAGTGGATGCAGTTAAGGCCAAAAATCATGCCCTGCACGTACAGATTCAGCACCTTCAAGCGCAGATTGCCGAACAGGACTCTCTGGTTGCTCAAAGAGATGCTACATTGGCTGAGTTAAGAACCAAAGATGATTTATTAAGTGTTTGTGATGCAGAGATTATCCAGTTAAAACAGTTAGTCCACGATAAAGAGGATGCTCGCATAGCACTTGGAAATTTATTGGAAGAAACTAGAGTATAGCTTGATGAAGTTATGCAGAAAGGACAGGAGATGGCTAATTTAGCCACGCAAACTAATGCAGAACTCCAGCTGGCAAACGCCAATCTGTTTCAGGCAAATTCTACTCTTAAATCCGAGATGACTTTAACCGCTCAACTCCAGAAGGAGGCAGCAGGGATTCGAAAAGAAAGAGATGCATATTACTAGACTATTCAGTATCAAGCTCAAGAACTGGAGAGAAGAGAAAAGCAGCTCACGTATCAAGCAGAACGTTTACGCAGAATCGATAAACAGATTGAAGACATGAAATTGAGTCGTGACGTAGCCCTTGCAAATGATTTCTACCTGCAAGAGGCCTTTTTGCAAACACAGGCTGACCTTTTAATGAGCCAAGTGATTACCGCAAGCTCTGTTCGTACTAACGCACAGTTAGTCAAACCGGAAACCTTAAAAAAGATGCTGGATTCTTTGAAGCAGAAGATTTCCCAGACTTTTAAATTAGCTCGCACCATGTATATACAGGGTATCGTAGATGAGCCCTAAATTTTGTTTTCGTTGCGGGTTCAAGTCCACCATGCGTGCCAGTGTAAGCTGCCGGATTGGCATATTGTAATTCCCTATTTTTCATATACCGCACGAACCGAAAGGTCGTTGCGAAGTGATGTATCTGTTTATCAACTAATGAAAGACATTGCAGTGACTCTCCGGTGACGACAAGCGGGATCGCCAGACTGTCTGTCTAGGCGATTGCGGTCGGTGAGGTCGACGTAGTGCACTATTCTTAAACTCTGAGTATTGTTGTTCTTATCGCTGTATAATTACATTTAATTTGTGATTGATACAGTAAGATTAAGTATGGATAATAAGTCTGCGTAACGGAAAGGAATAACTCCTGCGTTATGTATGGTGAAAAATATTAACCTGAGTATGAACAGTAAATCTATGAGATGACTAACCAGAGTCTTGACAGAAATTCGCATTAAACAGAGTTTTGAACATTAATGTACTACGACTTGGATAAGTTAATTGGGAAAATCAAGTTACAGGACCTCTGATTTATCAGACCCCTACCACTCCCAAGAACCCAAAAGAACTTAAAATTCCTGTAGTGTAATTGCGCGTTTTAACAAAGTCCTCTTGTGTGAAACACCTTCAAGAGTGAGAGAGCATTTGCCTGTTATAACAAGACTAGGAATTGGAGGTCATAAACATACAATGCTTTGTCAGGAATTCTACAAATTTCAGAAAGTTGCAGCTAATTATAAAAGATGGAAAGCAGTGGGGCTACACAGACTAATGGATGAACCTCTCTTGTTTATAGATTTTGAAAGGGTATCACAAGCCATGTCCAGTTTGTTGGAAGTCGGCAAAGGTAATGAGGCATATTTCAGGTGTTCAGTTAAGGATAAAGAGAATAAGGAGGTACAGATCACCATTAAAGCAGAACACATCAGGGCAGCTCTTCAATTTTATTCCATGGGAACTAAATTGGATTGCAGTTTTGTCAAAAAGAATAAAGCAACTTATGCTGGATATTCAAAGTTTGTGGATTTTAAAGGAAAGGAAAATGAAGAATTTTCCATCAAAATGTTTCTTCAGTATTTGTGTTTCCCAAAGTTGCCAAGATATACAATGCCACATAAGCCAGTAACATTGGTCATGCTCAATAATAAGGACAAGACTAAACAATTTGGAGTAATGGATGTAACTCCCTACATTCATGACCAGTTGAAGGAAGCAGCAAAGCATTGGGAACAGAGGAAATTTATGAATGAGTAAAGAAGAGAAGAGTAGATCCAAGGAATGTGGTCTTGGAACAGGAAGAAGTGACAAAAGAGGAATGTGAAGCAGCTCAGAAAGAAGTGCAAGCCTCAAAGGAACCCCATCCACCTCAAACAAGCAAGGAACAACTCTATTCATATTTGACTCAAGGTAATGATAAGAGGGCAATATATGAAGCTCAATATCAAAAAATGTTGGAAATTTATTCATGTAAAGCAACTGATTGGGTACAAGAAGAGGTGGAACATTATGAAGAATTGCATGATCAAATGATGGCTATAGAAACTGAAGAAGTATTTATAAAAAAAGAAGTAGAATTATTGGCTTATTTTAAGGAATTACAAGGTCCTCCGGAGACTAGAACTACAGTAATAGTGAAAAAGAAGGTCCAGAAAAAACCTACCCAGAGAAGGAAGTTAACCAAAAAGAATAAGGGTAAGGCAGTTGAACATGTACAGATGCAAGAGTCAGTAAAATTATCATCAGAAATATCATCAGAAGAAAAGAATTAGAAGAAATCAATTGGAATAGAAGAGCACAGAATGGACAAACAAGGAGTAGCTGCTTCTTCACAATTTTCCTCAGATTCTAAAGGTGATATTGAGAATTTCCTTCTTAAACGTTTAAATCTCTCAGTACCCAGCACTCCAGTAACCACAGTACAAGCTTATGTAAAAAACAAAACACTAGAGGAATTGAGTCAACAAACAGAAGGGATACAGATCTGTGAAGGATCAACAAAACAAGTTAGTCTTACGGATGAAAAAAGGAAATTAAAAGGTGAACAAGTGATGAGAGAAGAAGAGGGTGAAGCAAAAGAAGCAAAGGAAGAACTCAGTAGTGGACTAGTGGACACAGGATTTAAAGCTATATGGACAAAACCCTCACAACTTCATTACCAACCATATGAGAAAAACAAGGATTGGAAGGAGAAGCACAATTACATCTTATTAGGCCAATGTACTCCCATTCTATTGAGATTATTTAAGGTGACTATCATGGAAGCATGAGTACAAGGATTCCAACAATGAGCTCTTCTTAGATACTCCTGCTGCTCATCTTCTGGAGTACAATATTCCAATACACCCATATGATTGAAATGATACAAATGTCCAGCTAGTAGTACAAAATTCCTACTTTGTAGTACCAGATGTGTGTTGTTTTTAGGTGTTCTACAAGGTCCCATGGTTAGCAAAGGTACCAAAGTCATGGCCCATTCAGGAATACTCTCTATTTTGAATAGATATGCATCTGGTAATTCATCATCTAAAGGTGAACTTGGCTCTCTGGTTTGGATTCTGGACAAATGGTCTGCTCTTAAATGAGTTTTTCCTTGTCTGACCACTACCTCAAATTCAAATTCCATCAATAGGAGGAACCATCTGACTATCCTACCTGTGTGACATGGTTTGTTTACCAAGTAGAGTAAGGCTTGGTGTTCCACAAAGAATTTAAACTTGTTAGCTAAAAAGATAATGTCTATATTTTTTCACAGCAAAAATCATTCCCAATCCTTCCCTCTCAGTGGTTGCATAATTCTTTTCTGTTGAATTCAATTGCCTACTGGCATAAGAAATTGGAAAGTCTAATTTGCTCCCTTCTATTGGTTGTGCTAACACACATTCCAAAGCATAATTTGAAGCATCCACATGAACATGAAAAATTTTATTCCATTGTGGGGTTCTAAGAATTGGTGCTGTTACCAAACAGTTTTTAAAGTCTCAAAGGCTTGGTCACATTCTGTGGTCCATTCAAAGTTTGTAATCAATGCACAAAAAGGTTTTGCAATGTTTGCAAACTTGTGTACAAACTTTCTATAATATCCACAATGTCCCATGAAAGTTTGAAGTTCTTTTACGTTTATCGGGTTTGGAAGATCCACTATGGCCTTGATTTTTCTTTCATCAGTTGATATTCCATTTCTAGAAACTATGTGACCCAACATTCTCCCTTGTCTCACAAAGAACACACATTTCTCTGGATTTAAACATACTCTGTATGTTCTAAATTTTTTGAATATATTTTCCAGATCTTTCAAACGATCTTATCTTTTTAATGAATAAGTGCAAAGATCATCAACATAGATTTCCATTATATTTCTAAGGAATTCTTTGAATATGTGACACATCAATCTTTGAAAGGTTGCTAGGGCATTGGTTAAGCCAAAAGGCATAACCCTAAATGCATAGATTCCCCAGGTCTGTGGAGAAAGCAGTTTTATGTTGGTCTTCCAAAGCTATTGGCACCTGATTATATCCTAAAAAACCATCCAAAAAGCTATAGACTTCTTTACCTACAACTCTTTCCAAAAGATGGTCTGTTATTGGTAATGGATAGCTATCCCTTATAGTTGCAGCATTAAATTTTTTTAAGTTAATACATACCCTGAGTTTTCCATTCTTCTTAGGTACCACAACTATAGGAGATATCCACTCCGTATACTCAATCTCATAGATGAAATTGGCAGCTAGCAGTTTGTCAATTTCTTCCTTTATTTTAGCAGAGTATTTTTCATTAAATGTATAGTGTCTTTGTTTGCTAGGTTTTGCATCAGGAGTAACAGGAATCTTATATTCGCAAATTTGAGGATCAATTCCTTTCAAATCTTTATAACTGTAAGCAAACACATCTCTATAAGTTTTTGCCAATTTCCTCAATGCTTCTTCTTCTTGGCTGGACATGTTGTCAGCTATGACAATGTGTCTATCTTCCTCCTCTTCTTGAGTGATCACCACCTTCTTAGTTTGCTCCTCATTGTCATATGCCTCCCCCTTTTTCTTTTCTCTTTTTGGTTTCATTTTTAGAAGTAATCTGTCTTCTACTTCATAGGTCTTGAAGTTTGAAGGAACATCAAATTGTTGATCTTCTTTCGTTATTTTTTTATTTTTTTCAACTTCTTGTTCTTTTTCTATTTCTTTGTGTTTACTTTTTCTATATGTTCCTGAGATTTTGTCTTTTATAGCATCTGTAGCTTCAACTTCTTCTCGGAATTGTGTTTTTCCAGTTTCTAAAATTATTCTTTCCTCTTGATCTTCCTCTGTTTTTGACACCTTGATCATTTGTATTCCTCTATGAAAAATATCATATCCTTCTTCATTTTGGAATTTTACTCCCACATATTCATCATTGGCCAAATCCATTGTGGTCAAAATCTGTTTCCAACCATAAGGCTCAAACTCTTCATCTTTAAATTTCTGTGGTATGTAACTTCCATCTTGTGACTTCCTTTTTCCTAGACAATCTTCTTTTTTTAACATCTTTTTTTTATATGTGTGGTTCCTTATCACATTACATTTCCAAATTGATGGTTCTGTGTCATTTTGTTCTTCACTCCCAGATTCTTCACTTAATTCTTGATTTTGATGTACTTTGAACCATTCCTGAGGGGACATATCACAATACTGTCCATTCCTTAAATTTACTCTAGTTACCCTTCCTTTGCTGTGAAGGTATAGGCAATCATTATCCCAATCTTGCACAATTTGCATTTGTCTCATAAATGGTCTTCTAAGAATGATTTCATATGAAGTGGATTGTGGGAATTCGACTATGGCAAAAGTGTGCTCTACCTCTATTCCACATATTTCCACAATCACCTTTTCCCAAATTCCTAGGGGCTTTTCTATGTGTCCGTTTGCAAGTTGTAATCTCATTTTAGTGGGTATTAACTCATTTTGCACCCATTTCTCCCAAGTTTGTTTACTAATGATTGCCACTCCCGATCCATTGTCTAATATGGCCTTGGCATGATTCTTACCAAATTGTATTCTCAAAGTTGAGTTCCCTTCTTCTCCTTCACAGTATCCTCCTATTTTATCAATAGGTATGTACAACAACTCTTCCAATTCTTGTTGCTGTGGATCTAGATTCTTTGACTTTGTTTCCCAATTTTTCATATTATGTTGTGAGGATTTTGTTTTACTATCTCCTCCATTGTGGTGTGCTATAAAATTGTATAGTGTTTGTCTAGATTGATTTGGAAGGTTATTTGTGAATTATCTTCCTGATCAAGATGTTTCCTTGTTTCTATTGCATTTGTCCCTTCAATTGTTGCTTGATGATTGTCTATTTCCCCAATCTTAAATTGTGCTTCTTGTATGATTTGTTTACATCTTTGCATTCTTTCATCCTCTAAATCTAGCATAGGATATGCCATTACATGATCTATAGGATTTGGTCCATCTTGAATTCTTCCTTTGTACGCTCTTATCAGAGTCTCTAGACTTTGTGAAATTTTTTCCTCTTCCTGAGTCTGTGTATTTTGTGGTTGGCTATTGTTTGGATGTTCCATAGTTTCTTCTTCCAAATTTTTACCCATTCTCATCTTTCTTTCCCATCTTCCTTTTTGTCTGTTTTTCTTTTCTTTAAGAAACGGATTTTTCCTATGGTTCTGTGTGTGAGTCTCCTTTTTTATTTCCTGTTGTTTAGCTTGAGCTCTTGTTATGGCATTTACAGTTACTTGATTGATCACTCAGTTCTTCTTGCTCCATTATGTTAACTGTTTGTAATGGTATGTTACTAGATGTGTTCTGTTGTTTTTGAGGGTTTCTTGGGCAATCCCTTATTAAGTGTTCCCTGCCACAATCCTTACAATAGGCTCCTTCTATTTTTAGTGTTGGAGGTTGTGGGCATTCTCTAATGAAATGTTCCCCCCCACATCTATAACATATTATCTTCTGACCTCCTTTGAATTTTGGTTTCTGATTGGACATGTAATTATCAGTTATGTACATGAATGTGGTGGTGTCCATTTCAATTCTCCCATTCCCCAAATCCAGGACTTGCAGTTCTGGTTCTCTCTGGTCATATCCTTCCCAATCTTCCTGACATCCCTCATTCAAATGATAATCCTCTCTGTAAGATGATCTGAGTCTTATGCTTTCTTCTTCAACTGGTGTGTATTTCACTGGTACTACATTTGTTGGTAATGGTGGTTGTTGTCCAAGTACAGGTCTTGGTTGCTCAACAAATCCAGATTCTCTTTGTAAGTTATGTTGATTCATAAATTCCCTTTCCTTGATGGGTTGTTTATTGTAGAAACACTCCTCTCTAGTATGGTTTGTCCATAAGAGAATCGTGTTTCTCACGATTCTGTGAAGAGAATCGTGTTTTTCACGATTCTATAAAGAGAATCGTGTTTCTCATGATTCTGTGAAGAGAATCGTGTTTCTCACGATTGTGTGAAGAGAATCGTGTTTTTCACGATTCTATGAAGAGAATCGTGTTTCTCACGATTCTGTGAAGAGAATCGTGTTTCTCACGATTCTGTGAAGAGAATCGTGTTTTTCACGATCATGTTCCCATACAATCGTGATTGCTCACAATCGTAAAAAACACAATTTTCTTTGTAAAATCGTATTCTGGGAATCGCGATTTTGAGTTTGTTCTCAAAATCGCGATTCTGAGCGGATTCTTATAATTTTTTAGTTTTTGATTTTTTAAGTTCTTTTTACATTATTAGAAGCACCTTATTAAAATATTAACATGCAATAAAAGATCTTTCATCAAAAAGTCAATTTCCCTTCAAAAAATTTAACAAGCTAAAAATCGTGATTCCATGTTTTTCAACAATTTTCTGTGTTTTTGTGCTTTTACCAAAATGTTGAACTTGAAATTATGCAAAAACTTATTGTAAAAAAATTTACCTTTTTTCCTGATCAAGAAATGTCCAAAAAGCTTTGTGTTTGCAAAAGATCGTGATTCTGTTAGCTCCTCCCACTCACTCTTTCACTCAAATGAATATTTTTATGAGATTTCAGGCTTTTATAGACTTCAGACAATTGCGATTGTGAGTGATTTTCACAATTTTGAGTTCCCACTTTTTTTATTCTTGTTCTTTTACAATTTTTGTGGTTTTATTTAAAAAATCTTATCCCTTCCAACAAATTTTTGCCCTCTTTTTTCTACTGATGAAAATCGAGATTCTGTGTCCAATTCTCAAATCTGATCACTTGATGCTCAATTCTTACTAGAATTTTGAAATTTTGCTTTCCTTCACTTATGCAACTTATGAAACGTTTTAAAATTGCTTACCTTAGTACCCAATATGCAAGTCAGTCAATTTCTTTATCTTACTGAGAATCACGATTTTGTGATGAGAATCATGTTTTTCTCTAAACTTCTCGCTTTTGCACTTTTTGACTTTTCTTCCCTCCTAGTCTTCTCCAATGTTCTTCACCAACTCTAGATCAATTGTCACCTGCAATCATACACCACCAAACTCATTCAAAGAGATTAAATTTTTGAAAAGTTTAAACAACAACTTTTACTCTAGATTATTTTTTGATTTTTCTTTCATTTTTTGAATTTTTCTTTAACTATTCCCCTTCCACTTTTCAACACAAATCCTCTTGCAAAACTTCCTGACAATTTTTTTTTTTTGGATTTTTAATAGCTTTTACGAATTTTTTAGTATTTTGAGCCATAAATCAAGGAAAACACTTCACTTAGGGTTTTCTTATTTCAAGATCCATTGATCTTTTGTTTCATGATTGGTTATACTCTTTTATGTTTGCAATCTTAATCAGTTTGGAAGGAGAGCTTTTCAAGAAAATATGTGCTAAGAAGTACAAGTATCAATTCATGCAAAGATAAACTCAAACACCCTTTTTTTTTCAAGAGGAAAATAAAATTTTTCAAGATTATCATTTTACCTTGGATAAACAAATGGATCAATCAATTTGCACATAGCTACTTTACTTGACTTTCCTCATTGCAACCATGTCATCTTTTCCAAGATTGACAAATTTGCTTGGTACTTAGTCAAAACGCACTCTACTTATGCAAAGATAGACTTCTTTATCCCAAAAGGTTAACTCATGCTTTCTTTTCCCCAAAAGAAAAGCAAAGAAACCTACCTTTTCAATTTTTATTTCTTGATTATAGAGTAGTACCTTCTCAATGTGTTCAAATACCATCAACAATGGAAGATCCAACAAGGTCCAAAACTCCAATGAAGTTTTTGCTTCGATTCCCTGGCAACAGTGCCAAAAAATATTTTTTGTTAACCTTTGGAGTTGTCCTCTCCAATCATTATAGCACAAAAGATCAACTACACATCTTTAAATTGTCAATCCGGGAAGTATGCAAAGATCACAACCCCTTCTAGTTAATGGAATCCAAGAATAAGAGTTGAGATGACTGTTTTTCTGAGAAATTTATGGAGAAGGAGAGAATTATCTAGGGTTTTGATTATCTTGAGTTCTACAACAGCATTTTCAATGATCTTTGTGCCTAAAGTGTGCAATTTCCATAGTAGAATACAAATATGAAGTCAAATTTCAAAAACAATACCTGTATCACACAAACAAGACAATCGTGATTCTGTGAAAACTGAGAATTTCCAATTCCAGCTTTGTTCTTCTACACTTTCTTACTCAATACACTGAGAATCATCCATCTTATCTCATCTCACTCAGAAATACACAATAAGTTCACAAATTCCATGGATTACACAATGAAAGACTCAACAAATCAAGAGAAAGAACATGAAAGGAGAAAACACAATTTTCTGCAGGAAAGCTCTTCTCATTACTTGGATAGCATCAAAATAATACAACCAACCTATTCAAAATAGAAGAAATTATCTTCTATACTTTTTCAAGTGTCCCTTTTCACACTTGAATTTTGGTCCTTTTCTCCTTCTATTCTAAAAATATGCTATCTAAGAGCTTCCAAAAATTCTAGGAAAAATAGATATGATCCTATTTTACATGAGGAAGACTCTTCCTCAATTTTTACAACATTTGTATAAATATGTCCATTGGCCAAATCCATTGTGGTCAAAATCTGTTTCCAACCATAAGGCTCAAAATCTTCATCTTTAAATTTCTGTGGTATGTAACTTCCATCTTGTGACTTTCTTTTTCCTAGACAATCTTCTTTTTTTAACATCTTTTTTTTATATGTGTGGTTCCTTATCACATTACATTTCCAAATTGATGGTTTTGTGTCATTTTGTTCTTCACTCCCAGATTCTTCACTTAATTCTTGATTTTGATGTACTTTGAACCATTCCTGAGGGGACATATCACAATACTGTCCATTCCTTAAATTTACTCTAGTTACCCTTCCTTTGCTGTGAAGGTATAGGCAATCATTATCCCAATCTTGCACAATTTGCATTTGTCTCATAAATGGTCTTCTAAGAATGATTTCATATGAAGTGGATTGTGGGAATTCGACTATGGCACAAGTGTGCTCTACCTCTATTCCACATATTTCCACAATCACCTTTTCCCAAATTCCTAGGGGCTTTTCTATGTGTCCGTTTGCAAGTTGTAATCTCATTTTAGTGGGTATTAACTCATTTTGCACCCATTTCTCCCAAGTTTGTTTACTAATGATTGCCACTCCCGATCCATTGTCTAATATGGCCTTGGCATGATTCTCACCAAATTGTATTCTCAAAGTTGAGTTCCCTTCTTCTCCTTCACAGTATCCTCCTATTTTATCAATAGGTATGTACAACAACTCTTCCAATTCTTGTTGCTGTGGATCTAGATTCTTTGACTTTGTTTCCCAATTTTTCATATTATGTTGTAAGTGAGGATTTTGTTTTACTATCTCCTCCATTGTGGTGTGCTATAAAATTGTACAGTGTTTGTCTAGATTGATTTGGAAGGTTATTTGTGAATTATCTTCCTGATCAAGATGTTTTCTGGTTTCTATTGCATTTGTCCCTTCAATTGTTGCTTGATGATTGTCTATTTCCCCAATCTCAAATTGTGCTTCTTGTACGATTTGTTTACATCTTTGCATTCTTTCATCCTCTAAATCTGGCATAGGATATGCCATTACATGATCTGTAGGATTTGGTCCATCTTCAATTCTTCCTTTGTACGCTCTTATCAGAGTCTCCAGACTTTGTGAAATTTTTTCCTCTTCCTGAGTCTGTGTATTTTGTGGTTGGCTATTGTTTGGATGTTCCATAGTTTGTTCTTCCAAATTTTTACCCATTCTCATCTTTCTTTCCCATCTTCCTTTTTGTCTGTTTTTCTTTTCTTTAAGAAACGGATTTTTCCTATGGTTTTGTGTGTGAGTCTCCTTTTTTATTTCCTGTTGTTTAGTTTGAGCTCTTGTTATGGCATTTACAGTTACTTGATCATGATCACTCAGTTCTTCTTGCTCCATTATGTTAACTGTTTGTAATGGTATGTTACTAGATGTGTTCTGTTGTTTTTGAGGGTTTCTTGGGCAATCCCTTATTAAGTGTTCCCTGCCACAATCCTTACAATATGCTCCTTCTATTTTTAGTGTTGGAGGTTGTGGGCATTCTCTAATGAAATGTTCCCCCCCACATCTATAACATGTTATCTTCTGACCTCCTTTGAATTTTGGTTTCTGATTGGACATGTAATTATCAGTTATGTACATGAATGTGGTGGTGTCCATTTCAATTCTCCCATTCCCCAAATCCAGGACTTGCAGTTCTGGTTCTCTCTGGTCATATCCTTCCCAATCTTCCTGACATCCCTCATTCAAATGATAATCCTCTCTATAAGATGATCTGAGTCTTATGCTTTCTTCTTCAACTGGTGTGTATTTCACTGGTACTACATTTGTTGGTAATGGTGGTTGTTGTCCAAGTACAGGTCTTGGTTGCTCAGCAAATCCAGATTCTCTTTGTAAGTTATGTTGATTCATAAATTCCCTTTCCTTGATGGGTTGTTTATTGTAGAAACACTCCTCTCTAGTATGGTTTGTCCATAAGAGAATCGTGTTTATCACGATTCTGTGAAGAGAATCGTGTTTCTCATGATTCTATGAAGAGAATCGTGTTTCTCACGATTCTGTGAAGAGAATCGTGTTTCTCACGATTCTGTGAAGAGAATCGTGTTTTTCACGATTCTATGAAGAGAATCGTGTTTCTCACGATTCTGTGAAGAGAATCGTGTTTCTCACGATTCTGTGAAGAGAATCGTGTTTTTCACGATCATGTTCCCATACAATTGTGATTGCTCACAATCGTAACAAACACAATTTTCTTTGTAAAATCGTATTCTAGGAATTGCGATTTTGAGTTTGTTCTCAGAATCCCAATTGTGAGCGGATTCTTATAATTTTTTAGTTTTTGATTTTTTAAGTTCTTTTTACACTATTAGAAGCGCCTTATTAAAATATTAACATGCAATAAAAGATCTTTCATCAAAAAGTCAATTTCCCTTCAAAAAATTCAACAAGCTAAAAATCGTGATTCCATGTTTTTCAACAGTTTTCTGTGTTTTTGTGCTTTTACCAAAATGTTGAACTTGAAATTATGCAAAAACTTATTGTAAAAAAATTTACCTTTTTGTCTGATCAAGAAACGTCCAAAAAGCTTTGTGTTTGCAAAAGATCGCGATTTTGTTAGCTCCTCCCACTCACTCTTTCACTCAAATGAATATTTTTATGAGATTTCAGGCTTTTATAGACTTCAGACAATCGCGATTGTGAGTGATTTTCACAATTTTGAGTTCCCACTTTTTTTATTCTTGTTCTTTTACAATTTTTGTGGTTTTATTTAAAAAATCTTATCCCTTCCAAAAAATTGTTGCCCTCTTTTTTCTACTGATGAAAATCGAGATTCTGTGTCCAATTCTCAAATCTGATCACTTGATGCTCAATTCTTACTAGAATTTTGAAATTTTGCTTTCCTTCACTTATGCAACTTATGAAACCTTTTAAAATTGCTTACCTTAGTACCCAATAGTGCAACTCAGTTAATTTCTTTATCTTACTGAGAATCGTGATTCTGTGATGAGAATCATGTTTTTCTCTGAACTTCTCGCTTTTGCACTTTTTGACTTTTCTTCCCTCCTAGTCTTCTCCAATGTTCTTCACCAACTCTAGATCAATTGTCACCTACAATCATACACCACCAAACTCATTCAAAGAGATTAAATTTTTGAAAAGTTTAAACAACAACTTTTACTCTAGATTATTTTTTAATTTTTCTTTCAATTTCTGAATTTTTCTTTAACTATTCCCCTTCCACTTTTCAACACAAATCCTCTTACAAAACTTCCTGACAATTTTTTTTTTTTAATTTTTCATAGCTTTTACGAATTTTTTAGTATTTTGAGCCCTAAATCAAGGAAAACACTTCACTTAGGGTTTTCTTATTTCAAGATCCATTGATCTTTTGTTTCATGATTGGTTATACTCTTTTATGTTTGCAATCTTAATCAGTTTGGAAGGAGAGCTTTTCAAGAAAATATGTGCTAAGAAGTACAAGTATCAATTCATGCAAAGATAAACTCAAACACCCTTTTTTTTTCAAGAGGCAAATAAATTTTTTCAAGATTATTATTTTACCTTGGATAAACAAATGGATTTTACTTTACTTGACTTTCCTCATTGCAACCATGTCATCTTTTCCAAGATTGACAAATTTTCTTGGTACTTAGTCAAAACGCACTCTACTTATGCAAAGATAGACTTCTTTATCCCAAAAGGTTAACTCATGCTTTCTTTTCTCCAAAAGACAAGCAAAGAAACCTACCTTTTCAATTTTTATTTCTTGATTATAGAGTAGTACCTTCTCAATGTGTTCAAATACCATCAACAATGGAAGATCCAGCAAGGTCCAAAACTCCAATGAAGTTTTTGCTTCGATTCCCTCGCAACAGTGCCAAAAAATGTTTGTTGTTAACCTTTGGAGTTGTCCTCTCCAATCATTATAGCACAAAAGATCAACTACACATCTTTAAATTGTCAATTTCGGGAAGTATGCAAAGATCACAACCCCTTCTAGTTAATGGAATCCAAGAATAAGAGTTGAGATGACTGTTTTTCTGAGAAATTTATGGAGAAGGAGAGAATTATCTAGGGTTTTGATTATCTTGAGTTCTACAACAACATTTTCAATGATCTTTGTGCCTAAAGTGTGAAATTTCCATAGTAGAATACAAATATGAAGTCAAATTTCAAAAACAATACCTGTATCACACAAACAAGACAATCGTGATTTTGTGAAAACTGAGAATTTCCAATTCCAGCTTTGTTCTTCTACACTTTCTTACTCAATACACTGAGAATCATCCATCTTGACTCATCTCACTCAGAAATACACAATAAGTTCACAAATTCCATTGATTACACAATGAAAGACTCAACAAATCAAGAGAAAGAACATGAAAGGAGAAAACACAATTTTCTGCAGGAAAGCTCTTCTCATTACTTGGATAGAATCAAAATAATACAACTAACCTATTCAAAATAGAAGAAATTATCTTTTATACTTTTTCAAGTGTCCCTTTTCACACTTGAATTTTGGTCCTTTTCTCCTTCTATTCTAAAAATATGCTATCTAAGAGCTTCCAAAAATTCTAGGAAAAATACATATGATCCTATTTTACATGAGGAAGACTCTTCCTCAATTTTTACAACATTTGTATAAATATGTATACCAATTTTTGACATTTTACAAATAATTTTCCTTAAGAAATTGCTTCTTCTAACAAGGACCCTCTTTATCAAACGTAAAAGGCTTTATGCAAAGAACGTAACAGCTATATCAATGACCACATGGACGTACATAAGCGATATCCACAGAAGCATACATAATGTGTATTTGCTCAATATATGCAGTAAAATGACACTAAAAGGCTGAATGCATAGCTCAAAAACTAGGCAATAACACCTGCAAGTGTCTATCAACTCTGATGTTTTTGGCTCAAAAAACCTGCATAAATTTGCAGAAGCTGCTCCCACCAAAACTGAAATCTTTCAAGAAACTTGTAGTTTTACGAGTGTGGCTAAAAAGCACAGCCCCAAAGGTTGATATTTAATGTCAGAGAAGTACAAAGAACACTCTTCTTGATGTTCTTGGACTATGTGAAGAGAACTATGTGCGGAAGTACTCCAAAATGACTCCAAAAGACACCCCAAGAATGCTTCAAAAATAGGCTTTGAAAGCAAAGGATGAAGCTTTGAGGGACCAAAACATGTTCAAGGTAATGTCAACCTTAGTCTTTCCCCTTTGTCAGACACCACAAGAGTGTAGCTTAGTGGCAAGCGATTGCCACAATTAAGCGAGCTCTGGGGGGAACAGTATTGGGATGGGTGACCTCTTGGGAAGTACCGAGAACTTCTATCTTCCTTGATCATTGAGATCCTCCCTCGCGCACAACCAATGGCGCCAACGATGACTTCGGTGACTCGGATGACAAGGTATGCCAAGGTCTATGCCTTGGTCGTCGCCTTAGTCGTTATAATGTAACAAGAGAAGTGCAAGATGTTACGATTAGCATAGGCCCATATGTAGATGCATGAATGTTTTTAATTGCACCTTTGCAATCTTATGTTGTTATACTTGGTATGCCTTTCCGTCATCACTATAACCCACCCATTGACTATCATACACATATCTTTAACTTTAAATTTAAAGCTCAAATGACTATTTGTCTGCGTGACATGATTTCTAGCCATTTTCATTGATTAAACGTACTCAAGTAAAATGTGCATTTAGGAAAGGATACAATTCATACATTGTTTTTGTCAATGTCATAAATGATTATACTCATACACTTCCTAATACACATAAACCTTTTATGGCTACTTATAAGGATTGTTTTATGTCTAATTATCCCATTGACATACCACGATCTTGAGGATCCTTTGACCATAGCTAGACTTAATTCTTGGTAGTTCTCCTCCTCATAAAGTACCTTATAGGCATGGCCCACTACACCAAAAGGAAACATTAAATCAAGTTAAAGACTTACTCCACAAAGGACTTATAAGGCGTAGTTCTTCCTCCATTTGGACCACCAGCTCTTTAAGTAGAGAAGAAGAATAAAACTTATAGAATGTGCATTGATTATAGAGACCTTAAAAAGATCAAAATAAAGAATAGATACCCTATTCGTCGAATAGATGATCTCTTAGATAATCTATGAGGAGCTCATGACTTTAGTGAAATTGATCTCAAATTGGGTTCCCATCAGATATGTATGATGCCTAGCGATATTTTTTAGACCTTTTTTAGAACTCAAACTGGCCATTATGAATTTATGGTAATGCCCTTTGGAGTTACCAATGCTCCTGCGACATTTGCACAAATGATGAACAACATTTTTCTTGACTACCAAGCTTTTGTTCTTGTATTCTTCAACAATATACTTGTTTATAGTAAGAATGATAGTAAGCACGAAAAGCATCTCAAACCAATTTTTCATAGCAACACACTTTATGCTAATTCTAAAAAGAGTTACTTCTTTCAATGTAACCGATAATATTTAGCACATATTATTTCTAGTGAAGGCATGCATTTAGATCCAAAAAAGACTAAAGTCATTGTAAAATGGCCTACACCTCAATGAGTCAATAATGTATGTTCTTTTTTTGGATTGGTTAGTTTCTATAGGAAGTTTTTTTGAAATTTTTCTTATCTAGCATTGCCTCTTACCTTATTATTGAAAAAGAAAATAAAATTTGCATGGGGAATTACACAAAAAAAATCCGTTGAAAAATTCAAACATGCACTTGTTTTACAGTTACTTGATTTTTCACAACCTTTTCATGTAGTTACTGACGCTAGTGGTTTAGGAATAGATGTTTTAATGCAAGATGATCATTCCATTGCATTTGAGAGTAGGAAGCTTAAGACCTCATAAAATAATTATAATGCATATGATAAGGAATTATGATTAGCAATATTATTAGTTGTACATGCTTTCGAAATTTGGAAACACTATCTTATGGGACCTAAGGTATTAATCAAAACCGATCAACAAGCCATTAAATATTTATTAAATCAAACCTTAATCTCTGATTGATATCTTAAATGGGGTTCATTCATCCAAAATTTCCAACCCATGATCCAATATCAAACCAGGAAAGCTAATGTCATAGCCGATGCTCTTAATCGTTTTCCTTCATATTCAATTGTTCTGCATAATAGTTATGCCTTCCAAATTCATCCCTTTCAAGAAATGATTTCCACTTATGCATCTAATTTGTATTTTTCACGTCCATGGAATGACTTTAACAATTGTGCACCTTTAATTGATGAAAATTATACATTTCATCATGGTCTACTTTATTTTCAACATAGATTATGCCTTACATAAGCTTTTAAAGATTTTGTAATAAAAGAAATGCATGAACCATCTGACATGGGACATCGAGGCATACAGAGCACCACTTTTGCTTGCAAAGATTTCTTCTTTTTAGCCGTACATGGAAAAAGATATCACATCGTATGTTTCTCAATGCATTGTATGTCAACGTGTAAAACATCATCACAATAAACCATTGGATTATTAATGCCACTTCCCATTCCGAAAAAACCATTTATCACATGTCTTCCTATCGCTTCATCACATAACGATATGATTTGGATGATAGTTAATAGGTTTTCTAAATATGCATATTTCATTCCTTGTAGAAAAACTTTGTCTGCTCCTCAAGCTACCAAATTATTCATTAAATGCATTTTTCCACATCATGGTTTTCCTAAAGTAATATTATCAGTGTTGATATATTTAGGTAGTGATGTTTGTGAACACACTAGGATCGCTGGGGCACTTTTTTCCCTCTTTAGGAGGTTCTTCCCCCAGCTTGTATATACACATAAATCCCTAATGAGTTACTTATCTTTGTACATTCTAGTGGTAATACTTTCAGTATTGTGTGTTGTGCTCCAAGCTTCTTCTTCTTGCTTGTGTTGTTCGCGTGCTTTCACAAAACTCAAACTCCAACAATTGGTATCAAAATAGGTTGTCGCTTCATCCAGGACATCGTCAATGCCGCTCCGCTCATAGTCTCAGAATTGCATGAAATTCCGTGAGCATACTAAGGGTGATTTGATCTCGTTTCGGCCTCCGAACACACTATCACAGTGCTTGTGTAGGTAGTTTTTTTTTTTGTGCCAAAGATATATACAAGTTTCGGTTCACCAGTATAAGCACCTCAAAGTCTGCGGCACGTTTAGCGGAAATCATTGTTGGAGGATAAACACTCCTATGTGCACAACAAAAGCAAATGTACCCTCCTAAGATCCTGAAACTTTTCTGACATAGGCTCTGTATTTTCTCAGTTTCTCTGAGTACATACAAAGAATGAAAATGAAGTTTTGCAAGCTTAAACTAGACTTAGAGGGCTTTCAAATGAGAGTAGATAATGGATGATGCCTCAAGTAGCTGCAACAAAACAGACACATAGTATTAGCTAACTATATAGACATTGTTCTAGACATTTCTTTGCACATATGTAGGCACTGAACCTGAGACTTATAATACAAAAAATAGAACTTATAAAACTTTCCAACAAGATAAAAATCATTGCAAATGGATTTGGGATGAAGGAGAAACAACATTTACAAGATCGGGGGGGTCTGCCAAAATCATCTAGATAGATAGTGTGTAAAAGTGAAATTTTTGCAAAATATGTAGAGAATAGCTAGTAGTAGGTGTGCTTAAGTAATTGGCAACTTGGGCACGTATTTTCACAACTCTAAGTCATAATACAACTCATTAGAGGCTTTAAAGTTCACATAACAACCTCTATGGGGCTGAGCGTTTCATCATAATCTATCCCATAGCTTTGGGAGAAGCCTTTCGCCACCAACCTTGCTTTGTAACTAGCAATGGATGAGGGTGTCCTTGTGTTGGATGATTTGCTTGGACCACTTAAATCCATGCTTTCTTGAACTCTATCATCATTCTTCTTATTTGTCTCACCTATCTCTTCAACCTGCAATGGACTCATGCATGCATACCAGGGCTTCCATAGAATATCCCAAAAAGATACACCTTTCAGATTTGGCATCTAACTTTGACCTCAACTCTTGAGGTACATGTACATAGCAATGTAGCATATACAACCAAAGATTCTAAGATGTGAAATGCAAAGTTTTCTTCCACTCCATGCTTTCTCAGGGGTTAGATGATGTATACCTGATGTAGGACATCTATTCATGATGTATGTGGTTGTATACATAGCGTCTCCCCAATAACAATGTGGCATATTCATTTCGTTGAGCATACACCTTGCTACCTCTCTTATGTGTTTGTTCTTTGTCTTTGATACCCCATTTTGTTGAGGGTTATACCTACATGTAATTGTCTTTTGATGCCATTCACCTGCAAAAATTCAGAAAATTCATGGGAGAAGTACTCTCCCCCTCCATCCGATCTCAAAGTTTTGATAAACTTGCCAGACTCCTTCTCCACCTATGCTTTGAATTTCTTGAAGTAGTGGAACACATCTGATTTGTTTCTAATGCAATACAACCATACTTGTCTTGAAAAGTCATCATTGAAGGTTACAAGATACCTATTTCCAATAAGGGATACTTCTCTTGTTGGACCCCAAACATCTGTGTGAATGAGGTCTAAAACATTAGCACTCACATAGGTACTCTTCTTGAAAGGTAGGCTTGATTGTTTTCATTGTTGACAAGCTACACAAATTTCATGCAACATTTTAGATATAAAATTTGGTAGGCCTCTTACCAAGATCCTCCTTTGCATGTCCTTGAGCTTTTGCAGGTTGATGTGACCTATTCATTTACGCCATAGATCCAAATTTGCTATCCTCTTGTCTCCATATGTGACATACATTGAATGGTGTGGTTGATTTATGTCCATTGTGATCATTCTCCCTTTCTTTTTTCCTTTTTCTACGAGCTTGAAACCCCGCCCTTGGATCCTCAACAAAAGATCCTCTTTCATTGAACCTAACTTGATAGCCTTTTTCTACCATTTGGCCTACCGAAATCAAGTTTTTGGTAATATTAGGGACATGTAATACCTCTGATAAGCACTTTGCCCTTTGATTTCCTTCCAAACTGATATCTCCCAAATGTTGAATGGTATGCTCTCCGTTATCACCTATTTCCACACATCTTTGATGCTTTGGGACTTGAAAATTACTAAAAAGATCCTTCTGACATGACATATGATTGGTATATCCACTGACTACATACCATACATCTTCACTAGCTTGAGTTGTCTTCAATATACCTCATGGCAAGTAAATAATCATTCACTTGGTTGGATGATGTGTTTGCATAATTACCTTGCCCTCTATAATTGTTTTTGTTGCTTTGATTCCCTTGTCTTTGAGCTCTATGATAACATTGATTTGCAAAATGACCACGCTTACCACATACAAAGCATCCATTTGAAGTGGGTTGTCCTCTTCCACCAAATCTTCCACCTCTTCCTCTATTTGTTGCTCTTCCACCTCTTTGACCTGCATTTTCTTGTTTTCCTTGACTTCCTTGGTTGCTTTGATATCTTCCTCTTCCTCTTGTAGCACCTCGATTGTGTCTTCCTCGTCCTCTACCTGCATACAATAATTGCCCTTGGATATCCTTGGCATTATGACCACCAAGGTTCATCTCCTCTGTCACCATGAGAGCGATTACTTGATCACAATAAGGAAGAGATTCCCTTACATACATTGAAGTTGTGAATGCCCTCCATTTTTCATCATCCCTAAGTCCATTCAGGATGTGGGCAAGAAGATCGTCATTATCTAAGGCACAACCGATTGACCCTAGTGCATATGCAAGCTCTTTAATCTTTAAAATGTAATCATTAGCACCTTGAGAGGGGCCTTTCATAAGATTATTTAGCTCATTGTTGAGCTAAATTAATTTGTGGAGGTTGAGTACAATCTCTCCAAGCACTCCCACACCTTCTTTGATGTATCCCAATCTTGAATATGTCCTATGATGGAGTTGCTAATATGCTGAGATAAAGTAAAAATGACTCTTTTGTCCCCTTTATCCCACTCTCACTGCTCTTCTCTGATCATTGGCTGGATTTACCTCATCTATATAGGGTTTTGGGTCTCCACCACTCACAAGTCCCCACAAATCTTTCCCCATCAAAAAATTACTTATTCTAAATCGCCATGGTTGGTAGTTTCCCTTTTTGAGCTTCTCAATCTGAGGATTGAGATCAGCCATGGTGCCTTCTAGCTCTTTTGAAGCTCCCCCTTGATGCAATGAAGTTGGAGAAGATAGATTTTACCTTAAAAAATAGAGCTATTCCTCTTGAAGAAGTTTCATCTTTGATTCGATGACTTGTTTGCTTCCCCTTGTTGTTGATGTGCCCATTTTTTGCTTCCTTCCTTCAAACTTTGGTGAGGTCTTCACTTCACTTCAGTAGCTTCTTACTCTCTCTTTGACACTCCACTTATAGCTCTGGCACCATTGTTGGAGGATAAACACTCCTATGTGCACACCTCCTAGGATCCTTGAATTTTTCTAACACAGGCCCTATATTTTCTTAGTTTCTCTGAGTACATGCACAAAATGAAAATGAAACTTTGCAAGCTTAAACTAGACTTATAGGGCTTTCAAATGAGAGTAAGATCACTCCATTTGAATATTGGATGATGCCTCAACTAGCTGCAACAAAACATATAACTTGATCTCTAGCTAACTATACAGACACTGTTCTGGACATTTCTCTGCACATGTGCATGCACTGATCCTGAGACTTATAATACTGACAATAGAACTTATAAGCTTTCCAAAAAAAACAAAAATCATTGCAAATGGATTTGGGATGAAGGAGAAACAACAATTACAAGACCAGGGGATCTACCAAAATCATCTAGATAGAGTGTGTAAAAATGAAATTTCTGCAAAATATGTAGAGAATAGCCAGTAGGGGGTGTGCTTAAGCAAGGGGGCAGCTTGGGCACGTATTTCCATGGGTCTAGGTCATAATACAACTCATTAGAGGCTTTAAAGGTCACATATCAACCTCTTTAACCAATCAAAAGCATGTACATGTCAAAGTGAGGTCCAATCACATCGAGAGGTGAGCTAAATCTTCTCTAATCAACTTATTTCCATTATAGGCATGATTGAATGCCTCCAACTCACAAAAATCAACCTCCTTTGATAATGTATGATGTGGAAGGTTCAATTTGGGGCATGTTCCCACACTCTTGAGCTTGAAATTTAAGACTTTCAACACTTATCGGGGTAGTTATGTTCAAATTTTTCACATACATTCATTTTTTTGCATTAGGGTATTTTACTAAGTGGCCATGGCTGAAAGCAATGATGTAGTCTATATATTGGCTGCTGAGGATAAGTTGGATAGTAAGAATTACCCATTCTGGGCTTATATGATGAATCATGTATTGGTTGCAAAAGGACTATGGAATATTATGTAGTGTGTTGAAAAACGCCCTATTTCACTTGCAAACATAGTTGTTGAAGGTGATGCAAATGGCGTTGAAAATGGTGATATTCTTCATGTTCCTATTTGTGCTGTGGTTCCTGTTGCACCTACTATAGAGAAAATTCATTAGGATGGCAGAGATGCTCAAACACATGATTGATAGCCTTGTCTGTCAAACGTGCCATTATTCCTCACATTCTCTCTTGCAGAACAACTAAGGATGCTTGGGATACACTTACCACTTTATACTAGGCAAGGAATGAGGCTTGTGTTGCTTACCTCCGAAAACAGTTGGAGAGTGAGCACATGAATGAAGGAGATTCCATGGACAATTTTATGACAAAGATCAAAGATTTGAAGGAACAATTGATTTCTACTGATGAAGTCTTGCCTAAGAATTCACTTGTGCAGACTGATCTAAATGGTCTTCCCAATTCATATCAGAGTTTTGCTTCTACTCTTTGTTTGATGATGAAAGGCAATCCAAAGTGCCTTAACATTTGAGGATTCAATCTCTGTTCTGTTGTAGGAAGATCAGTCTAGACAGAACAAGTCCATTATGCATGTTGCGGATCAAGCTTGTCTGGCTAGTCAGAATTGCAAAGCTAAATGGAGCTCTTCTATTAGTAAGCAGAAATCTACTAATTCTGCACAATTGAAGAAGGAAGACAGAGAAGAGAAGAATACAAAAAAGCAAATTTTTTTTTGCAAATACTGTAAAGAAAATGATCATGTAATAAAGAGCTATCCAAAACCGACTGCTAAAGAGGCAAGGAAGAAAGAGGTTGGAATGACTGTTACAGAGGCCTCTACACCCAAAACAGAGTCTGCTAATCTTGTACAGAATGAAGAATGGGCATTTACCATTGTTTACAATTATGACACATCTTCTCATGAACAGTGTATGTATGCAATAGACTCACATGTTTGGTACTTTGATAGTGGGGCAACCAAACATATTACCCCGTAGTGTAGTTTTTGCACTTCACTCGAGCCTACCCCTACAAAGAATACTGTCACATGCGGCAAAAAGTCCTCTTATCCTCTTATGGGAGTTGGTAAGATCATTATGACTACTGCTGATGGTAGTTCTTTTACATTGTCAGATGCTTTATTTGTGCCAGGGATCAAGAAAAATATGTTTCAATTTCACCATTAGCCAAGATTGGCTTGGTTGTGAAATTTGTTAATGACAGATGTACTGTTCATGGTCTGTCAAATGGCAATGTCATTATTGCTTTTGACATTTTATGTCGTGGGATGTATAAGCTCATAGACTATGAAAAATGTGTGAATGATTTAGCATGTGGAGTACATGATTCTCACTCTATCAGATGCAAAGCTTTGGCATGCATGCTTTCGTCATCTGAATTTTGCTAGTTTGCTATGCTTGCAGAAATCTGAAATGGTGTCCTCTTTCCCAAACTTGAGGCGCCTAGTAAAATGTATGTGAAGGTGGTATTTTTGAGCAAAATGCAATGTTCCTCGTTCCCAAACGATGGTTCAGTTCGAGCTACTTAGAAGCTGCAGCTCGTTCATAGTGATGTCTATGGTCCTATGCAGACACCCTCTTTTGGAAATTATCTTTATTTCGTGACTTTTATTGATGATTTTCCTAGGCATGCATTGGTATATCCATTGAAATCAAAGTTTGAAGTGTTTATGTGCTTCAAACAATTTCTGGTTTTGGCTAAAAATTTGTCAGCATGTGAAATGGTACCCTCCATTTTGATCGAGGGGGAGAATATATGTCTTCTGACTTTAATGCATTTTTGGCTGAATGTGGGATAAAACATCAGTGTATAGTGCCATATACACCTCAACTAAATGGAGTTGCTGAACAAAAGAATAGGTCACTCATGGAGATGGCGAGGTGTATGGTCAAAAGTCAGGCTTTACCACATAGTTTTTGGCTTGAGGTTGTTATGTGTGCAACATATGTACTTAACAGGTGTCCCACTAAAGCATTGCAGTCTATCACTCCATATGAGGCTTGGCATGGTCGCAAGCCATTTGTTGCTCACCTACGTGTTTTTGGTTGTTTGGCATATGCATTAGTGCTTGAACAACAATGCAAGAAATTGGATGATAAAGCAGTGAAATGTATTTTTGTTGGGTACAGTTTTGAAAGCAAAGGCTATCGTCTGTATCGTCCACAGAGTAAATGCACTTTGGTTAGTCATGATGTTGTTTTTGTGGAAGATGTTGATATATTTAGGTAGTGATGTGTGTGAACACACTAGGACCGCCAGGGCACTTTTTTCCCTCTTTAGGAGGTTTTTTCCCCCGGCTTGTATATATGCCTATTTCCCTAATGGGCTACTTATCTTTGTACATTCTCTAGTAATACATTTGGTATTGTGTGTTGTGCTCCAAGCTTCTTCTTCTTCCTTGTGCTGTTCGTGTGCTTCTGCAGACATCTAACTCCAACAATTGGTATCAGAGTAAGTCGTCGCTTTATCTAATGTGTTGTCGACACCCCTCCAATCACAATCTCAGAATCGCATGAAATTTGGTAGGTATACTCAAGGTGTTTGAGAGATCAAAACAACTTTGTTGTGTGGTGCCGGAATCATGATCTCAGCTTGTTTTGGCCTTCAAATGCACTATCACAGTGCTTGTGCAGGCTATTTTGTCTTTTTGTGCCAAAGGTATATACCGATTTTGGTTCGCCAGTATAAGCATCTCAAAGTCTGCTACAGGTTTAGCAGAATTTGTCTGGGCAGTTATGTTCAACTTTTTGAGATACAATCAATTTTTGCATCAAGGTATTTTGGTCATCGGCCATGGCTGAAAGCAATGATGTATTCCATATGTTGGCTATTGAGGATAAATTGGATGGTACCAACTACCCGTTATGGGCTTATATGATGCGACATATATTGGTTGCAAAAGGACTGTGGAACATGTGTAGGGTGTTGAAAAACATCCCATCCCACCTGCAACTGTTACAACTCCAGGTACTGAAGCTGATGCAGAAGGTGTCAAGGATGATGATATTCTGCATATTCATGTTCGTGCTGTGGTTTCTACTGCACCTACTGCAGAGAAAATTCATTGGAATGGTAGATATGCCTAGTCACATGCATTGATAGCTTTGTCTGTTAAATGTGCCATTATTCCTTACATCTGCTCTTGTAGAATAGCTAAGGATGCTTGGGATACACTTACTACATTGTACCAACTTAGGAATGAGGCCCCTGTTGCTTACCTCCAAAAATAGTTGGAGAGTGAGCACATGAATGAAGGTGATTCTATGGACACTTTTCTAACAAAGATCAAAGACTTGAAGGAATATTTGATTTTTGCTGATGAGGTTATACCAGATAGCTCACTTGAGCAAATTGTTTTGAATGGTATTCCTGATTCATATCAGAGTTTTGCTTCTACTCTTCGGTTGATGATGAAAGGCAATCAAAATGCCTTGTCATTTGAGGAGTTAGTCTCTGTTCTGTTGCAGGAAGATCAGTCCAGGCAGAACAGGTCCATTATGCATGTTGTAGATCAAGCTTTCTTGGCTAGTCAGAAGGGCAAAGGAAAATGGAGCTCTTCAACTAGTAAGTAGAAATTTGCTAATCTACACAATCAAAGAGGGAAGACAAAGATGAAAAGAAATCAGAAAAGCAGAAATTGTTTTGCAAGTACTGTAAAGTAAATGATCATATCATAAATAACTGTCCAAAAATGGTTGCTAAAGAGGCAAAGAAGAAAGACGCTGGAATGGTTGTTGCAGAGGCATGCACACCAAAAACAGAGTCTGCTAATCTTGTGCAGGAAGAAGAATGGGTGTTTATTACTGTTTGCAGTTTTGACCCATCTTCTCATGAGCAGTGCATGTCTACAATAGACTCAGATGTTTGGTACTTTGACAATGGGGTGACCAAACATATTACCACGCAGTGCAATTTCTTCTTTTCACGCGAGCCTACCCCTACAGGGAATACATTTACATGCGCCAACAACTCCTCTTATCCTGCTATGGGAGTCAGTAAGATCATTTTGACTACTACTGATGGTAGTTCTTTCACTTTGTCAGATGCTTTGTTTGTGCCAAGGATCAAGAAAAATATGTTATCAGTTTTTGCATTAGCCAAGATTGGCTTGGTTGTGAAATTTGTTGATGATAAGAAGGCAAAGTCCGAAGGGTTCATGTGCTTCAAACAATTTTTGGTTTTGGCTGAAAATTTGTCAGCATGTAAATTGGGCACCCTGCATTTTGATCGAGGGGAGGAATATATGTCTTCTGATTTTAATGTGTTTCTGGTTGAACGTGGGATAAAACACTAGTGTACAGTCCCCTATACACCTCAACAGGTCGCTCATGGAGATGGCGAGGTGTATAGTCAAGAGTCAGGCTTTACCACATAGTTTCTAGCTTGAGGCTATCATGTGTGCAACATATGTACTTAACAGGTGTCCCACTACAACACTACAATCTATCACTCCATATGAGGCTTGGCATGATCGCAAGCCATCTGTTGCTCATCTGCGTGTTTTTGGTTGTTTTGCATATGCATTAGCGCCTGAACAACATCGTAGAAAATTGGATGATAAAGCAGTAAAATGTATTTTTGTTGGGTACAGTTCTAAAAGTGAAGGCTATCGTCTGTATCATCCACAAACTAAATGCATTCTGGTTAGCTGTGATGTTGCTTTCATGTACTAAGGAGACATCTGTTGTTAGAGTTAGACGTCTGCGAAAGCACGTGAACAACACAAGGAAGAAGAAGAAGAAGCTTGGAGCACAACACACAATACTGAATGTATTACTAGAGAATGTACAAAGATAGGTAGGCCATTAGGGCAATAGGCATATATACAAGCCGAAGGAAAAAAACCTCCTAAAGAGGGAAAAAAGTGCCCTGATGGTCCTAGTGTGTTCACACACATCACTACCTAAATATATCAACAAATCCCCCCTGGGAGTGATGTGGTGAACACGGAGCTGGCACTCATGTATAAGGAAGTGCCAAGCTATGTGGAAATCACTCCACAAAAGGAAGTAAGCCCAAAGCTTTGTGGAAAGCTTCAAACTTCTCCCTAGGCAGAGCCTTCGTGAAAAGGTCTGCAATGTTCTCCTGCGTGGGCACATATGCCAAGCTGATCTCCCAGCAGAGAACCTTTCCCTGACATAGTGATAATGCACCTCAATGTGCTTAATGCGAGCATGGAACAAAGGGTTCCTTGCAACTGCCAATGCGCTCTGACTGTCAGTGAAGATGGTGGTGGCAGAAGACTGACCAACACCCAAATCAGCCATAAAGAATCTAAGCCACACACACTCAACACTCGCTGTGAAAGCTTCCCTATACTCAGCCTCACAACTGGAAGTGGCTAGAGTAGGCTGCTTCTTGCTCAACCAAGATATACATGAGCTACCAAGCATGAAGCAAAAGCCACTTGTGGACACACGAGTGTCATAGCAACCAACAATCAGAGTCAAAAACCATATAATGCCTTCTTTAACGTGCACACCTGGTTCTCATGCCCTTTCTGCATAAAGCCACGGGGTTGAAAAACATACACTTCTTCATGCAAGTCGCCATTCAGAAATGCTGTTTTGATATCCAAATGATGTACATTCCAACCATGATGAGCTGCAAGTGCACAGATGCTATGAACAGTAGTCATTCGGCAAGTAGGTGCAAAGGTCTCATCAAAATCAATGCCTCTTTCCTGTGCATAACCCTTTGCAACAAGCCTAGCCTTATACCTATCAACTATACCATTAGGCTAACACTTGAGCTTGTATACCTACTTACTCCCAATGACCTTCTTGCCAGGAGGCAAGTCACATAAAGTCCAAGTACCATTCTTCATTATAGCATCATATTCAGATTGCATAACAGCCATCCAATTTTCTGAATTTTGTGCTTCATCAAATTAAATAGGCTCATTCTCATCATAGAGACTAGATGCAGCCATAGCATAGCAATCTGATGCAAATGAGGCACTATGAGAGCTTGAATGAGTATGATATGACAGAGGTGCATCTAATTTGCTATCATGCAAAGTCTGCACCAGCCATTTTGGCATAGTTTTTGCCTAATCAATATCAACCCTCTCATCAACAAGTGCATCATGTAAATCTGCATCAGAAATGGAATGATCTGCATCATCACATGAAACCTACAAAGCCTGAGAATTTGCCTCATCAGGTCCAGCACTAGACTATCCACCTGTAAAAAGAGGCAGCAAAGTATCATACATGTCTTTGGAGCTAACATATGTCTCCTTAGTACATGAAAGCAATGGCTGAATAGCATCTTCCACAAAAGCAACATCATGGCTAACCACAATGCATTTAGTCTATGGATGATACAGATGATAGCCTTTACTTTCAGAACTGTACCCAACAAAAATACATTTTACTGCTTTATCATCCAATTTTCTACGATGTTGTTCAGGCACTAATTGATATGCCAAACAACCAAAAACACGCAGATGAGCAACATATGGTTTGCGATCATGCCAAGCCTCACATGGAGTGATAGACTACAATGCTTTAGTGGGACACCTATTAAGTACATATGCTGCACACATGAAAACTTCAAGCTAGAAACTATGTGGTAAAGCCTGACTCTTGACCATACACCTCGCCATCTCCATGAGTGACTTCTTCTTTCGTTTAGCAGCTCCATTCTGTTGAGGTGTATATGGCACTGTACACTGGTGTTTTATCCCACGTTCAGCCAGAAATGCATTAAAATCAGAAGACATATATTCCCCCCCTCGATCAGAACGGAGGGTGCCCATTTTGCATGCTGACAGATTTTTAGCCAAAACCAAAAATTGTTTGAAGCACATGAACACTTCGGACCTTGCCTTCAATGGATATACCCATGCATGCCTGGAAAATTCATCGATGAAAGTCACGAAAGTAAAGATAATTTCCAAAAGAAGGTGTCTGCATAGGACCACAGACATCACTATGTACAAGCTGCAAATTTTGAGTAGCCCGAACTGAACCATCTTTTGGAAAGGAAGAACGCTGCATTTTGCCCAAAATACAGCCTTCACAAACATGTTTTTAGAGTTCCTCAAGTTTGGGCAAAGAGGACACCATTTCAGATTTCTGCAGGCGTAACAAACTAGCAAAATTCAGATGACCAAAGCGTGCATGCCAAAGCTTTGCATCTCCCTTTCATCATTAACTGAAGAGTAGAAGCAAAACTCTGATATGAATCAGGAAGACCATTCACAACGGTCTGCACAAGTGAGCTATCTGGTATAACCTCATCAGCAAAAATCAACTGTTCCTTCAAGTCATTGATCTTTGTTAGAAAACTATCCATAGAATCACCTTCATTCATGTGCTCACTCTCCAACTGTTTTTGGAGGTAAGCAACACAATCCTCATTCCTAGCTTGGTACAATGTGGTAAGTGTATCCCAAGCATCCTTAGCTATTCTGCAAGAATGAATGTGAGGAATAATGGCACATTTGACAGAAAAAGCTATCAATGCATGTGCCTAGGCATCTCTGCCATCCCAACAAATCTACTCTATAGTAGGTGCAGCAGAAACCGTAGCACAAATAGGAATATGCAGAATATCATCATCTTCGACACCTTCTGCATCAGCTTCAATACCTGCTATTGTAACAGTTGTAGGTGTGATAGGACGTTTTTCAACACCCTGCACAATGTTCCATAGTCCTTTTGTAACCAATACATGTTGCATCATATAAGCCCACAACGGCTAGTTGGTACCATCCAACTTATCCTCAACAGCCAACATATGAAATACATCACTGCTTTTAGCCATGGATGGTGACTAAAATATGTTGATGCAGAAAATTGATTGCATCTCAAAAAGTTGAACAAAACTGCCGAGACAAGCTCTGCTAAACTTGTAGCAGACTTCGAGACGCTTATACTAGCGAACAGAAACATGTATATACCTTTGGCACAAAAAGACGAAATAGCCTACACAAGTGCTAATGATAGTGCGTTCGGAGGCTGAAACAAGCTCAAATTGCGATTTTCAGCACAACAGGGTGAAGCTGTTTTGATCTCAAAAACACGTTAAGTATGCTCACCAAAATTCCTGCAATTCTGAGACGGCAACCGGAGAGGTGTGGACGATGCCCTAGATGAAGCAGCGACCTGCTCTGATACCAATTGTTGGAGTTAGACATCTGTGGAAGCACGTGAACAACACAAGGAAGAAGAAGAAGCTTGGAGCATAATACACAATACTGAATGTATTACTAGAGAATGTACAAAGATAAGTAGCCTATTAGGGCAATAGGCGTATATACATGCCGGTGGAGAAAACCTCCTAAAGAGGGAAAAAAGTACCTCGGCAGTCCTAGTGTGTTCACACACATCACTATCTAAATATATCAACATCTGTTAGCTCCAAAGACATGTATGATACTTTGCTGTAACCTCTTTTTACAGGTGGATAGTTTAGTGCTGGTCCTAATGAGGACACTTCTTAGCCTTTGTAGGTTTCATGTGATGATGTAGATCATTCCATTTCTAATGCAGATTTACATGGTGCACTTGCTGATGAGAGAGCTGATATTGAACATGCAAAAACTATGCCAAAATGGCTGGTGCAGACTTTGCGTGACAACAAATTAGATGCACCTCTGTCATATCGTACTTGATCAGGCTCTCATAGTGCCTCTTTTGCATCAAATTGCTATGCTATGGCTGCCCCTAGTCTCTATGATGAGACTGAACCTATTTCATTTGATGAAGCACAAAATTGTGATCATTGGATGACTGCAATGCAATCTAAATATGATGCTATAATGAAGAATGGTACTTGGCCTTTATGTGACTTGCCCCCTGGCAAGAAGGCCATTGGCACAAAGTGGTTATACAAGCTGAAGGGTAAACTTGATGGAACAGTTGATAGGTATAAGGCTAGGCTTGTTGCAAAGGGTTATGCGCAGGAAAGAGGCATTGATTTTGATGAGACCTTTGCACCTACTTGCTAAATGACTATTGTTCATAGCATCTCTACACTTGCAGCCCATCATGATTGGAATGTACATCAGTTGGACATTGAAACTGCATTTCTGAATAGTGACTTGCATGAAGAAGTGTATGTTTTTCAGCCTAGTGGCTTTGTGCAGAAAGGGTAGAGAACGAGGTGTGCAGGTTAAAGAAGGCATTATATGGTTTAAAGCAAGCACCACGTGCTTGTTATGAAAAAATACATGCCTATCTAATTGCACATGGTTTTGAGAACACTCCAACTAAAAGCACCTTATATGTTAAGCAAGCTAATGATTTGCTTTTGATCATTATTGTCTATGTTGATGACATGGTGCTCACTGGTCCTATTGAGAAGCATATTGCCGATTTTAAGGCTGATTTGCATGCCTCATTTGAGATGTCTAATTTGGGGAATTTGCATCACTATTTGGGCATTTAGAATATGCAAGTTGATGGTGGAATGGCTTTGTGTCAAACAAAATATATTGACACATTATTGCAGCGTTTTGGCCTTGAAGACTATAAGCCTACTGCCACTCCTATGGAGACATGTTTACGATTCATTTGAGTCTTCATGATGCTGGAGATGCATTGGATGCTATCCTCTATCATCAGACTATTGGATGCTTGATTTACTTATGCATTACTCGACGCGATATTCAGTTTGCTGTCTCACAAATGAGCAGGTTTATGCATTGCCTAGGAGTCAAGCACAGGTAGGCGGTTAAGCGCATCTTTCACTACTTGAGTGGTAGTTGGCTACTTGGGTTGTTTTATCCTAAGGGGGGATCACTACTGCTTGATTAATTGCATGATTTTTCTGACTCTGATTGGGCTGGTTGCTATGACACTCGTGTGGCCATTAGTGGTTTTTGCTTCATGCATGGTAGCTCATGCATATCTTGGTTGAGCAAGAAGTAGACTACTGTGGCCACTTCTAGTTGTGAGGTTGAGTATAGGGAAGCTTTCACAGCGGCTGTTGAGTGTGTGTGGTTCAGATGCCTTATGGCTGATTTGGGTGTTGTTCAGTCTTCTGCCACCACCATCTTCACTGACAGTCAGAGCACATTGGCAGTTGTGAGGAACCTTGTGTTCCATGCTCGCACTAAGCACATTGAGGTGCATATCATTATGTCAGGGTGAGGTTCTCTGCTGGGGAGATCAGCTTGGCATATGTGCCCATGCAGGAGAACATTGCAGACCTTTTCACAAAGGCTGTGCCTAGGAAAAGTTTGACGCTTTCCGCAAAGCTTTGGGCTTACTTCCTTTTGTGGATCGATTCCACATATCTTTGCACTTCCTTATACATGAGTGCCAGCTCCTTGTTCACCGCATCACTCCTAGGGGGGATTTGTTGATATATTTAGGTAGTGATGTGTGTGAACACACTAGGACCATCGGGGCACTTTTTCCCTCTTTAGGAGGTTTTTTTCCCCCGGCTTAATATGCCTATTGCCCTAATGGTCCATTTATCTTTATACATTCTCTAGTAATACATTCAGTACTGTGTGTTGTGCTCCAAGCTTCTTCTTCTTCCTTCTGCTGTTCGCGTTCTTCTGCAGATGTTTAACTCCAACAGAAGATGCTATTCAACCATTACTTTCATGTACTAGGGAGACATTAGTTAGCTCCAAAGACATGTATGATACTTTTTTGCCTCTTTTTACAGGTGGACAGTCTAATAGTTGACAGGTATAAGGCTAGGCTTGTTGCAAAGGGTTATGCACAGGAAAGGGGCATTGATTTTGATGAGACCTTTGCACCTACATGCCAAATGACTACTATTCATAGCATGTGTGCACTTGCAGCTCATCATGGTTGGAATGTACATCAGTTGGACATGCAACCTACATTTTTTAATGGTGAATTGCATGAAAAAGTGTATGTTTTTCAGCCTCGTGGCTTTGTGTAGAAAGGGCATGAAAACCAAGTGTGCCGATTGAAAAAGGCATTATATGGTTTGAAGCAAGCATCACGTGCCTGGTATGAAAAGATACATGCCTATCAATTGCACATGGTTTTGAGAATAGTCCAACTGAGAGAACCTTATATGTTAAGCATGCTAATGATGTGCTTCTGATCATTGTTGTGTATGTTGATGTCATGCTGCTCACTAGTCCTCATGAGAAGCATATTCCTGATTTTTAAGGCTGATTTACATGCCTCATTTGCGATGTCTAATTTGGGGCATTTGCATCATTATTTGGGCATTCAATTCATGCAAGTTGATGGCAGAATAGCTTTATGTCAAACGAAATATATTGGCACATTATTGCAACATTTTGGCCTTGAAGACTGTAAACCTATTGCCATTCCTATGAAGACATGTTTATGATTGAGTCTTCATGATACTGGAGATGCATTTGATGTTATTCTCTATTAGCAGGTTGTTGGATGCTTGATTTACTTATGCATTACTGGACCAGATATTCAGTTTGTTGTCTCAGAGATGAGCACGTTTATGCATTGCCCAGGTGTCAAGCATTGGTAGGCAGTTAAGTGCATGTTTCACTACTTGAGTGGTACCTGACTACTTGGATTGTTTTATCCCAAGGGGGGATCACTACCACCAGATTTACATGCTTTTTTACTCTGACTGGGCTAGTTGCGATGACACTCATGTGTCCACTAGTGGTCTTGCTTCATGCTTGGTAGCTCATGCATATCTTGGTTGAGCAAGAAGCATCCTGTTGTGGCCACTTCTAGTTGTGAGGCTCAGTATAGGGCAGCTTTCACAACAACTATTAAGTGTGTGTGGCTCAGATGCCTTATGGTTGATTTGGGTGTTGGTCAGTCTTCTACCACCACCATCTTCACGAACAGTCAGAGTGCATTGGCAGTTGTGAGGAACCTTGTGTTCCATGCTCGCACTAAGCACATTGAGGTGCACTATCATTATGTCAGGGAGAGGTTCTCTACTGGAGAGATCAATTTGGCATATGTTCCCACACAGGAGAACATTGTAGACCTTTTCACAAAGGCTCTGCCTAGGGAGAAGTTTGAAGCTTTCCACAAAGCTTTAGGCCTACTTCCTTTTGTGGATTGATTCCACATAGCTTGGCACTTCCTTATACATGAGTGCTAGCTCCTTGTTCACCGCATCACTCCCAGGGGGGACTTGTTGATAGATTTAGGTAGTGATGTGTGTGAACAGACTAGGATCGCCGAGGCACTTTTTTCCCTCTTTAGGAGGTTTTTTCCCCTCGGCTTGTATATACACATATAGCGCTAACGGGTTACTTATCTTTGTACATTCTAGTGGTAATACATTTAGTATTATGTGTTGTGCTCCAAGATTCTTCTTCTTCCTTGTGTTGTTCGTGTGCTTCTGCAGACCTCGAAATCCAACAATCAGATTGTGATGTTCATTTTGCAATCATTTTTGCGTGCCTTATTTCAAAATTTTGGTTTGAAAATAGATGTTAGCTCTACATTTCATCTAGAAAGAAATGGTGAAGTGAGGTTACAAACAACACTATTCTTGATTTATTGCATTGTTATTCATTGGATAGTCCCACTAATTGGGATGCCAAGTTGCCATTGCTTGAGTTTGCTTATAATAAAACCACACACCCCACTACTAGTCGTGCACCTTTTCAAATTGTTTATGGTAAAAAGCTTCCCACACTCAATCAAATTGATATTCTGATGGCTGATTCTATTGCCCAAGTTCACATTTCTATACTTTGCTATGTTCACAAGCTCATTAGGAAAAGTTAAGAATGTTATACACATTGAGAGGGGCATTAAGGAAATGGCCTCTAACACTTCCTTGATGCTCAGCTCATAAACAAAGAATGGAATTGAAGATGAGGGACACCATGCTCCTACAAAATTATTCACATGAAAAACACACACAACACTGCCAAGGCAGGGGTGGTCCATGCTGCCTTATCATAGAAATACAATGGCACTCTTAGGGTGGGGGTGATCCACACCACCCTCTTAGTATAGTTAGCACAATCAACACAAAGGTACTCTTAGGGCAGGGGTGATCTGTGTTGCCCTCTTAGAGCCAACACATGAACATTACACAAGTACTCTTAAGGTAGGGGTTGTCCACGCCGCCCTCTTAGTACCAACACAGAAAACACTAAACACTCACAAGAAAGAGATTCTTGATGAAAAGAGGAGCTAGGTGGTGCCACAATCTTCAATGGATTTGGGAATTATGGAGAAGAGGGAAGGAAAATGGAAGGAGTAGGGAGTGAGAGAAGAAGAGAGGGTGTAGTGGACAAAATAAGCAAAGGTTTAGGGTAATGGAGATGGGAGGAATTGGAGAAATGAACTTGATTAAAATAGAAAATGTTACAAAGACATGGGGGACTTACAAATTAGGAGCTTGCATAGCTCTCTCAATACAGTGACATAGGGTAGACTCCTTCTCCTAGGTTTGGAGTGCCCACTACACCCGTAGCATGTACTTGCATACAACTCTTCTTGTTCTTCGAGGGCACCCAAGGGGTCCTTTTATAGGCCTTTTGGGAAGATATTTAGGGATGATATTTTGAGATGAAACTTCTAGATATTTTACATTTGTGGTGAAGAGGAATTGTTTTTACAAAGATCCAGAAGATTCTAGACTCATGAGGGTGTGATATTTGGCCTATTTTTTTTGGATATTTTGAGGTTGTATTACAAAAGTATGATATTTTCTCATCCAAATGCGTGAGATGGGTCCAATCCATTGAATTTTGACTTTGACGTATCATAGTTTTGAGTTTGGGGCCCAAGAAAATAGGGTATATGCATAAATAAAAGGTTTCCTTTATTGAAAATTCAAAAAAGGTGTGGCGGGGCTATGGGGCCTTTGAAAAGACTTTTGTTTAATTGTAAAGAGACTGGGACAAGGTTTAAAGACTTGAATATTCTAGACTTTCCATCTCTCTTTCATATTTCCCTTCCATATTGATCATTTCTCTTTTACTACAGGAAGAGCTAGTCATATCTTCAATGGTGGGGCCCACTTGACTTCTATCTTTCATATTTATTTTATATATATCCATATCATAGGGAAATAAAATAAATAACATATTACATATATAGAATAAGATTATTGTTAGAGGAGGTATGAAAAACATTGCTCTCATACTTAGCCCTCCCCGAAGGCTAGAGGCATTCATGTCTCTAGCTTTCAAATAGTTTGATGACGTCCCGGGGTGGGTTGTCTTCTTGTACCACCATCGATATTTCTTTCTCCTTTAATTGCTCTTGCTGATCATCAACGTCTTCTATCCTTTGCCAGTATTTCTTTAGCCTCCATCCATTGTCCTTGGTCTTGTGCACTTTCCCTAATAGATCCATAAGTTGGTAGCTGCCATTCTTGAACTTTGTCTTGATAAAAAACGGTCCCTCCCATTGTGGTTGGAACTTTGTGTCATTCCTATTATCAAAACGGTTATCATACCTTAGAACAAGAGTTCCTTCTGTCAACCTTTTATCTTTTAGTTGTTTATTAAATTCTTGCCTCTGTTTCTCTGCTTGATTCATGTAATGCTCAACTGCAAGCTCCATTTTCATACTCAATTCTTGTAGATATGTAAGCGTCTTTTGGATTACCTCTTGTTCACTCTGTCCACTTTCCTTTAGTAGGACCCAGAGACTTGGAATTTCTACTTCTATTGGCAACAGGGCTTCTTGTCCATATACCAAGTGAAATGGGGTGAACCCTAATGATGCCTTGTAGGATGTGTGATATGCCCATAAGGTGGCAGTGAGGTGCTTATCCCATTCCTTAGGATGCTTCTTTACCTACTTACTAATGATTTTACAAATAATTCGATTGGTCTTTTCAACAAAGACCATTACATTGAGGATAATAGGGTGTGAAGTATCTATGCCTTATATTTGATATACCCAATAGATCATTCAGAACATTTGATCTAAAACCTGGACCATGATCAGACACTATCTCTAAAGGTATTCCAAATCTACAACGTATGAAATCATAAATGAAATTCCCAATATCCTGTGCTGTTGTCCCTTTTATGCTAGCTACTTCTGCCCATCTAGTCATGTAGTCCACTACCACAATAATGTATTCCTTTCCTGAGCTTGTCCTTGGTAGGGGCCTGATTGCATCAATTCCTGATGGAGAGTTTTAATCTCCAAAGGAACAACCTACTCTTGAAATTAGAACACCTCTATATTGATGGAGAGTGTTAATCTCCAAAAGAACAACCTACTCTTCAATTTAGAACACCTCTATATCAAGATTAAGTCAAAACCTTCACCAATTTAAGCTATCAATGACCAAATATCAATTTCTTGACTAAACTGTGAAGAATAAATTTCCTCAGAAAGTCTGCTGCATAGATCTTGCTCATTGACTGAGTAAATGTGTAAAGTTTTTTATGAAACTTTGCACAAGGTGTCGCCTAAAGATTGCGCACCTTCTCCAAGTCGAATTACTTCAAAAGGTTCAGTAGATCCTGAGAAATCTACTTACCAAGTCAGCTATGTCTAAATCTGCACTTCTGAGAAGTCGATTTGGACACCCCTAACTTCTTAACTTTAATTCTCTCAGTATAAAACCCGTTTAAGAAAATGCTTTTAGCCACGAGTAGCTTACCTTCCAACTTAAAGATTAAGTGCTTACTTGCACAAAACTTTAAACTGTGGAGTGAGAAATGATCAAATCATTAAGATCGAAATTTGCGCCTGTTTCAGGAACCAGTGAGTACTTTCTCACATGTAAATGTTCCTACACACAATTCTCTTAGCCTGATCTCAATTAGACTCTCAAACTCTAGCCATAGATTGATTAACTATGGACTTAGATATCTCCAAAAGGAATTCACAAAAGATCTATCACACAGGGAGAAAACACAGAAACATCGCGTGCAATTTTTCCTTCTATTTCTCAGAAATTTACAACTGAGTGAGGATGGAGAATTCAACTCACTTCACATGTGTCTAATGACATTTTCTACTTCTCAATATACTATTCTCATGGTCTCCTATTGTCTCCTCTTGTCTTCTCTTCTTGCCCCGACATTTTCAAAAGTATTTATAGGCAATTATGTACAGACTTATATCAAAGCATAAGTATAAGTAACCTATGTCTTAACTAATGTAAATATGTGTACATGTCTTTCACTCTGTGAATGTATCCATCTTCTTTGCTTCAAAACTTGATCTCATCTCCATCCTTTGTCCTTCAAATCTTCAATTGGTGATTGGTCTGCACCAACAGCTCCCCCTCAATCATCAATTGAGGTTTCTCTTATCTTCTTTATACCTGCCATGTCTTTAAACTTCTGTAGCTTTGGTCCATCCAAGCTCTTTGTAAGCATATCTGCTACCTGATCTTTTGTTGAAGTATGTATGACTTCAATCTCCTTATCCATCACCTTCTCTCTTAGAAAGTGATACTGTATCTCAATGTGTTTAGTCCTGGCATGAAAAACAGGATTAGCAGCTAGATATAATGAACTCATGTTATCATCATAAATGATAGGTATGTTCTGTATAGTGTCAAAACTCTTCATTAGAGTCTTAAGCCATATCACTTCTTTTGCAGCTTCAACCATGCCTTTGTACTCTGCTTCTGTAGATGACAAAGCAACTGTATGTTGCTTCTTTGAGCACCAGGAGATTAACTTATCTCCCACATAACACATGTATCCATAGGTTGATCTTCTATCATCTGGATTACCTGCCCAATCTGCATCACTATAGATCTTGATATTTGTATCTGATGTAAACCCATAATACAAACCTTCTTTGAGTGTACCCTTAATGTACCTCAACACTCTTTGACCTGCAATCCAATGCTCTTTCCTAGGACAATGCATGAATTGAGACAAAACCCCTACTGCATATGATAAATCAGGTCTAGTTAAAGTAGCATAGATAAGACTACCAACCAAACTCTGATATTGTCTCATGTCCTTGAATTCTTCACCTCCAAATTTACTCAATTTGTGATTCACCTCCATTGGTGTAGGTGCTACCCTACAATCATTCATTTTAAACTTGAGTAACAAGTTCTTCAAATACCTTTCTTGGGTCACAAATACTCCATGTTGAGTATATGTAATCTCCATGCCCAAGAAGTATGACAAGTCTCCCAAGTCACTTATTTTGAACTCCTTCTCCATTTGCTTCTTTAGTCTTTGTATTCCTTCCTCATCTGTACCTGTAAGGATTATATCATCAACATATATGCACATGTATATGAAACCATTATCACTTGCTTTGATAAGCAAGCTACTATCTGCTTTAGACACCTGAAATCCAAGTTCTTTCAAGAACTTTACAAGTCTATAATTCCATGCCCTTGGGGCCTGCTTCAAGCCATACAAAGCTCTCTTGAGCTTGCACACATGATCTGGATACCTTTTATCTCTGAACCCTTGAGGTTGCTCCATGAACACATCATCTGAAATATAACCATTCAAAAAAGCATTTTTTACATCAAGTTGACATAACTTCCAACCTTTACATGCAGCAATAGCTATAAGTGTCCTGATGGTTGTCATCTTTGCCACAGGACTATAAGTCTCATCATAATAAACACCATATGTCTGAGCAAACCCTTTGACAACAAGTCTAGCTTTGTACCTAGACACACTTCCATCTGCAAATCTTTTTGTCTTATAAACCCACTTACATCCAATGATCTTCTGGCTATTTGGCTTTGGAACCAAATCCCATGTTTGATTCTCCATCAATGCATCATATTCTTCCTGCATAGCTTTCTCCCAATTTTCTTTACCTTTTGCCTCTTCATATGTAGAAGGGTCTTCATCTGCTTTAATCATGTAAGCATAATCTTTGGTAGCCAAAAATGAAGTATCATAGCTATACCTTGTAGGTTGCCATTTGTTCCTTGTAGACCTCCTAAGTTCTCCACTTCTTGAGGTTTCTGGTTCTTCATATTCAGGATCAAACCTAGGTGTTTCTTCCACTTCAACCTGCACTTCATTATTCTCTTCTTCATCAGTTATTTGAACCTTTGACTTACCTTTCCTTTGGCTCACAACCTCTTCATCATTTGTATTAATATTGATAGTACCTGCATACCAAGTACCTTGCTCATCAAATGTAACATCTTTTGATACAAGAAAATGTTTTGTGGATGGATTCCACAACCTGTATCCCATCTGCTTATCATCATAACCAATAAACACATATTTTTCAGCTTTAGGTTCCAATTTGTGCCTTAATTGTGATGGCACATATGCATAGGCCAAACATCCAAATACTTTGCAATGGTCTAGTGTAGGTCTCTTACCCCACCATGCCTCATAAGGTGTCATTCCTTGCAAAGCTTTACATGGTAACCTATTGACCAAATAAGTAGCTGTATTTACAGCCTCAGCCCACAAATAATTAGGGCAATTTTTCTCCTTCATCATGGACCTTGCAAACTCAACAAGAGTTCTATTTCTCCTTTCTGCTACACCATTTTGTTGAGGAGAGTACCTGCAAGTAACTTCCCTTTTTATACCTGCATCCCACAAGTAATTACTGAATTCATTAGAGAAATACTCTCCCCCTCCATCTGACCTTAGTCTTTTCAACTTATGTCCTGTAATTCTTTCTGCATATGCATGATAGTGTTTAAATGTATTAAACACTTCTGACTTATCTTTGATCACATAAATAGTGATCCATCTAGTAGCATCATCAACATAAATCACATAATATCTTGACCCATTTATACTGAAATCCTTTGATGGTCCCCACACATCTGTATGTACCAACTCAAGCTTCTCTGAGTACATAAAACCATGCTTGGAGTAGGAAAGCTTATGAGCCTTACCTAATTGACATGCCTCACATCTGTATGTCATATGTTGACCTGCAACATTAGGCAAACCAAGCACTGAACCATTGTTAATCATGTCTTTAATACCTCTTTCATTGAAATGTCCAAGCCTCTTATGCCAAAGATCTAACTCAGAGATCTTATGTCCTCCATATGTGAACATGGCATGACCAATATTACCTTGAATCTTCAATGTGAAAAATCTTCCTTCTTTCTTCCCTGAAACAATTTGTTTATACCCATTGCTAGGGTCTTCCACAAACACTCCTTCATTAGTGAACCTTACTTCATAACCTTTTTCCACAATTTGTCCTACACTTATCAAATTCTTAGGAATTGTAGGAACATACAAGACCTTACTCAATAAGGTGCTACCATCCTTGGCCTTCACTGATCCAATTGACTTCACATTGTGCTTTGTGTTGTCACCTGTTTGAACAACATGATTAGATACCTTATTCTCCAAATCAGTCATCAAGGCTATATTACCACTCAGGTGATTGCTACACCCTGAATCAATGTAGAAGACTCTTTGATCTTCATTGTGCCTTTCACAAGTTGCATTCATTATCAATGTTGAATCTTCCTTTTGATCTGAAGCATAATTGTAGTAGGTGTTGTTATATTGTTGACTTTGGAAACCTTTGCCTGCATTTCTTCCAAAGTAACCCCTACTACCTCTGCCTCTGAAATTACCTCTTTGATTTCTGCCACCTCTTTCTCTTGTATTATAGTTCTGATTATATCCACCATTACTCTGATTATTATGCCAACAATCATTAGCTAAATGATTTGTCTTACCACAAATCCAACAAGCTTTGCCTCCATCTTTGTTGTTTCTGCCTCTTCCTCTACCTTTGCCACCTCCTCTACCTCTTAGGAAGTTGGCTTGACTAGTTGTACCTTCATCTTCACCTGCTTGTTGCTTTCCTTTGTTAGCTTTCTTCTTGTCCTTTGAGTACATTGCATGACCTGTACTTTTGTCACCATCTCCTTTAACATCCTGATCAAATGTTAGCATATGACCTAGCAACTGATTTAAATCAGGAGTGAAATGATCAAGTGATAATTCTGTAGACAAAATGAATGGCTTCCATTTGTCATCACCTCTTAAAGCTGTAAGGATTTGCCTTACCAATTTATCCTCCTCAATGTCTTCATCAACAGCTCCTAAAGCATCTGCAATATCTTTCATTCTTGTCACATAGTCTGAAATGGATTGAGAAGCCTTCTTCTTAAAGGTGGTAAACTCTGCCCATAAGGATGCCTTCCTTGACTTAGTAGTATTCTGAAAATGCTCCTCCAAAGCATTCCAAATATCAGTTGCACTTTCAAGACCTCGAATATGAGGTAACAAGTAATCATTGACTGCCATATAGATAATGCTCCTAGCTTGAGCATCTTTCTTCATCCAATTTTTCAAATCTGCTAACTCTTCCCTAGTTGGAACACTAGGATCTCTGAACTGTGGCTTCTCTTCTTCTCTTGTGATGTAAGCTATTAAATCTTTGCTCATAAGATGAGCTTCCATCCTCATTGACCATGCAGGATAGTTTTCCCTATCCAATTTCTCTATCTGTAGAGAATCTCCCATCTTGTGTCCACCTGTGTATTGAAATCTTCAAGCTTTATGAATAATATATGTACCTTTACTTCAAATTAGAGTCCTTTGTCTTTCTTGATGTTGTATGGTCTTCTCCTCAAGCTTTGCCTTCAAGCTTTCACCTTTTAGTTCTTCAGTTGTTGAACTTCTTGAATCTGCAGCAGTCGAGATCCTCCTTTCCTTGATTTTGATGTTTCCTGCTGTGATACCACTGATGGAGAGTGTTAATCTCCAAAAGTACAACCTACTCTTGAATTTAGAACACCTATATATCAAGAGTAAGTCAAAACCTTCACCAATTTAAGCTATCAATGACCAAATACCAATTTCTTGACTAAACTGTGAAGAAGAAATTTCCTTAGAAAGTCTGCTGCATAGATCTTGCTCATTGACTGAGTAAATGTGTAAAGTTTTTTATGAAACTTTGCACAAGGTGTCACCTAAAGATTGCGCACCTTCTCCAAGTCGAATTACTTCAAAAGGTTCAGTAGATCTTGAGAAATCTACTTACCAAGTCAGCTATGTCTAAATCTGCACTTCTGAGAAGTCGATTTGGACACCCCTAACTTCTTAACTTTAGTTCTCTCAGTATAAAACCCATTTAAGCAAATGCTTTTAGCCACGAGTAGCTTACCTTCCAACTTAAAGATTAAGTGCTTACTTGCACAAAACTTTAAACTGTGGAGTGAGAAATGATCAAATCATTAAGATCGAAATTTGCGCCTGTTTCAGGAACCAGTGAGTACTTTCTCACATGTAAATGTTCCTACACACAATTCTCTTAGCCTGATCTCAATTAGACTCTCAAACTCTAGCCATAGATTGATTAACTATGGACTTAGATATCTCCAAAAGGAATTCACAAAAGATCTATCACACAGGGAGAAAACACAGAAACATCGGGCGCAATTTTTCCTTCTATTTCTCAGAAATTTACAACTGAGTGAGGATGGAGAATTCAACTCACTTCACATGTGTCTAATGACATTTTCTACTTCTCAATATACTATTCTCATGGTCTCCTATTGTCTCCTCTTGTCTTCTCTTCTTGCCCCGACATTTTCAAAAGTATTTATAGGCAATTATGTACAGACTTATATCAAAGCATAAGTATAAGTAACCTATGTCTTAACTAATGTACATATGTGTACATGTCTTTCACTCTGTGAATGTATCCATCTTCTTTGCTTCAAAACTTGATCTCATCTCCATCCTTTGTCCTTCAAATCTTCAATTGGTGATTGGTCTGCACCAACATATATCGAGAGTAAGTCAAAACCTTCTCCAATTTTAGAAGATCAATACTCAATTATCAAGATTGTGAAAAATCTGTGAAGATGATGACTCTACAGAAAGTCTGTTGCACTTATCTTTCTCATTGACCTATCAATTGTGTAAAGTTTTTAATAAAACTTTGCACAAGGTTTTGGCTATAGATTGCGCACCTTCTCCAAGTTGAATTACTCCAAAAGATTCAGTATAACTTGAGAAATGAACTCAACAAGTTACCTATGTCTAAAACTGTCACCCTGTAGAGTTGACTTTGACACGTGCAACTTCTAAGACATGGTTCTCCAAGACTAGAACCCGTTTAAGCAAATTCTTTTAGCCACAAGTAGCTTACCTTCCAACTTAAAGATTGAATGCTTGCTTGCTCAAAACTTTAAACTATAGAAGGAGAACTGATCAAAACATTGACTTCAAATTTTGCACCTGCTGCAACCTCTCTTCTTCCATTTACACATGTAATTGTTCCTACACTCAATTCTCTCAGCCTGATCACAATTAGAAGCTGAAAGTTTGTACAAAGGTCAATCACCTATAGAATTAGACGTGTAAAAAGCATTTCACAAAAGATCTAGCACAGAAGGAGAGAACTCAGAAACATCGGGCGCAAATTTCTTTCATTTCTGGAGGAGTTTACAACTGAATGATGAGAGAGAGTTCAACTAACTTCTAAGATGTCTAATAACTCTTACAACTCTTGACTACTCTATTCTCATGCTCTCTCATACTTGCCCCGACATTTTTCATAATATATATAGACAAAAGTTTACAAACTTATGACTAATCAAAGACATAAGTAAGCTGACTCTAAATTAATGTACATATGTGTACAACTCTTTATCTTCTGAATATGAACTTCTTCCATGCTTCATAAGTTGGTCTTTTCTTCAGTCCTTGACTTCCAAAGCTTCAATTGTTGATTGCCCTGCACCAACAGCTCCCCCTCAATCATCAATTGAGGTTTTCTCTATCTTCTTTATGCCTGCCATGTCTTTGAACTTCTGTAGCTTTGGTCCATCCAAGCTTTTGGTAAGCATATCAGCTATCTGATCTTTAGTTGAAGTATGTATGACTTCAATCTCTTTGTCCATTACCTTCTCTCTTAGAAAGTGATACTGAATCTCAATGTGTTTAGTCCTGGCATGAAACACAGGGTTAGCAACTAAATACAATGAACTCATGTTATCTCCATATATGATAGGTGTACTCTGTATAGTGTCAAAATTCTTCATCAGAGTCTTAACCCATATCACTTCCTTTGCAGCTTCAACCATGCCTTTGTACTCTGCTTCTGTAGATGACAAAGCAACTGTGTGTTGCTTCTTTGAACACCAAGAGATTAACTTATCTCCCACATAACACATGTATCCATAGGTTGACCTTCTATCATCAGGATTACCTGCCCAATCTGCATCACTATATATTTTGATATTTGTATCTGATGTAAAACCATAATACAAACCCTCTTTCAGTGTACCCTTAATGTACCTCAACACTCTTTGACCTGCAATCCAATGTTCTTTCCTAGGACAATGCATGAATTGGGACAAAACTCCAACTACATATGATAAATCAGGCCTAGTTAATGTAGCATAGATAAGACTACCAACCAAACTCTGATATAGCTTCCTATCCTTAAATTCTTCTCCACCATATCTACTCAATTTGTGATTCACCTCCATTGGAGTAGGTGCTACCCTGCAATCATTCATTTTAAACTTGATTAACAAGTTCTTCAAATACCTTTCTTGAGTCACATACACTCCATGTTGACTATATGAAATCTCCATGCCCAAGAAATATGACAAGCCCCCCAAATCACTGATTTTGAACTCTTTCTCCATTTGCTTCTTTAGGCTTTGAATGCCTTTCTCATCTGTACTTGCAAGAATTATATCATTAACATATATGCACATATAAATGAACCCACCATCACTTGCTTTAACAAGCAAGCTACTATCTGCCTTAGATACTTGAAATCCAAGTTCTTTCAAGAACTTTACAAGTCTATGATTCCATGCCCTTGGGGCCTGCTTCAACCCATACAAAGCTCTCTTGAGCTTACATACATGATCTGGATACCTTCCATCTCTGAATCCTTGAGGTTGCTCCATGAAAACATCATCTGAAATGTAACCATTTAAAAAAGCATTCTTCACATCTAATTGACATAATTTCCAACCTTTACATGCAGCAATGGCTATGAGTGTCCTGATGGTTGTCATCTTTGCCACATGACTATAAGTCTCATCATAATCAATACCATATGTTTGAGCAAACCCTTTTACAACAAGTCTAGCTTTGTACCTAGACACACTTCCATCTGCAAATCTCTTTGTTTTCTAGACCCACTTGCATCCAATGATTTTCTGACTATTTGGTTTAGGAACCAAATCCCATGTCTGATTCTCCATCAATGCATCATATTCTTTGTGCATAGCTTTCTCCCAATTTTCCTTACCTTTTGCCTCTTCATATGTAGAAGGGTCTTCATCTGCCTTTATCATGTAAGCATAATCTTTGGTAGCCAAAAAAGAAGTATCATAGCTATACCTTGGAGGCTGCCACTTGTGTCTTGATGACCTTCTAAGTTCTCCACTCCTTGACGTTTTTGGTTCTTCACACTCAGGATCAAATTTTGGCATTTCTTCAACTTCAACCTGCACTTCATTATTCTCCTCTTCATCAAATATCTGAACCTTTGATTTACCCTTCTTTTGACTCACAACTTCTTCATCACCTGTATTAATATTGATTGTACCTGCATACCAAGTACCTTGCTCATCAAATGTAACATCCTTAGACACAATGAATTGCTTTGTGGATGGGCTCCAAAATCTATAACCCATCTGCTTGTCATCATAACCAATGAACACATACTTTTCAGCTTTAGGTTCCAATTTGTGTCTTAATTGTGATGGCACATATGCATATGCCAAACATCCAAATACTTTGCAATGATCCAAGGTAGGTCTCTTACCCCACCATGCCTCATATGGTGTCATACCCTGCAAGGATTTACATGGTAACCTATTAACCAAATAAGTAGCTGTATTTACAGCCTTAGCCCACAAATAATTTGGGCAATTTTTCTCCTTCATCATTGACCTTGCAAACTCAACAAGAGTTCTATTTCTTCTCTCTGCTACACCATTTTGTTGAGGAGAGTACGTGCAAGTAATTTCCCTTTTTATACCTGCATTCTACAAGTAATCACTGAACTCTTTAGAAAAATACTCTCCCCCTCCATCTGACCTTAGTCTTTTCAATTTATAACCTGTAATTGTCTTTGCATACACATGATAGTGTTTGAATGTGTTGAATACTTCTGACTTATCTTTGATCACATATATAGTGATACATCTGGTAGCATCATCAACATAAATCACATAATACCTTGAACCATTGATACTGAAATCCTTTGATGGTCCCCACACCTCTGTGTGTACCAACTGAAGCTTCTCTGAATACATGAAACCATGCTTGGAGTAAGATTGCTTATGAGCCTTACCTAATTGACATGCCTCACATCTGTATGTCATATGTTGACCTGCAACATTAGGCAATCCAAGCATTGAACCATTGTTAATCATATCTTTGATACCTCTTTCATTAAAGTGTCCAAGCCTCTTGTGCCAAAGATCTAACTAAGAGATCTTATGTCCTCCATAAGTGAACAGGGCATGACCAACATTACCTTGAATCTTCAATGTGAACAACCCTCCTTCTTTTTTTCCTGAAACAATTTTTTTATACCCATTGCTAGGGTCTTCCACAATCACTTCTTCATTAGTGAATCTAACTTCATAACCTTTTTCAACAATTTGTCCTACACTTATCACATTCTTAGGAATTGTAGGAACATACAAGACCTTACTCAATAAGGTGCTACCATCCTTAGCCTTCACCGATCCAATTGACTTCACATTGTGCTTTGTATTGTCACCTGTTTGAACAACATGATTAGATACCTTATTTTCCAAATCAGTCATCAATGCTATGTTACCACTCAAGTGATTGCTACACCCTGAATCAATATAGAAGACTTTGGTCTTCACTTTGCCTTTCACAAGTTGCATTCATTATCAATGTTGAATCCTCTTTCTGATCTGAAGCATAATTGTAGTAGGTATTATTGTATTGTTGACTTTGGAATCCTCTACCTGCATTTCTTCCAAAGTAACCCCTACTACCTCTACCTCTGAAATTACCTCTTTGAAATTACCTCTTCCTCTTGAATTAAAATTTTGATTATATCCACCATTACTCTGATTATTATGCAAATAATCATTAGCTAACTGATTTGTCTTACCACAAATCTAGCAAGCTTTGACTCCATCTTTATTATTCCTGCCTCTTCCTCTACCTTTGCCACCTCCTCTTCCTCTTAGGAAGTTGGCTTGACTAGTTGTGCCTTCATCTTCATTTGCTTGTTGCTTCCCTTTGCTATTTTTCTTCTTATCCTTTGAGTACATTGCATGACCTGTACTCTTGTCACCTTCACCTTTGACATCGTGCTCAAAGGTTAACATATGTCCTAGCGACTGATTTAAGTTAGGAGTAAAATGATCAAGTGATAATTCAGTAGACAAAATGAATGGCTTCCATTTGTCATCACCTCTCAAACCTGTAAGGATGTGCCTTACCAATTTATCCTCCTCAATGTCTTCATCAACAGCTCCTAATGCATCTGCAATGTCCTTCATTCTGGTTACATAATCTGAGATGGATTGAGAGGCCTTCTTCTTGAATGTAGTAAATTCGACCCACAAGGATGCCTTCCTAGACTTTGTGGTATTTTGGAAATGCTCCTCCAAAGCATTCCATATATCACTTGCACTTTCAAGACCTCTAATGTGAGGTAGCAAGTAGTCATTGACTGCCATATAGATAATGCTCCTAGCTTGAGCATCTCTCTTCATCCAATTCTTCAAATCTGACAATTCCTCCCTAGTTGGAACACTAGGATCTCTGAATTGTGGCTTTTCTTCTTCACGTGTTATATAGGCTATCAAGTCTTTGCTCATTAGATGAGCTTCCATCCTCATAGACCATGCATGATAGTTTTCTCTATCCAATTTCTCTATCTGAAGAGAATCTCCCATCTTTTCTTCACTTGTATATTGAATTCTTCAATCTTTATAAAGTATAAGGTTACCTTTACTTTGAATGACACTCCTTTTGACTTCCTTGATGTCGTATGATCTCCTTCTCAAGCTTTATCCTCAAGCTTTCACCTTTTGAACCTTTAAATGTTGAATTCTTTTCATCTACAACAGTGGGGACCCTCCTTCCTTCAATTCTGATGTTTCCTGCTCTGATACCACTGATGGAGAGTGTTAATCTCCAAAAGAACAACCTACTCTTGAAATTAGAACACCTCTATATCAAGAGTAAGTCAAAACCTTCTCCAATTTTAGAAGATCAATACTCAATTATCAAGATTTTGAAAAATCTGTGAAGATGATGACTCTACAGAAAGTCTGCTGCACTTATCTTTCTCATTGACCTATCAATTGTGTAAAGTTTTTGATAAAACTTTGCACAAGGTGTCGCCTATAGATTGTGCACCTTCTGCAAGTTGAATTACTCCAAAAGATTCAGTATAACTTGAGAAATGAACTCAACAAGTTACCTATGGCTAAAACTGTCACCTTGTAGAGTCGACTTTGACACCTGCAACTTCTAAGACATGGTTCTCCAAGAGTAGAACCCGTTTAAGCAAATGCTTTTAGCCACAAGTATCTTACCTTCCAACTTAAAGATTGAATGCTTGATTGCTCAAAACTTTAAACTATAGAAGGAGAACTGATCAAAACATTGACTTCGAATTTTGCGCCTCTTGCAACCTCTCTTCTTCCATTTACACATGTAAATGTTCCTACACTCAATTCTCTCAGCCTGATCACAATTAGAAGCTGAAAATTTGTACAAAGGTCAATCACCTATAGACTTACTCTTGTACAAAAGCATTTCACAAAAGATCTAGCACAGAAGGAGAAAACTCAGAAACATCGGGTGCAAATTTATGGAGGAGTTTACAACTGAATGATGAGAGAGAGTTCAACTAACTTCTAAGATGTCTAATAACTCTTACAACTCTTGACTACTCTATTCTCATGCTCTCTCATACTTGCCCTGACATTTTCCATAATATATATAGACAAAAATTTACAAACTTATGACTAATCAAAGACATAAGTAAGCTGACTCTAAATTAATGTACATATGTGTACAACTCTTTATCTTCTGAATATGAACTTCTTCCATGCTTCATAAGTTGGTCTTTTCTTCAGCCCTTGACTTCCAAAGCTTCAATTGTTGATTGCCCTACACCAACAATTCCCCATTTCTCGAACGGTCCATAAGAGATTATGGGCGTCCTTGGTTCATATATAAGCTGCTTATTTCCTGTAATCTGACAGTTATTGCATGTTTTACACCAATATTGAACATCTTTGTGAAGTGTTGGCCATGTATATCTTGCTTGAAGTACTTTCCTTATCTTCATGAGCTTTGTGAAGTATTGAACATCTGATGAGGGAACCCTTCTGAGGATAAGGTCCTTACCTTTCTCATACAGATGATCTCCTATGAGTTGGTATTGTAGAGCCTTCTTCGCTAGTCTATGCCTTTGTGCCTTGTTTAGGTGCTTGGGTGCTTCTGTAGTTTCAAAAAAATTGGTGATATCTTTTAATCCTTCTTGACCTACAAATCTGTTGTCTCCCAGCTTCATGGATAGGATCGTGAAAAACATGATTCCCTTCATAGGATCGTGAAAAACACGATTCTCTTCACGGAATCGTGAAAAACACGATTCTCTTCATGGAATCATGAAAAACACGATTCTCTTCACAGGATCATGAGAAACACGATTCCCTTCACAGGATCGTGAAAACACGATTCTCTTCACAGAATCGTGAGAAACACGATTCCCTTCACAGGATCGTGAAAACACGATTCTCTTCATCGAATCGTCAAAAACACGATTCTCTTCACAAAATCATGAAAAACACGACTCTCTTCACAGAATCATGAATTAGTTGAATTCTTTTGAGATCTGGTAATAAATTGTTTACATCTGATAAACAAGAGTTAAAAAGGAAAGAGATAGAGCCAATGTTAAGAGATTTACAAGAAAAGGATTTAGGACAGATAAATAACATGGAAATTTTATATGAAACAAATGAAGCCTCTGAAACTAGTGATTATAGAAACATCCTCAAGTACATGTATACAAATAGGTTTGGAACCCATGTGTATCAAGATGGTATGCATAAGTTTCTCATTAGGATGAGAAACTTAGAAATTCCCTTAAATTTAATGCTAGTGGAACAATTTAAGGATGGCAGATAAGAGGATAGACAGGGATGTGTATACATATTTTCACAAGATCCAAAAAACTCTAATGATTTAGGGCAATGTGCAGACAAGAGACCTTGGGAACAAAACATAGGGCAACCAAAATTGCCAAGACAAAATGAAAACTACACTTCTACTGAACAACCACAAGGAAGGAGATTACACACTTCTCCAAATCCTTTTGAAAGAGAAGCTGAAGGAATGAATGATTTTCCAATCAGGAGAAGACATCAGTGGCAAAACCAGGGAAGAATGCTTAGACCCTATCAAGTAGCTAAATGCATGAAAAATCAATATGAAGGGTATTTTGATCCTCATGCCCATGCTGCAGAATTTAGACAATTAATTAGGGCAGAAGATGTAGAGGATTACAAAGTGCAATTTGAAGCATTTGGTCTAACCCTAATTGGACTTGCATTATCTTGGTTCATTCCCTTGAGAAAGGCAATGTATCCAAATATTGAATCTTTTCTTGAAGCCTTTATACGAGAATTCTCCAAAACTGGGATTAAACATAGTACATCTACCCTGATACATAGTTTCAAACAGGAAAAAGATGAAAATGTCAAAGAGGGTGCTAGGAGATTCAAGCAATATATTGATAGATGTCCAAGAGAAGAGGTACCTTCAATGGCAAGAGAAGTGTCTTTGTTCATAGAAGGACTGAGAAGTGCACAGTTAAGAACCTTGGTATATTATAGGAGATGTCTTGATCCAGGAGCTTGTGTAAAAGAGGCAATAGACTTAGAGGATAACAGAGGACAACATTTATTAGCATTTGATCAACCAAGAACAAATGAAGATAAAATTCCACCAGCAGAAGAATTAGCACAAGCCATTGCTAAAGCCGTAGAAGTCAACACTAAGACACACTTGATGAATACCAGAATATTAGCTAATAAGAAGTGTTATAATTGTGGGGAGAGTCATTTGGTTCAACAATGTCCTTATCATAAACCACAACATTTGCAAGATAGGAAAACACTCAAATATTGTACTTTAGAAAGCATCAAATTGCTCATTCACTAATGCATATGCTTTATTATTTTGGCTCCTTAGTACATGACATATTTGAGTGTTATCAAATTGTTTCAATAACACTCTTAACTTTTTCAACCATTCAAAACAAATTTTGGCTTTTACAACACCAAACATTTTGCAATTGCTTAATTATCAACAGAGCATCCCCTGATAATCATCCTTTTGATACCATGTTGGACACATTCATGCAAGAACTCACATAATGCTGCATATTCTGCTTCATTATTTGAATGAGCATTAGGAAGAGTCATTCCTTTCTTGAAGATGAGCTGTTTGTTTTCATCATAGATCAGAAATCCTCATGTTGCTTTATCGACCTGCTTCTTATATGCATCATCAAAAAATACAGTATGTGCATCTTCAATATCTTCTTCATGCAAGGTTGCTCCCCTGTCCCTCTCATTAGATACTTTCCTCTCCCATATCCTGTAGGTGAGTATGTCTGCAAGACTAGCTGTTGTGCTTTGCTCTATTGCAAAAGTATAGTTGTATTCTTGAAGTTCAAGAACCCATTTAGCTATTCTAGATGAGATACTCATATGTTGTACCGCATATGGGAATGAATGATCTGTTGTAAGAACAACAAAAGGCCTAGCAAGGAGGTAAGACCGAAACTTCCTTACTCCAAACATAAGTGCATACATGAGTTTCTCTACATCTGTGTATCTCTTCTCATTTTCTTTCATTATCTTGCTAGCAAAGTAAACAGGATGCATGTGAGATATCTTCGTATCCTTTTGGAGTAAGACTAATCCGATTGCTTCCTCACCTATGCTTGGACACACATAGAAGGTCTCTCCCATATTTGGGGGCATCAATGTGGGTAGAGTGCTTATTAGTCTTTTGAATTCTTCAAAACATTCACTATGGATATCCTCCCATGCAAAGACACTATCTTGTGCAAGCTTTGTAATGGAGATATGATTTCAAAGAGAAGGTGGATGAGCCGTGATATGTAGCGTTCCTTTTGTACAAAAGTGAGGGTGTACTTTGTTGTTGTTGGAGGAGGTAGATCTAATAAGGCTTCCACTTTGGATGGATAAACTTGAATCCCTTTTTCTTATATGAGATGCCCAAGGAACTACTTCTTTCTCGGCAATATGATAGTTATCAAGATTCAATTGACCTCCAAGATATTTTTAAGCCTTCTTCCACTTTTTGACAATGCATAAATCTAGTTCCATATATGCAAAATTCATCCATGTAAATGCTTATTGATGATCCAACGAATGGTTGAAAAACATAGTTCATAAACCTTTGAACTATTGTAGGTGCAATTGTTAGGCCAAAAGGCATTACCCAATAAGCAAAGCATCCCCATGGCATAATGAATGTGGTCTTCCTTTGGTCCTCCTCAGCTATCCGAATTCAGAAGTACCCTGAGCATCCATCACATACAATGTACCTTTCATGACCTGCTACTTCATTCAGAATCTCATCTTGGAAGGGTATTGGAAAATGATCTCTCTTGGTTGTTGCATTCAAGGGTTTATAGTCTACACACACCCTCCATTTACCGTTCTTCTTCGGGGTAACTACTATTAGAGACACCCAGGAATTTGATACAAGGTAAATGAAACCAACCTTTATGAGTCTATTTACCTCATTTAGCAGAGCCTCTTGTTGAAGTGTTTCGATCCTTTTGAGCTATTGCATCACTGGCTTTGATTCTGGCTTGATTTCGATATGATGTTGAATAGCAGTTACACCTTGTATCTCATTATAATCTTTAATGAACAATTTGGGGTACCTTTTGAGCATGTTGATGTACATGGTTCTTTCCTTTGAGGTGAGATCTTCTGCTAGCATCTTTTGGAGACCCGCTTTAGGCATGGGGTCCTCACTTTGTGGTTGCCATAGATCATCCTCTTTGCCTCCATCCCTTTCCTTGAAAGATCATGCCCATGACTTCCAGTGTTGATGAATCATTTTCAGTTGTTGATTCCTCACTGCTAGAATCGCTATCATAACAAGAACTCTCTTCATCTAATATTGTTTCAAACCTGTGATCTTCCTTCTTTTGTGATGGGGAGTGTTAATCTCCAAGAGAACAAGCTACTCTTGAATTTAGAGCACCTCTATATCAAGAGTAACTAAAAACCTTCAATAATTTGGAAGCACAATAAAAATTTTGGATAAACTGTGAAGAAGAAGACTCTACAGAAAGTTTGCTGCATATATCACTCTCATTGACTTATCAAATGTGTAAAGTTTTTGATAAAACTTTGCACAAGATGTCGCCTATAGTTTTCGCACGTCCTCCAAGTTAAATCACTTCAAAAGATTCAGTAGATCTTGAGAAATGAACTTAACAAGTCACCTATGTCTAAAACTGTTCTTCTACGAAGTCGATTCAGACACATGAAACTTCTAACACTTGGTTCTCTCAATCTAGAACCCATTTATGCAAATGCTTTTAGCCATAGATAGCTTACCTTCCAACTTAAAGATTGAGTACTTGCCTGTGCAAAACTTTACATTGTGGAAGGAGAACTGACCAAAACATTAACATCGAATTTTGTGCCTGTTTCAGAAAACAGTGAACACTTCTTCACATATGAATGTTCATACTCATAATTCTCACAGCCTGTTTACAATTATGCTCTCAAACTTTAACCATAGAATCATTAACTATGGAATTAGATCTACAAAAGGGTTCTTGAAATGATCAAGCACAGAAGGAGAAAACACAGAAACATCGGGTGCAATTTTTCTTCATTACTAGAGAACTTTTACATATGGATGAGAGAGCTAATCTTCATGCTTCTCAAGAGTCTAATTACTTCAAGAGTCTAATTACTTCTAATTCTTCTGGATTCTTATATTCTACACTCTCTCATATTTGTCCCGAAATTCTTCCTTGTATATATAGGTAAATATTTACAAGCTCCTGACTATACAAAAGTATAAGTAAACTATCTCTGAATTAATGTACATATGTGTACATATCTTCATCTTCTGGATATGCACTTCCTTCATACTTCATATCTTGATCTTTTCTTCAATCCTTGGCTTCAAATCTTCATCAAAACATCAATTGTTGATTGCCCTGCACCAACAGCTCCCCCTCAATCATCAATTGAGGTTTTCTCTATCTTCTTTATGCCTGCCATGTCTTTGAATCTCTGTAACTTTGGTCCATCCAAGCTCTTGGTTAGCATATCATCTATCTGATCTTTTGTTGAAGTATGTATGACTACAATCTCTTTATCCATCACTTTCTCTCTTAGAAAGTGATACTGAATTTCAATGTGTTTGGTCCTGGCATGAAAAACAGGATTAGCAGCTAGATACAATGAACTCATGTTATCTCCATGAATAGTGGGTGTACTCTGAATGATATCAAAACTCTTCATCAGAGTCTTAAGCCATATCACTTCTTTTGCAGCTTCCACCATACCTTTATACTTTGCTTCTGTAGATGACAAAGCAACTGTGTGTTACTTCTTTGAACACCATGAAATTAACTTATCTCCCACATAACACAAGTATCCATATGTTGATCTCCTATCATCTAGATTACCTGCCCAATCTGCATCACTATATATCTTGATGTTTGTATCTGATGTAAAACCATAATACAAACCTTCTTTGAGTGTACCCTTAATGTACCTCAACACTCTTTGTCCTGCAAACAAATGTTCTTTCCTAGGACAATGCATGAATTGAGATAATACTCCCACTGGATATGACAAATCAGGTCTATTTAAAGTAGCATAAATCAGATTACCAACCAAACTTTGATATAGCTTCATATCCTTGAACTCTTCTCCACCATATCTGCTCAATTTGTGATTCACCTCCATTGGAGTAGGTGCTACCCTGCAATCATTCATTTTAAACTTGATCAACAAGTTCTTCAAATACCTTTCTTGAGTTATATACACTCCATGTTGAGTGTATGAGATCTCCATGCCCAAGAAATATGACAAGTCTCCCAAGTCACTAATCTTGAACTCTTTCTCCACTTCTTTAAGCTTTGAATGCCTTTCTCATCTATACCTGTAAGAATTATATCATCAACATATATGCACATGTAAATGAACCCATCATCACTTGCTTTAACAAGCAAGCTACTATCTGCCTTTGATACTTGGAATCCTAGTTCTTTCAAGAACTTCACAAGTCTATAATTCCATGCCCTTGGGGCCTACTTACAACCATACAAAGCTCTCTTGAGCTTACATACATACTCTGGATACTTTTCATCTCTGAATCCTTGTGGTTGCTCCATGAAAACATCATCTGAAATATAACCATTTAAAAAAGCATTCTTCACATCTAATTGACATAATTTCCAACCTTTACATGCAACAATAGCTATGAGTGTCCTGATGGTTGTCATCTTTGCCACAGGACTACAGGTCTCATCATAGTCTACACCATATGTCTAATCAAAACCTTTCACAACAAGTCTAGCTTTATACCTAGACACACTTCCATCTGCATACCTCTTTGTTTTGTAGACCCATTTGCACCCAATGATCTTCTGACTATTTGGTTTAGGACCCAAATCCCAAGTTTCATTCTCCATCAATGCATCATACTCTTCTTGCATAGCTTTCTCCCAATTTTCCTTACCTTTTGCCTCTTCATATGTAGAAGGATCTTCATCTGCCTCTACCATATAAGCATAATCTTTGGTAGCCAAAAAAGAAGTGTCATAGCTATACCTTGTAGGTTGCCATTTGTGTTTTGTTGACCTTCTGAGTTCTCCACTTCTTGAGGTTTTTGGTTCATCACATTCTGGATCAAACCTTGGCACTTCTTCTATTTCAACATGTACTTCATTGTTCTTCTCTTCATCAAATATCTGAACCTTTGATTTACCTTTCTTTTGATCCACAATTTCTTCATCACCTGCATAAATATTTATTGTACCTGCATAGCAAGTACTTTGCTCATCAAACGTAACATCCTTAGACACTAGGAATTGTTTTGTGGATGGACTCCACAACCTATATCCCATCTACTTATCATCATATCCAATAAACACATATTTTTCAGCTTTAGGCTCCAATTTATGCCTCAATTGAGATGGCACATATGCATATGCCAAACATCCAAATACTTTGCAATGATCTAGAGTAGGTCTCTTACCCCACCATGCCGCATATGGTGTCATACCCTGCAAAGCTTTACATGGTAATCTATTAACGAAATAAGTAGCTGTATTTACAGCCTCAACCCACAAATAATTTTGGCTATTTTTCTCCTTCATCATGGATCTTGCAAACTCAACAAGAGTTCTATTCCTCCTTTTTGCTACACCATTTTGTTGAGGAGAGTACCTGCAAGTAACCTCTCTCTTTATACCTGCATTCCACAAGTAATCACTGAATTCATTAGAGAAATACTCTCCCCCTCCATCTGACCTTAGTCTCTTCAACTTATGACCTGTAATTCTCTCTGCATACACATGATAATGTTTGAATGTATTGAATACCTCTCATTTATCTTTGATCACATATATAGTGATCCATCTGGTAGCATCATCAACATAAATCACATAATACCTTGAACCATTGATACTGAAAATCCTTTGATGGTCCCCACACATTTGTGTGTACCAATTCAAGCTTCTCCGAATACATAAAACCATGCTTGGAATGAGATTGTTTATGAGCCTTACCTAATTGACATGCTTCACATCTGTATGTCATATGTTGACCTGCAACATTAGGCAACTCAAGCACTGAACCATTGTTAACCATATCTTTGATACCTCTTTCATTAAAATGTCCAAGCCTCTTGTGCCAAAGATCTAACTAAGAGATCTTATGTCCTCCATAAGTGAACAAGGCATGAACAACATTACCTTGGATCTTCAATGTGAACAATCTTCCTTCTTTCTTTCTTGAAACAATTTGTTTATACCCATTGCTAGGGGCTTCCACAAACACTCCTTCATTAGTGAACCTAACTTCATAACCTTTTTCAAAAATTTGTCCTACACTTATCAGATTCTTAGGAATTGTAGGAACATACAAAACCTTACTCAAGGGAGTACTACCATCCTTGGCCTTCACTGATCCAATTGACTTCACATTATGCTTTGTATTGTCACCTGTTTGAACTACATGATTAGTTACCTTATTCTCCAAATCAGTCATCAAAGCTATGTTGCCACTCAGGTGATTGCTACACCCTGAGTCAATGTAGAAGACTCTTTGGTCTTCACTTTGCCTTTCACAAGTTGCATTCATTATCAATGTTGAATCCTCCTTCTGATCTGAAGCATAATTGTAATAGGTATTGTTGTATTGTTGACTTTGGAATCCTCTACCTACATTTCTTCCAAAGTAACCTCTACTAGCTCTACCTCTGAAATTACCTCTTTGATTCCTGCCACCTCTTCCTCTTGAATTAAATTCTGATTATATCCACCATTACTCTGAGTATTATGCCAACAATCATTAGCTAAGTGATTTGTCTTACCACAAATCCAGCAAGCTTTAACTCCATCTTTATTACTCTTGCCTCTTCCTCTACCTTTGCCACCTCCTCTTCCTCTTAGGAAGTTGGCTTGGCTAGTTGTACCTTCATCTTCATTTGCTTGTTGCTTTCCTTTGATATTCTTCTTCTTATCCTTTGAATACATTGCTTGACCTGCACTCTTATCACTTTCTCCTTTGACATCTTGCTCAATGGTTAGCATATGTCCTAGCAACTGATTTAGATCGGGAGTGAAATGATCAAGTGATAATTCAGTAGACAAAATGAATGGCTTCCATTTGTCATCACCTCTCAAACCTGTAAGGATTTGCCTTACCAATTTATCCTCCTCAATGTCTTCATCAACTGCTCCTAATGCATCTGCAATGTCCTTCATCCTTGTTAAATAATCTGAGATGGATTGAGAGGCCTTCTTCTTGAATGTACTAAATTTTGCCCACAAGGATGCCTTCCTTGACTTTGTGGTGTTTTGGAAATGCTCCTCCAAAGCATTCCATATATCACTTGCACTTTCAAGACCTCTAATGTGAGGTAGCAAGTAATCATTAACTGCCATGTAAATAATGCTCCTGGCTTGAGCATCTTTCTTCATCCAAGTCTTCAAATCTGATAATTCCTCCGTAGTTGGAACACTAGGGTCTCTGAACTGAGGCTTTTCTTCTTCACCTGTGATGTATCCTATCAAATCTTTGCTCATAAGGTGAGCTTCCATCCTCATTGACCATGCTGGATAGTTCTTTCTATCCAACTTCTCTATTTGAAGAGAGTCCCCCATCCTTTCTTCACTTGTGTATTGAATTCTTCAAACTTTATGAGTAATAGATGTACCTTTACTTCGAATGATACTCCTTTTGTATTCCTTGATGTTGTATGTCCTCCTTCTCAAGCTCTGCTCTCAAGCTTTCACCTTCTGAATCTTTAATTGTTGAACTCTTTATGTCTGCAGCAGTCGGGGTCCTCCTTCCTTCAATTTTGATACTTCCTGCTTTGATACCACTAATGGAGAGTGTTAATCGCCAAGAGAACAAGCTACTCTTGAATTTAGAGCACCTCTATATCAAGAGTACCTAAAAACCTTCACTAATTTGGAAGCACAATAAAAATTTTGGATAAATTGTGAAGAAGAAGACTCTACAGAAAGTTTGCTACATATATAATTCTCATTGACTTATCAAATGTGTAACGTTTTTGATATAACTTTGCACAACGTGTCATCTATAGTTTCCGCACCTCTTCCAAGTTAAATCACTTCAAAACATTCAGTAGATCTTGAGAAATGAACTTAACAAGTCACCTATGTCTAAAACTGTTCTTCTAAGAAGTCGATTCAGACACCTGAAACTTCTAACACTTGGTTCTCTCAATATAGAACCCGTTTATGCAAATGCTTTTAGCCATAGATAGCTTACCTTCCAACTTAAAGATTGAGTACTTGCTTGCTCAAAACTTTACATTGTGGAAGGAGAACTGACCAAAACATTAACATCAAATTTTGCGCCTGTTTCAGAAAACAATGAACACTTCTTCACATATGAATGTTCCTACTCATAATTCTCACAGCCTGTTTACAATTAGGCTCTCAAAATTTAACCATAGACTCATTAACTATGGAATTAGACACCTACAAAAGGATTCTTGAAATGATCAAGCACAGAAGGAGAAAACACAAAAACATCGGGCGCAATTTTTCTTCATTACTAGAGAACTTTTTACATATGGATGAGAGAGCTAATCTTCATGCTTCTCAAGAGTCTAATTATTTCTAATTCTTTTGGATTCTTGTATTCTACATATTTTTCCCGAAATTTTGCCTTGTATATATAGGTAAATATTTACAAGCTCCTGACTATACAAAAGTATAAGTAAACTATCTCTGAATTAATGTACATATGTGTAGACATCTTCATCTTCTGGATATGAACTTCCTTCATACTTCATATCTTGATCTTTTCTTCAGTCCTTGGCTTCAACTCTTCATCAAAAAATCAATTGTTGATTGCCCTGCACCAACATTTTGGTCCTTCAAATCATAGGTAGCTGACTTTGTTTTATCATTTAGTTTGAGAATTAGAAGGCCATAGCCCCATTTCTAATCCGCCCTTAGTGCAATTAACCATGGATGCCCTAATATGATGGGGTAGCCCCCCCCTTTGGTTGCAATTACATACATATCCAAAGCAACCTCTCTATCACATATTGTAACTCTTAAATTTTCAATTACACCAACACATTTAACAACACTATTATTCGCCATTTTGGCTTGGTATGCAAATGGTCCTGTCATGTCCAAGCCTAACCTATGCATTGTTTTTTCTGTCATCACACACATTTGTGCTCCACCATCTATGTACACATTTGAAATCCTTTTTCCTTTTACATACACATTCACTATGGGTACCACATCGTCACATGCATTGGATCTTATAAGGTTAATTTCCTTATTTTTAGTCCTCCTAGTGCTCACTAGCTTGGACCATTTCCTCTTAGTTTTTGAAGATAGTTGGAGTAATTGTGGCCAAGTGATATTTGGTTTCTATGTGGATATATCCTCAATCAAATCATAAGGTTCGATACCCTTACCTAGAGGAAAGTCTTCCATCGTGATTTTCCTCCTCTACCTTCTCTTTCTTTTACTAGCTTCTCCTTCTGCAACTCTTCCTTTCTTTGTTTGTGTACCCATGCTAGAATGTTCATCTTGAGATCCATCTTTGTCTTGCACCCTTGTCCTCTTGATTGGCATCGTATCCATTGGTATGAATTATGGAATGTGTTGAACAATCAATTGTTGGAGTGTTTATTTATTAATGTATTAATGTGCTTTTGGTGTTTTTGGCATAGCCGCTGAAGGCGTGTGAGGAGCATGAAAGACATGAAAGGGCGAACATCAATAATCCGAATTATAATTTATTTAGCTTGTAAATAAACTCGCATAGAAGATTCTATTGTTAGAAACAATTAGAAAAATAGTGGTTAGAATAAGGGTCATTGTAGACTGCAATTTCTCAATAGATCCATATGTTCTACCTTTTCAACCTTTGAAGACTGAAACTTTATTTTTCTACATTTCACTCTTGCTATATCTAATGCTTCTTCAAAGGTCCCTAGAAATTGTGCCTTCACCTTTTGTTTCAGAGAAGGGAAGAGTCATGAGATGAATCTATCCATTTTCAAAAACTATGGAGCTACCTCATTTGTCCCTAGGCAACCTTCCCAATTATTCCACACACACTGAAACTTGGATTCATAATAAGAAAAGTCTTCAAGAGTTACTTGCCTTAGTGAGAGCAATTGTTGCCATAATCCTTTGGGTGTATCCTTTTAACCATATCGCATTATGAATGCTTCACACACTACTTCCCAACTTCCTATTGCATCGTTGGATAGGTTGTTGTACCATACTTTGGCTTCCTCCTTTAGGACCAATGCGAAAGCCTTTAGCTTGATAGCTTCTTGATCTCATCTTGAGACGAGGTATGCCATTTCCAAGTTGCCCAAAAACTCTGCAGCATCTTCATTGGGTCTTCCATAGAAGTGTGGGAAGGCTGATGCCATGGTTGAACTTGAAATCGGCTTTCTTACAAAAGAATGAAGATCCAGACGTCGAAACTAAGGGTATATTATAGAGCTGGAAAGACAAAGGGTTCTTGAGATTCAAGGATTTCCACCAAATGCTCTACTCCAAAATGATAGACTATGCATTGTTGGAAGAATATCTTCCTACTATATGTGATATGGAAAAAAAGAAGGGGTCTTGGTTGATAAGGTTGGTTGGGATAATGGGGCGATTTTGGTTGTTGGGGTTTTGGAAATTCATGAAATTGAGTTCCTGAGTGGGAGCACCAAGTTATGAGAGCGGCATTAAGGAAAGGGCCTCTATTACTTCCTTGATGCTCAACTCATAAACAGAGAATGGAATTGAAGATGAGGGACACCAGGATCCTACAAAATCATTCATATGAAAAACACACACAACATTGCCAAGGTAGGGGTGGTCCATGCTGCCTTGTCACACAAATACAATGGCACTCTTAGGATGGGGGTGATCCATGCCACCCTCTTAGTACACTTAGCACAATCAACACAAAGGTACTCTTAGGGCAGGGGTGATCTGCGCCGCCCTCTTAGTACCAACACATGAACATTACACAAGTACTCTTAAGGCAGGGGTTGTCCATGTTGCCCTGTTAGTACCAACACAAAAAACACTAAACACGCACAAGAAAGAGATTCTTGATGACAAGAGGAGCCAGGTGGTACCACAATCTTCAATGGGTTTGGGAATTATTGACAAGAGGGAAGGAAAATGGAAGGAGTAGGGAGTGAGATAAGAAGAGAGGGCGTAGTGGATAGAATAAGCAAAGGTTTAGGGTAATGGAGATGGGAGGAATTGGAGAAATGAACTTGACTAAAATAGAAAATGTTACAAAGACATGGGGGACTTACAAATTAGGAGCTTGCATAGCTCTCTCAATACAGTGACATAGGGTAGACTCCTTCTCCTAGGTTTGGAGTGCCCACTACACCCGCAACGTGTACCTGCATACAACTCTTCTTGTTCTTTGAGGGCACCCAAGGGCCTTTTGGGAAGTTATTTAGGGATGATATTTTGAGATGAAACTTCTAGATATTTTACATTTGTGGTGAAGAGGAATTGTTTTTACAAAGATCCAGAAGATTCTAGACTCAGGAGGGTGTGATATTTAGCTCGTTTTTACATATTTCTTGGATATTCTATACTTTCCATCTCTCTTTTATATTTCCCTTCCATATTGATCATTTCTCTTTTATTGTAGGAAGAGCTAGTCATATCTTCAGTGGTGGGGCCCACTTCACTTCTATCTTTCATATATATATATATCCATATCATAGGGAAATAAAATAAATAACATATTACATATATAGAATAAGATTATTGTTAGAGGAGGTATCAAAAATATAGCTCTCAACATAACACATTTGACATAAAAAGCTATCAATGCGTGTACCAGAGCATCTTTGCCATCCCAATGAAGTTGCTCTATAGTAGGTGCAGTAGGAACCACAACACCAACAAGAACCTGAATATCATCATCTTCAATGCCATCTGCATCACCTTCAGTAATTTTATTTGCAAGTGTAGTAGGTCATTATTCAACACCTTGCACAGTATTCCACAATCCTTTTGCAACCAATACATGACGCTTCATATATGCCCATAATGGGTAATTGGTACCATCCAACTTATCCTTAATAGCCAACATACAGAGTACATCATTACTTTCAACCATTGTCACTCACTAAGCTACCCTAATGCAAAAAAATGATTATATCTCAAAAAGTTGAACATAACTACCTTGTCAAGTTCTGCTAAACTTGTACTTGGCAAATCGAAACCTATATATATGTTTGGTATAGAAGGCAAAATTGAGCTACATAGGCACTACGATACTGCATTTGAAGGTTGAAACGAGCTTAAATCAAAATTTTGGCTCCACAAAGCAAAGCCATTTTGAACTCCTAATCACCCTAAGTATGTTCACCAATTTTCATGTGACTCTAAGGTTGTGACAAGAGGGGTGTTGACGACACCCTAGATGAAGCGGTGACCTGCGTTGATACCAATTGTTGGAGTTTGAGGTATGCGAAAGCACACAAACAACAAAAGGAGGAAGAAGATGCTTGGAGCACAACACACAATACTGAATGTATTACCAAGTGCATGTACAAAGATAAGTCACCCATTAGGGTTATAGGCATATATACGAGTCAATGAAAAAAAACCTCCTAAAGAGGGAAAATAGTTCCTCGATGGTCCTAACTGTGTTCATGCACATCAATACTAAAATATGTCAACAATGTGTGTTATGCCCTTTGCTACTTTACTTTCCAATTAATTTCAACTTGTTATGAAGACTACATCGCAAGATTGAACTTCTTAAACTAAAAAACCATCAACCTATTTGTAAGAGTACTTAATGTAGTGGTAAACACACTAAACATGGGATTGAAGGCCCAATGGTTTGATACTTGTAGATTGGCCTAACATTAGCCCCTAAAAGTGGGGGCTCAAGGGAGTCTCAAGGATGTGTGAGTTGTTCTTTCAAATTTTAAGCCCAATGACAAAGTGAATTAAAGACCAAGCTTTTGAAAGAGAAAAAATCAACCTCTTAGCAAGTGTTATTGAGTCTTGCTTGTTAAACCCTATCTTGTAAGCCTTGAAAAATAACCACTTCCATTAATCATGTTTGAAATAAGTTCAAGAAAGGGGATTTATCATATGGTATATCACAAGCACCCAAATATATTTCTCAGATGGTACCACAAGCACGCAAAGATACTTTTGTGCACATGATCTATTTTCGCTAAAAGATAAGGGGATTTCGACCATCATAAGTTGAATGGAGTAATGATCCTTTGTGCCAACTTATTAATGGCTCCTTTGTTATGTAAAGTGATGTGTGCTAAAAACTAGATGCTTAGAGTTGAAGTGATTGAAAATTGGGTTGGGTTACTTGATTGCATGTGTATATGGTCCATTTTCAACTTCCCATATTTTAGTTGAAACGTGTGTTATTGAAATACGTATGTACATGAGTAAGGTGGTTGGATGTTGGGTTTTCCTTATTCCATGTTCACATGTACACTTTTTAAGCCACCATGGATAGCTAACTAACTTGTGAACTCTTATGTGAAACAAGAACCTTCTGTAGGATGGCGCATGAATTTCATCAAGTAACAAAGGGGAGTAATCCTTAGATTTGAAAATACTTGATTGAAGAATAATCCCTAGATGATACTCATCAAGCATGTAACATGCTACTCTTGGAGGGTAATGCATTGAGGAGGAGATGATGGAGAAAGATGGAGTTATACATTACACGTGAGAGAGAACTTGTAATACATCAAAGAAGAGAGATAGAGGAAGATATGGTACAAGGAAATAAAGAAATCCATAAATTACATGGAGCCTCAAATCCCTCAAATGATCAATGATGAGGTGATTTATCATACCACATGTATATGGTTTATATAAGTGTAGGGGAGGCGTCACATGGTCTTTAGAATCCCCAACATATTCCATCATCATGGACATGTTCCTATTTGTGGACAATAATACAAAGGCTAATGTAGAACTACACAAGAATGCCCATGCAAATCCATAATATTTGGATGTATACAAATAAACTGGCACCAATTATATCAAAACCGAGTTTGAATGGAGCAAATGCAAGGACTGAAGAAGCTCCTACAAGGCGCCCATGCTTTATGACCATGTCAATCCCATGTACGAGTGCTCCAATGATAACAACAATGTTCAATTTCAAGCATAACAACTCGCACATCAAACTCTAGAATGTCGATCAAATATGTGCTATCATCATTGATCGAATCATGCCAACCATGCCCGTGCCAATGGCATCTACAAAATCTTCATTTGAACTAGTATGCCATTACATATATGTGTTCAAATTTTGCATGGAAGATTTAATAATAGTTAACAACCAATGAATCATCAACATCAAAACTAGTCATCATATCAACCATGGATGTGTCTACTTGTGCATCACAAGCTCTATCTTGCTCTATCACATGCAAGGTGAGTTCTATGTCACATGAACTGGAAGGTGAGTTCTATGTCACATGATCTAATGCACAACATCAATCTCAATGGTGACGTGATGAACGAGCCTTGATTGAGTATCATCACAATGATCTAATTGAGCATCCAAACCAATCTCTAACTAAATATCCAATGATGCATGTTGAGAATTATCTAGTACATAATAAAATTCTACTAAGTCTAGTATATCACTCACATGTTTAATAATAAATATAACTATGATTCTTTTAATTCTTATATTGATTATGAGATTGGTCCCATTTTTATTAACGAGTCTTGCTACCACCTCATAAGCACTCCTCACCGCAGGTATCACAAGTTGGAGGACACTCCTTTCAAGCAATTTCTAAAGGAAGCATACCATTTATGGGTTGCATCCTTCTTAATAGGATTATCCTCATGGTTTGATAACTGATGGAAGAAAGGACGTGCCCCTTCACAAGACCTCTACAATGGAAGATATTCTTTGCCCTCTTGAAAAGGCTAGTATGTTTTCTAATCAGCTGGTTTCCACTCAGGTGGCCTTAATTGTGTTAGCCCTTTTATTTACGTGCTTTATAGTTTATGGCTTCCTTGAACAAAGAAGATGAACCCAAGAAGATGTGATCGACTTAGGCAATCACACTCTAAATAATGACCCAAGATAAAGTATCTACAGGAGCATGCCAAACAATGCTTGCATCACATGAGGGTTTCAATATAAAAACAACAAGGGAATGTATCCTCACCTTATCAGTATCCACCCCTTGAAAAGTATTCTAAACAAAAGGGAGGAGAATGAGTATGCCATCGATCAATTTGAAGAATTACTTAAGGCACAAAAAGGGGATGTAATGACAGTCACATTTTACTATGCCCCCAAAGAATCCTCAAGGTTGGGGATGAAACAAGAAATCTTTTCCTATATGTGGGGTAGATGACCTATTCTAACTAATCAAAGTTGAAACTGAGGAAATATACACCAAAATCATGAGCACAATTGTAGCAAAAGCAAAATAACCCATGTGAAAGCTTACCATCATGCCAAGCACCTGAAAAAAATGTCCTTGGCAATAGTGCCAAAGTATTCGGTATAGACCTGGACACACATCCAATGTAGCAATGTCAAGAAGGAATATCCTTGCACAAATGCCAATCCATGGATCAACCAATAGGTGGGGAGAAGACCTTACGTGAGGCAAGAAGAAAGCACATGCATCCACAACAAGAGGAGGTAAGCATGCATGTTGGTGCATAGAGCAAGCCTAAGAGCTTGACATATGCTCTTTGAATTTCTCTAAAATTCATAATTCATAAATGTAAATCTCTTCGAGCTTATCTTTAAAGGTTCCAAAGATTTAATCCTTCAAACTACTTCAATCAAAAGGTAAAGGTTCCAAAGGTTAATCCTCAAATTACTTTAGTCAAAAGGTAAATGCAAAAGGTGGAAGGAACCATTGCAAGGAGCTAAAATTTGTGACTTTATTTTGAACTCAAATTCACATTGATTCTGAGAATTAGGACTTTATTTTAGGTGGAATATCCAACCACTTTCAAAGTTCAAAAATGTATACAAGTACTTCTTCTTTAGTTGGGGAAAAAGTAGATCATTATAGTGAGACTAGAGTTGAGTTTTTGAGCATACATTGTGTTGTATTTAAGTTAGAGAAGTCCTCCACAACTCCTTTGTATCATATGTGCAATTTCAATACACATTATGATTCAGATCTACTGATTGCCATTCTTTGTTTATTGTTGTAGTAATTTGAGTCACTCAATCATTTTCTCTGAGGCATTTCTTAGTGTATGGGAGTCAATGTGTAATCTATCACTTGGATCACTTACTTAAGACCATTATGAGCATACATATAAAATTTCATCAACATTGGTTGTGTATATCGTAAGATATGAATGGTTATATGTGATTGTTTTTGCACATCTTCATCTTTGTGAAAAGTCGGGGTGACCCTTCAAACTTCGTAAACTTATAGCTCAGTGCATATTGAGTCTAAATTCATGGAATTACTTGATTTGGTTAGCTTGACACTTTAATTGAGATTTTGCAAAATCTCTCTAGTTAATTTTTACCAGGCTATGAGGACTGAACAAATCCAAAAATAGAAGGTTTCTCAAGATTTGTGATCTTCAAACTTATATTTTTTATCATAGAGATTTGTGTCATGTTCCGAATGAATTAGATGTTCTCAATGCATATTTGGGAAGTAATAGAGTGTACTAGGTATTGGGGAAGTTACTTTGGCTAGTGCTGAGGAGGAGTTTTCCAACACTCTCTCATCTTTGCAATTATCCCATCAGCTCTTCACAATACACACACATGCATGCATACACACACACACTCACAAGTAGAAAAGAGGCACAATTGCTCCAAGGATATTCTTCCATTGCTCACAAAATGAAGGTATCAAGGCTAAAAGAAACACCAAGCTCCAACATGCTAAGAAGCTAACCCTAAAAAATGAGAACCTTGTGACTTTTATAGATTTTTGAGGGCCTATATCCACACTAAAATGTCCAGGCTAGTTTAAGATTTGGGTATCAAGACTCATTTGAAGGTTGAAACATTGTCTTAAATTTATGAAAAAAAATCATGAAAAAAGTAATTCTAGTGCCTATGAGGCTCATGTGGGCCCGGTTCATACAAAAGATAGAATTTATGCATTGTACACGTTTTGTGGCATACAATTGGTGAAAATCAAAATGTGGAGTGAATTTAAGCTTAAAAAATATTAAAACCCCTCGTTCTTCACTTTCTTACTCTTATCTCCTTTGGCCCCAATCTTGAACAATTAGCTTGAATTTAACCACTTTGACTTTGCATTTGGGCAGCTTTTGGAGCTCTCTCCAAAGCCCTTTCTCACTGCATCATCATTGAGGGGGATTTGCTAGTATATTTTGGTAGGAATGTGTTTGGAGTCACATAGGATTTTTGGGATAAATTTTTTCCTATTTAAGAGGTTTTTTCCTTCTTGTATATACATCGATAACTCTAAGGGCCTACTTATTTTTGTAAGTTCTGTGCTTAGTAATAAACCGTGTTTATGATCCTAAGATTATTTTTCTTCCCTCTCCTATTTTGTGCATTCCATATCCCCCAGACTACAAACATTAAAGTTTGAAGGACAAATACATCTAAAACAACGATGTTGATATAATTAGCATGAATATCATTATATGAACCATTCTTGTATTCATAATGAGTCAAAGAGAGAGAGAGAGAGAGAGAGAGAGAGAGAGAGAGAGGAGAGGGGGAAATCACATATAGATCCAAAGACATAGAAGGTTTGTGTTGCTATGTGTATACAAAGAGAGAGGGAGAGGGAGGGAGAGAGAGATAGAAAGAGAGAGAGGATCTAGAAAGAGAGAGGATCTATCACTAGGTGCTATTCTAACAAGAGAGAGAATTAGAGAGAGAGAAAGAGCAAGAGAGAGATAGAGAGAGAGAAAGAGAAAGAGAGAGATAGAGAGAGAGAGAAGGAAAGGGGAAAATCACATGCAGATCCAAAGACATAGAAGGTCTAAAGTTTCTAGGTCTACCTGAGCTTCCATATTCCTCACTGATGATATTGATGATAGAGGGCTGGTTGACCTTCGAATATATTTTCTTCTTGTTGTTCCACAAGGGACCTTAAAAGTTCAAGATTTGGTTGTGGTCATGAGCTGCTCATTCTCCATCTTAGGCTAAGAGAAATCCAAGTGAAAGATTAATTACGTCTTAGACTAGTAGTGTCAGTATCCTTAGACTTTTTCTACACTTTTCAAATGCTGGTTCTGCTATGCTCAAACCTCCTTGTGGTCCCACCAAGCATGCCAAATTTTCTTGGGGGATTCTTTTGCAGAAAGTGACTTGAGTATTTGTAGGAGAAGGAAGAAGAAGAAGAAGAAGAAGAAGAAGAAGAAGAAGAAGAAGAAGAAGAAGAAGAAGAAGAAGAAGAAGAAGAAGAAGAAGTGGAGCACACAAACTGGAAGCTTCTGTATATTGATTACCAATAGGAAAATACAATGATGATGTATAAAACAAGACCGAGTGTTCTTCTGTGTGGAGTGCTTAATCCCAAAGAATACACACACATATGGTTACAAGATACCCAAAGTTCCTTATGCCCCCAACCTTCTCTGCACCAAACCTCCACCTTCTCCAGGAGCTTGCTCTTGTGCATACCTTCCACTCAAGCTTCCAATAGGGTAGGAGGGAGGGACACCTTGTGTTGAAGCATACACATCTTCAATGGTACTTTGTGCCACCTTCATTGCCTTGCTTATTGGTTCTCTTCACTCTTGCTCTACACACACTAGATCACCTTTCTTGCACACTTTGTCTCACACTTTCTTCTCTCCATCGCACTTTGATTGAATGTCTCTTGCTCTTCTCCCTTAGTGTAGACTATGATCTCTTTTGCTTAGTCTAACTCCAAGAATAATAATACCCATTCCTTCTGTGTTGATTCACTTATGTATGCCTCTCCTAACTGATAGAGTATCTTGGTGCTCACTTTGATGTCCCAAGAATGTCTAAAAATGTGTACAACTAGTGACTCCCTATTTTGTCTTGTATTGAATTTATGAGAAAACAAAATTTTAAATGGGGGACCATACATACACTTTTGTGTACCGCTTCCTCTTCATATGCCTTAACTTTTGCCTTCATTTCTTCAATCTGTGTACCTAAGGGAGGGTTCACACCTTCCAAACACTTTAAAACCTTTGAACCTTACACAAATACAACCTACAACCCACACTCACTTTCTGCAAAACCATAACCAGTGTGAATAAATTGTTTGTGCACTACATGTGCACCTTGTTCATGGCCATTTGTGCACCACTTGTGCATCGCTTATAATGACATCACTTTGACCTTTGAACAATTTTGTAGTTGATCACTTTGACTTTGACTAACTTGACTTTGATTGGCTCAAGAGAGAGAGAGAGAGAGAGAGAGAGAGAGAGAGAGAGAGAGAGAGAGAGACAGAGAGAGAGAGAGAGAGGTTCAATGATTTTGCAAAAATCGATGGCAATCTAGACTTGTAGAGAGAGAGTGAGACATGTGGCCATGCTGGTAGAGGGTTGAAAATGCATAGAGAATTGGGATATTTTGTATGACATTTGAGGAAAATTTAGAGAACAAGAGATTTGATGAGAGAAGATGAGTGAGATGGGGAGAGATAGAGGAGATGAAGTCAACGACAGGGGAGGGAGGGGAGAGAGAGAGAGAGAGAGAGAGAGAGAGAGAGAGAGAGAGAGAGAGAGAGAGAGAGAGAGAGAGAGAGAGAGAGAGAACAAGGTACATAAAGGGCATTTGCAACCTGGTGGCACACAAAATACAAAGAGTAGGTTGTTTTGAGAGAGAGAGAGAGAGAGAGAGAGAGAGAGAGAGAGAGAGAGAGAGAGAGAGAGAGAGAGAGAGAGAGAGAGAGAGAGAGAGAGAGAGAGAGAGAGAGAGAGAGAGAGAGAGAGAGAGAGACAGAGAGAGAGAAGAAGAAGAAGAAGAAGAAGAAGAAGAAGAAGAAGAAGAAGAAGAAGAAGAGGAAGAAGAAGAAGAAGAATAAGGAGGAGAAGGAGGAGGAGGAGGAGGAGGAGGAGAAGAAGAAGAAGAAGAAGAATAGAGAAGAAGAGTCAGTAAGAAAGGGGATAGAGAGAGGGAGTAGACTTTCTGAGCAGTAAAGGGGAGTCTTGACTCTTTTGTGCAAAGCAATGAGTAACGGTTAAAGGGATACTCACAGAATCATCTTCCCAAGTTGAAGAACTCTACAACAAAAAATTAATCGATAATAGATAACAAATGGAGATGAAACATGAAGCGACTACCATGAGACATCCTCCTTAGCCCCACCCAACATGTCCAAACCTTTGAAATCTCTTATTTTGTATGAAATTTAAGGACAGTTTAGAGAACAAGAGATTTGGTGAGAGAAGATGAGTGAGATGGGGAGAGATAGAGGAGATGAAGTCGACGACAGGGGAGGCAGAGAGAGAGAGAGAGAGAGAGAGAGAGAGAGAGAGAAAGAGAGAGAGAGATATTGGAGACCTCTTAATCTCCAAAGACTTGATCTATACTGATCTAAGAGCACCTCTATATCAGTTATAGACCAAACTTTACACAAATGTTACTTTGATTTACCAAATCATTCATGAACAATTCTTTGAGTGAGAATTTTCCTTCTTCAAGAAGTCTGCTTGAAAGATTGACTTCATTACCTGCACATATCTTCAGATTTCTTCAATCTAATGATATATATACCTCCAAGCTACCTTTGCACAATCATATCAATCATTAGTCCTTCAAAAGAATCCTTAAAACTTTAATTTGATCCTTAAGATCAAAAGTATGTCAAAACTATCTTCTAGAAATGGCGACTTTGACATGGTCAACTTCTTAAGTTGATTTCTCAGAGCACAAATCCCGTTTTGCTAAATGCTTTAGCCATAGCTTCCTTACCTTCTAACTTAGATTTTGAATGCTCACTCATTAAAAACTTTACACTATGCACTGAGCATCCTAAGGAATATCTAAACTCAGATTACAAGAATTTCCACCTGTAATGTACATATGTATAGAAACTTCACTTCTGAAATCTTTTCACTTTCTCAAGTGTCTTTTTCCACTTCAATCTGATCATGAGCTTGCTTCAAATTCTTTGTAATCACCAATTTGTGATTGGTTTGTTCGAATAGCTCCCCCTCAATCACTAATTGTGATTATTCCATTCTTCTCCACTCCTGCCATCTCTTTGAATCTCTATAGCTTAGGCCCATCCAAGCTTTTTGTCATCATATCTACAACTTGTTCTTTTGTTGGAGTATACATAACTTTTTAAGCCACCATGGATAGCTAACTAACTTGTGAACTCTTATGTGAAACAAGAACCTTCTGTAGGATGGCGCATGAATTTCATCAAGTAACAAAGGGGAGTAATCCTTAGATTTGAAAATACTTGATTGAAGAATAATCCCTAGATGATACTCATCAAGCATGTAACATGCTACTCTTGGAGGGTAATGCATTGAGGAGGAGATGATGGAGAAAGATGGAGTTATACATTACACGTGAGAGAGAACTTGTAATACATCAAAGAAGAGAGATAGAGGAAGATATGGTACAAGGAAATAAAGAAATCCATAAATTACATGGAGCCTCAAATCCCTCAAATGATCAATGATGAGGTGATTTATCATACCACATGTATATGGTTTATATAAGTGTAGGGGAGGCGTCACATGGTCTTTAGAATCCCCAACATATTCCATCATCATGGACATGTTCCTATTTGTGGACAATAATACAAAGGCTAATGTAGAACTACACAAGAATGCCCATGCAAATCCATAATATTTGGATGTATACAAATAAACTGGCACCAATTATATCAAAACCGAGTTTGAATGGAGCAAATGCAAGGACTCAAGAAGCTCCTACAAGGCGCCCATGCTTTATGACCATGTCAATCCCATGTACGAGTGCTCCAATGATAACAACAATGTTCAATTTCAAGCATAACAACTCGCACATCAAACTCTAGAATGTCGATCAAATATGTGCTATCATCATTGATCGAATCATGTCAACCATGCCCGTGCCAATGGCATCTACAAAATCTTCATTTAAACTAGTATGCCATTACATATATGTGTTCAAATTTAGCATGGAAGATTTAATAATAGTTAACAACCAATGAATCATCAACATCAAAACTAGTCATCATATCAACCATGGATGTGTCTACTTGTGCATCACAAGCTCTATCTTGCTCTATCACATGCAAGGTGAGTTCTATGTCACATGAACTGGAAGGTGAGTTCTATGTCACATGATCTAATGCACAACATCAATCTCAATGGTGACGTGATGAACGAGCCTTGATTGAGTATCATCACAATGATCTAATTGAGCATCCAAACCAATCTCTAACTAAATATCCAATGATGCATGTTGAGAATTATCTAGTACATAATAAAATTCTACTAAGTCTAGTATATCACTCACATGTTTAATAATAAATATAACTATGATTCTTTTAATTCTTATATTGATTATGAGATTGGTCCCATTTTTATTAACGAGTCTTGCTACCACCTCATAAGCACTCCTCACCGCAGGTATCACAAGTTGGAGGACACTCCTTTCAAGCAATTTCTAAAGGAAGCATACCATTTATGGGTTGCATCCTTCTTAATAGGATTACCCTCATGGTTTGATAACTGATGGAAGAAAGGACGTGCCCCTTCACAAGACCTCTACAATGGAAGATATTCTTTGCCCTCTTGAAAAGGCTAGTATGTTTTCTAATCAGCTGGTTTCCACTAGGTGGCCTTAATTGTGTTAGCCCTCTTATTTACGTGCTTTATAGTTTATGGCTTCCTTGAACAAAGAAGATGAACCCAAGAAGATGTGATCGACTTAGGCAATCACACTCTAAATAATGACCCAAGATAAAGTATCTACAGGAGCATGCCAAACAATGCTTGCATCACATGAGGGTTTCAATATAAAAAAAACAAGGGAATGTATCCTCACCTTATCAGTATCCACCCCTTGAAAAGTATTCTAAACAAAAGGGAGGAGAATGAGTATGCCATCGATCAATTTGAAGAATTTCTTAAGGCACAAAAAGGGGATGTAATGACAGTCACATTTTACTATGCCCCTAAAGAATCCCCAAGGTTGGGGATGAAACAAGAAATCTTTTCCTATATGTGGGGTAGATGACCTATTCTAACTAATCAAAGTTGAAACTGAGGAAATATACACCAAAATCATGAGCACAATTGTAGCAAAAGCAAAATAACCCATGTGAAAGCTTACCATCATGCCAAGCACCTGAAAAAAATGTCCTTGGCAATAGTGCCAAAGTATTCAGTATAGACCTGGACACACATCCAATGTAGCAATGTCAAGAAGGAATATCCTTGCACAAATGTCAATCCATGGATCAACCAATAGGTGGGGAGAAGACCTTACGTGAGGCAAGAAGAAAGCACATGCATCCACAACAAGAGGAGGTAAGCATGCATGTTGGTGCATAGAGCAAGCCTAAGAGCTTGACATATGCTCTTTGAATTTCTCTAAAATTCATAATTCATAAATGTAAATATCTTGGAGCTTATCTTTAAAGGTTCCAAAGATTTAATCCTTCAAACTACTTCAATCAAAAGGTAAAGGTTCCAAAGGTTAATCCTTCAAATTACTTTAGTCAAAAGGTAAATGCAAAAGGTGGAAGGAACCATTGCAAGGAGCTAAAATTTGTGACTTTATTTTGAATTCAAATTCACATTGATTCTAAGAATTAGGACTTTCTTTTAGGTGGAATATCCAAGCACTTTCAAAGTTCAAAAATGTATACAAGTACTTCTTCTTTAGTTGGGGAAAAAGTAGATCATTATAGTGAGATTAGAGTTGCGTTTTTGAGCATACATTGTGTTGTATTTAAGTTAGAGAAGTCCTCCACAACTCCTTTGTATCATATGTGCAATTTCAATACATGTTATGATTCAGATCTACTGATTGCCATTCTTTGTTTATTGTTGTAGTAATTTGAGTCACTCAATCATTTTCTCTGAGGCATTTCTTAGTGTATGGGACTCAATGTCTAATCTATCACTTGGATCAATTACTTAAGACCATTATGAGCATACATATAAAATTTCATCAACATTGGTTGTGTATATCGTAAGATATGAATGATTATATGTGATTGTTTTTGCACATCTTCATCTTTGTGAAAAGTCGGGGTGACCCCTCAAACTTCGTAAACTTATAGCTCAGTGCATATTGAGTCTAAATTCATGGAATTACTTGATTTGGTTAGCTTAACACTTTAATTGAGATTTTCCAAAATCTCTCTAGTTAATTTTTACCAGGCTATGAGCACTCAACAAATCCAAAAATAGAAGGTTTCTCAAGATTTGTGATCTTCAAACTTATCTGTTTTATCATAGAGATTTGTGTGATGTTCCGAATGAATTAGATGTTCTCAATGCATATTTGGGAAGTAATAGAGTGTACTAGGTATTGGGGAAGTTACTTTGGCTAGTGCTGAGGAGGAGTTTTCCAACACTCTCTCATCTTTGCAATTATCCCATCAGCTCTTCACAATACACACACATGCATGCATACACACACACACACTCACAAGTAGAAAAGAGGCACAATTGCTCCAAGGATATTCTTCCATTGCTCACAAAATGAAGGTCTCAAGGCTAAAAGAAACACCAAGCTCCAACATGCTAAGAAGCTAACCCTAAAAAATGAGAACCTTGTGACTTTTATAGATTTTTGAGGGCCTATATCCACACTAAAATGTCCAGGCTAGTTTAAGATTTGGGTATCAAGACTCATTTGAAGGTTGAAACATTGTCTTAAATTTATGAAAAAAAATCATGAAAGTAATTCTAGTGCCTATGAGGCTCATGTGGGCCCGGTTCATACAAAAGATAGAATCTATGCATCGTACACGTTTTGTGGCATAAATTGGTGAAAATCAAAATGTGGAGTGAATTTAAGCTTAAAAAAATATTAAAACCCCTCGTTCTTCACTTTCTTACTCTTATCTCCTTTGGCCCCAATCTTGAACAATAAGCTTGAATTTAACCACTTTGACTTTGCAGTTGGGCACCTTTTGGAGCTCTCTCCAACGCCCTTTCTCACTGCATCATCATTGAGGGGGATTTGCTAGTATATTTTGGTAGGAATGTGTTTGGAGTCACATAGGATTGTTGGGATAAATTTTTTCCTATTTAAGAGGTTTTTTCCTTCTTGTATATACATCGATAACTCTAAGGGCCTAATTATTTTTGTAAGTTCTATGCTTAGTAATAAACCGTGTTTATGATCCTAAGATTATTTTTCTTCCCTCTCCTATTTTGTGCATTCCATATCCCCCAGACTACAAACATTAAACTTTGAAGGACAAATACATCTAAAACAAAGATGTTGATATAATTAGCATGAATATCATTATATGAACCATTCTTGTATTCATAATGAGTCAAAGAGAGAGAGAGAGAGAGAAGGAGAGGAGGAAATCACATATAGATCCAAAGACATAGAAGGTTCGTGTTGCTATGTGTATACAAAGAGAGAGGGAGAGGGAGGGAGAGAGAGATAGAAAGAGAGAGAGGATCTAGAAAGAGAGAGGATCTATCACTAGGTGCTATTCTAACAAGAGAGAGAATTAGAGAGAGAGAAAGAGCAAGAGAGAGAGATAGAGAGAGAGAAAGAGAAAGAGAGAGATAGAGAGAGAGAAGGAAAGGGGAAAATCACATGCACATCCAAAGACATAGAAGGTCTAAAGTTTCTAGGTCTACCTGAGCTTCCATATTCCTCACTGATGATATTGATGATAGAGGGCTCGTTGACCTTCGAATATATTTTCTTCTTGTTGTTCCACAAGGGACCCTAAAAGTTCAAGATTTGGTTGTGGTCATGAGCTGCTCATTCTCCATCTTAGGCTAAGAGAAATCCAAAGTGAAAGAAAGATTACGTCTCAGACCAGTAGTGTCAGTATCCTTAGAATTTTCCTACACTTTTCAAATGCTGGTTCTCCTATGCTCAAGCCTCCTTGTGGTCCCACCAAGCATGCCAATTTTTCTTGGGGGATTCTTTTGGAGAAAGTGACTTGAGTATTTGTAGGAGAAGGAAGAAGAAGAAGAAGAAGAAGAAGAAGAAGAAGAAGAAGAAGAAGAAGAAGAAGAAGAAGAAGAAGAAGAAGAAGAAGAAGAAGAAGAAGAAGAAGTGGAGCACAGAAACTGGAAGCTTCTGTATATTGATTACCAGTAGGAAAATACAATTCTCCCTTAGTGTAGACTATGATCTCTTTTGCTTAGTCTAACTCCAAGAATAATAATACCCATTCCTTCTGTGTTGATTCACTTATGTATGCCTCTCCTAACTGATAGAGTATCTTGGTGCTCACTTTGATGTCCCAAGAATGTCTAAAAACGTGTACAACTAGTGACTCCCTATTTTGTCCTGTAGTGAATTTATGAGAAAACAAAATTTTAAATGGGGGTACTTTTGTGTACCGCTTCCTCTTCATATGCCTTAACTTTTGCCTTCATTTCTTCAATATATGTACCTAAGGGAGGGTTCACACCTTCCAAACACTTTAAAACCTTTGAACCTTACACTATACAACCTAGAACCCACACTCACTTTCTGCAAAACCATAACCAATGTGAATAAATTGTTTGTGCACTACCTGTGCACCTTGTTCATGGCCATTTGTGCACCACTTGTGCATCGCTTATAATGACATCACTTTGACCTTTGAACAATTTTGTAGTTGACCACTTTGACTTTGACGAACTTGACTTTGATTGGCTCAACAGAGAGAGAGAGAGGGAGAGAGAGAGAGAGAGAGAAAGACAGAGAGAGAGGTTCAATGATTTGGCAAAAATCGATGGCAATCTAGACTTGTAGAGAGAGAGTGAGACATGTGGCCATGCTGGTAGAGGGTTGAAAATGCATAGAGAATTGGGATATTTTGTATGACATTTGAGGAAAATTTCAAGAACAAGAGATTTGATGAGAGAAGATGAGTGAGATGGGGAGAGATAGAGGAGATGAAGTCGACGACAGGGGAGGGAGGGGAGAGAGAGAGAGAGAGAGAGAGAGAGAGAGAGAGAGAGAGAGAGAGAGAGAGAGAGAGAGAAGAAGAAGAAGAAGAAGAAGAAGAAGAAGAGGAAGAAGAAGAAGAAGAAGGAGGAGAAGGGGAGGAGGAGCAGGAGGAGGAGGAGGAGGAGGAGGAGGAGGAGAAGAAGAAGAAGAAGAAGAAGAAGAAGAAGAAGAAGAAGAAGAAGAAGCATAGAGAAGAAGAGTCAGTAAGAAAGGGGATAGAGAGAGGGAGTAGACTTTCTGAGGAGTAAAGGGGAGTCTTGACTCTTTTGTGCAAAGCAATGAGTAACGGTTAAAGGGATACTCACAGAATCATCTTCCCAAGTTGAAGAACTCTACAACAAAAAATTAATCGATAATAGATAACAAATGGAGATGAAACATGAAGCGACTACCATGAGACATCCTCCTTAGCCCCACCCAACATGTCCAAACCTTTGAAATCTCTTATTTTGTATGAAATTTAAGGACAATTTAGAGAACAAGAGATTTGGTGAGAGAAGATGAGTGAGATGGGGAGAGATAGAGGAGATGAAGTCGACGACAGGGGAGGCAGAGAGAGAGAGAGAGAGAGAGAGAGAGAGAGAGAGAGAGAGAGAGAGAGAGAGAGAGAGAGAGAGAGAGAGAGAGAGAGAGAGAGAGAGAGAGAGAGAGAGAGAGAGAGAGAGAGAGAGAGAGAGAGAGAGAGAGAGAGGGAGGGAGGGAGGGAGGGAGGGAGGGAGGGAGGGAGGGAGGGAGGGAGAGAGAGAGAGAGAGAGAGAGAGGGAGGGAGAGAGAGAGAGAGAGAGAGAGAGAGAGAGAGAGAGAGAGAGAGAGAGAGAGAGAGAGAGATGTTGGAGACCTCTTAATCTCCAAAGACTTGATCTATACTGATCTAAGAGCACCTCTATATCAGTTATAGACCAAACTTTACACAAATGTTACTTTGATTTACCAAATCATTCATGAACAACTCTCTGAGTGAGAATTTTCCTTCTTCAAGAAGTCTGCTTGAAAGATTGACTTCATCACCTGCACATATCTTCAGATTTCTTCAATCTAATGATATATATACCTCCAAGCTACCTTTGCACAATCATATCAATCATTAGTCCCTCAAAAGAATCCTTAAAACTTTAATTTGATCCTTAAGATCAAAAGTATGTCAAAACTGTCTTCCAGAAATGGCGACTTTGACATGGTCAACTTCTTGGATGACAAAGCAACTGTATGTTGCTTCTTTGAGCACCAAGAAACTAACTTATCTCCAATATAACAGAGATACCCATGAGTAGACCTTCTATCATCTGAATCACCTGCCCAATCTGCATCACTAAACACTTTGATTCTTGTATGAAAAGTAGATCCATAATACAAGCCTTCATTTAGGGTTCCTTTGATATATCTGAGTACCCTTTGAGCTGCAATCCAATGATTCTTCTTTGGACAATGCATAAATTGTGATAACACACCTACTGCATATGATAAATATGGCCTTGTCAAGGTAGCATAAATTAAACTACCTACCAAAATCTGATATTTCTTAATGTCATTGAATTCTTCACCTCCATACCTGCTTAACTTATGATTTACCTCCAATGGTGTGCTTGAAGGCTTGCAATCCTCCATGTTGAATTTGACCAGAAGATTCTTCAAGTACCTCTCTTGTGTAACATATACTCCATGTTGAGTATACACAATCTGCGTTCCTAAGAAATAAGATAAGTTTCCCAAATCACTTATCTTAAATTCCTTCTCTATTTGTTTCTTAAGCTCATTGATTCCTTGAGCATCTGTACCTGTGATAATGATATCATCAACATAAATACACATATATATGTATCCATTTTCACTTGCCTTCACTAGCAAGCTACTATCTGCCTTTGATGCTTGAAATCCACATTCATTCAAGAACTTAACAAGCCTGTAATTCCATGCTCTTGGAGCCTGCTTCAACCCATACAAAGCTCTCTTAAGCTTACACACATAATTTGATACAATTGAATCCATGAAGCCTTTTGGTTGCTCCATGTACATTTCATCTGCAATGTATCCATTCAGAAATGCATTCTTCACATCTAATTGTGATAACTTCCATCCTTTACAAGCTGCAATAGCAATCAATGATCTAATTGTAGACATCTTAGCAACAAGACTAAAGGTTTTATCATAATCTACCCCATAAGTTTGGGCATAACCTTTGACCACAAGTCTAGCCTTGTATCTAGACACCTTACCATCTGCAAATCTTTTTGTTTTATACACCCACTTACATCCAATGACTTTCTGATTCTTTGGTCTTGGCACCAATTCCCATGTTTCATTTTCAAGTAGAGCATCATACTCTTCTTGCATTGCCTTCTCCCAATTCTGTTTTCCTTTAGCTTCTTCATATGTGATTGGATCCTCTTCTGTCTTCACAATGTAAGCATAATCTTTTGTTGTTAGAAAAGATGTATCATAGCTATACCTGATAGGCTCTTTTCTTTCCCTTGAGGGTCTTCTGACCTTTGCACTTCTTGAAGTCTCAGCCACATTTCATTCTGGATCAAATCTTCGCCCATCTTCAATATTATTCTGCAATTTACTTTTACAATCAACATCGTCAATATCTTCTTCATACAGACTTACTTTTGTCTTCCCTTTTCTTTGTATTTCTTTGTCATCTGCATAATCATTTGTTGACCCTGTATACCATGTGCTTTGCTCATCAAATGTAACATCTTTGGTAACAAGAAATTGCTTTGTAGATGGCATCCACAATCTCTAACCCATCTGTCTATCATCATACCCAATAAACACATACTTCTCTGCTTTGGGTTCTAGCTTATGTCTCAATTGTGAAGGAACATAAGCATATGCTAAACATCCAAACACCTTACAATGATCAAGAGTAGGTTTCTTACCCCACCATGCTTCATAAGGAGTTCTTCCCTCCAATGCTTTACAAGGTAACCTATTCACAAGGTATGTTGCAGTGTTGATAACTTCTGCCCATAAGTAATTTGGACAATTCTTTTCCTTCATCAGATTGAAAACTTCTTCCACCTCCTCTAGCATATGATGTCCTACCACCTCTTCCTCTGAAATTGCCTCTTTGGTTTCTGCCTCCTCTACCTCTTTGATTGAAACTCTGGTTATTACTTCCACCATTTTGATTTTTATACCAACAATCATTTGCCAAATGATTGGTTCTGCCACAAATCCAACAAGCTTTAGTATTACCTTTGTTCTTACCTCCTCTTCCTTTACCTCTGAAGTTCATCTTTCCTTTTGTAAAGTTAGCTTGCTTGAGATCCCTTCATCATCAGTTGACTGCTTCCCTTTGCCATTCTTTTTCTTGTCCTTGGAGTACATAGCTTGGCTTGCACTCCTATCATTGTCTCTCTTAATGTCCTGCTCAAAAGTTAGCATGTGTCCTAGCAATTGATTAAGATCAGGAGTAAAGTGATCAAGTGACAATTCTATGGACAATATGAAAGGCTTCCACTTCTCATCTTCTCTCAGACCTGTAAGCATTTGCCTTACCAACTTATCCTGTTCAATGTCTTCATCTACAGCTCCCAAGCTATCTGCAATATCTTTCATCCTTGCCACATAATCAGAAATTGATTGTGAACTCTTCTTCTTGAAATTCGTGAACTTAGCCCAAAGTGAGGACTTCCTTGACTTGGTTGTGTTTTGGAAATGCTCTTCCAAAGCATTCCACACATCTGTTGCACTTTCTAATCCTCTGATGTGAGGTAGAAGATAATCATTTACATCCATGTAAATGATGCTCCTAGCTTGAGCATCCTTTCTCATCCAAGTCTTCAAATCTACAAGCTCTTCCCTAGTTGGAATACTAGGATCTGCAAACTCAGGCTTTTTTTCTTCTCCTGTAATGAATGCCATCAAATCTTTGCTCATGAGGTGTGCCTTCATCCTCATGGACCAAGCCGGATAGTTCTTCCTATCTAGCTTATCAATCTGCAAGCTTTCTCCCATCTTTGATCTTCTGTGTCTGAAATTACTATGATTTATGATAGTAAAGTGTACCTTTGATACGAAGCTTCAATCCTTTTTGATCCTTTGAGCTCGTACTTTGTACTTCTGTAAATTATCTGCAAGAATTTGTCCTTGTCCACCTTCAATTAGAAGGAACTTAAATATCTGCAGCAGTTGGGACTTCCAATGCCTTTACTTCACTTGTATTATACCTTCAGCTCTGATACCACTGTTGGAGACCTCTTAATCTCCAAATACTTGATCTATACTGATCTAAGAGCACCTCTATATCAGTTATAGACCAAACTTTACACAAATGTTACTTTGATTTACCAAATCATTCATGAACAATTCTCTGAGTGAGAATTTTCCTTCTTCAAGAAGTCTGCTTGAAAGATTGAGTTCATTACCTGCACATATCTTTAGATTTCTTCAATCTAATGATATATATACCTCCAAGCTACCTTTGTGCAATCATATCAATCATTAGTCCTTCAAAAGAATCCTTAAAACTTCAATTTGATCCTTAAGATCAAAAGTATGTCAAAATTGTCTTCCAGAAATGGTGCCTTTGACATGGTCAACTTCTTAAGTTGATTTTTCAGAGCACAGATCCCATTTTGCTAAATGCTTTTAGCCATAGCTTCCTTACCTTCTAACTTAGATTTTGAATGCTCACTCATTAAAAACTTTACACTATGCACTGAGATCTAAGCAAAACATTGACACTGAAAAGTGCGCAACTCTGAGAAATCTATCTGCAGATTCTACATACCAATGTTCCTATTGATCATACTCACAGTAAAAAAAGAATTGGATCATAAAATTCTGAACATAGCTTCATTAGCTTCCATATTAGATGTGTACAAAAGGATTTCTGATCCACATGATCAGACTGAGAGAACTCAGAGAAAAACTCGTCGCTAATTTCCTGAGAAAGACTCTCTACTCATCTATCTCTATGACACTTATCTTCAAATGACTCTCTTACTTATTTCTATACATCATTGACTTATATACATATGGTTTTAGAATTATCCCATGTCTATTACATTACTCCTTATCATCCTAAGGAATATCTAAACTCAGATTACAAGAATTTCCACCTGTAATGTACATATGTATACAAACTTCACTTCTGAAATCTTTTCACTTTCTCAAGTGTCTTTTTCCACTTCAATCTGATCATGAGCTTGCTTCGAATTCTTTGTAATCACAAATTTGTGATTGGTTTGTTCCAACAAGAGAGAGAGAGACAATAAATGTTATTAAGTTTAATAACTAGCTAAGCATGACAAATAACATGAATTTAGAATTCATGAACTATGTTTTGATGTTGCTCTTCGAGACAGAAGGTACAATAACTATTGCCTCTCACATCAAGCACCGAACGTCTCAAAATCTATACTATGTTCATCAGTTTCCTAAATTAAACCAAAATGTTAGTACTAAAACAACTCCATCAAGATTAACTTCGATAGTTCTAGAAAGCTTCAAAGTGCTCTCAGCTTGTATGACTAGTTGCAAATTGATGTCAATATGTATTTGAGTTTACATACTTATGCTTCCCTACCCAAATCATGCGCCAAAACTTAAGAGATTGTACACAAAGTTAATCATACATAATAATGTGGATATTATTGGACAAGCTTGGAAGAACATGTATTTAACTAGTAAACGTGTCAACATGTATATAGAATGAAATTCACTATTAGTTATACAACAACTTTTTCAATATTCTTTTTATTTTCCTGATTCTAATTTCTTATGAAATACAAATGTAGTAAATGATTTTTTCCCATTGATTTTTTTCAGATTTCTGAAGATTGAAGTGAGATTTTGAAGTGAAGTAAAGAGATGGTCTTTGTGCAAACCTGTTGGGCCTCACCTCAAAGCTTTGGCTATTGCTCAAACCATTCTGAGTGCCCAAGCTCGGATGTCATTGGGCACATTCCTATCAATGGTGTTCCTTATTCCAACACCATTCCAATTGTTGGATGATGATTTTTTCTCCGTGATGATGGTCAAAACTCCACAAATCTACTTTCCCCTCAAGACATGGCTTTGCTCTTCCCTAAGTAGAGCTCGAACAAATATGTATTTTTGACTTGCCCTGAACCCAAATAGTTGATCCTGCATTTCCTTATCATTGCCCTTAACTTGCAACATAAATCCTATGGCATTTCATGCTAATTCTGCTCTTATTTGTCTCACACCAAAACTAAACCAATTAGTTGAGCAACACTGTTATTTCAAAAAGATACATAAGGAATGTCAAATCCACAGTCCTGTAATTGCAAAAGAATCCCTCCACTCGTTCATTCCTCCCATACAGTTTTACCATTCTTTCTCCAGGTAACACTCCTGTTCAACTTTTTCTCCCTTTGGTTCCTCCTTCTATTCCTATGGCCACCCCCTCTTCCTTTTGAGCTCGTTTCCCATCTTTTTGAGGAGGAAGATGAAAGTGTGGGTGTCTTGCTTCATGGCTTCTACAAACATGCTCGTGTTTTCATTTCTACTTCTTGGTCTTCTCAAGAATCTTCGGCTCCTTCTCCCCCTTAGTAAGATGATGCTCAACTTAGACTGGTGCATGTGCCCATTGAAGAAATACCTGTACTACCCTGAGTTTGTCCCCATCGATCATTGTGGCACTAATAAGCACCCAACCTCCTTCATCCTCCCATCATGCTATGACAATGTTTAGTCCTCCTCGACAATATTGATGTCCTATGGATATTGGACCCCCTCCTTCTTTTCCTCATATGCAACCTATTCCTATTGAGGTGGAAACTCCTTCTTCTCCAACTTTTGCAACTTGTTCACTGCCGCCTGCAGTTGAATCTTTGGCCATAACTTCTTTTCTTGTTCCACCCTCTCCCTTGACTCCAACAAATTCTCCTCCTCTAGTTCCCCTTGCTCCTTCTTCTTCCTAGCAATGTCCTCCCTCGCATGGATGGACTACTCCCTCCCCAACCTCTCCTTACAACCACCCTTGGGAGACTTCTCCATGACCAACTGCCGGTTGGTACCTGACCCTACTTGACCCCTCAAAAACTACATGTTCCTTTGGAGTGAATCAAGAATTTGAACTACATGACCTAGTTGGTGTCGACTCCTTTACTCTACATGCCCATGAAATGATGACCCAACACTTTCATGCTCTTTTGTAGTGCAATCAATATCTAGTGGCTGACAATGATACTTTGCATGATTGCATTCAAGCATTGGATCTTGAATTGTCTGAGCATGTTGCTACCTGTGATAATCTATCTCAATTGTATGAGGAGGAACATTGGCAAATGAAACTTTTTAAAGATTTTTTTGAACAAACTACTTGTGAGCGAGAAGACACATTGCATCATGTGCACAATTTGTAGGATGCTAATGAGCATCATGATGCCAATACTGTTGTAATCATTAAGAAGAATGAAGGTCTTCAAGCTACGATTAATGAATCAACTTATCGATTGCAATAGGCCTAGCAAGGGCGAGATACCTTGTTATGATGTGCATAAGATTTGTAGTTTAATAATGCTACAACATCTTGGGAAGTCACTTGCCTTAATTTTTTTATCACTGCTACAAAAGAAAGCAACAAGCAGGTTGCTTCTCGACTTCGATCCACTTGTGTTGAAGTTGTCAAGGTAAATCGCACTAGTCATGCTATTTTGTGACGTGAGGTTTATGTCCAAGAAAATATAAGTCAGAATCTTACTGAGGCTCAAGACAAAGCTGTGTTGTACAATAGTCAAACTGCCAATTTGCAAGCACCAGATGCTATTTTGATGGAACAAAATACTTTTTGGTCATTACTCAAGACAACTCAAAAGCATGTACAACACACTTTTGATGATGCATGAGTTAGCACCTTCTAATGATAAAGAGATTATTGAGTTGCCTCATACTTCCTCATAGGGTTATTGTTCAATGCTACTATTTTTGATGAGTTAGCACCTTCTGATGTTATTGAGTTGCCTCATACTTCCTCATAGGGTTCAAGTCCTTAGTACAGGCAAATCTTAGGGTCACAAATTATTATTTTGTATACTTATATTTAGTTTAGATAATAGTCTCTAAACCATTGTTAACAGGGATGTGACCCCTTCAAAGTGATATGAATAATATAATGATTGGAACAATGATGAACACAACAGAGATCAGATTGGCACTAGCGATGCTTTGGACACAAGAACATAGAGCTTCAAATACTTATGTTGATACTGTCTTTCTCTATTCTAATCTACCTCTAATTTTGTGTTAATAGTGCTACATTGTTAATTCTATTGTGAAGCAATTAATTGTTAAGTACTATAACTGTTTATCTTTGATTCTAGTGAATAAGCATGTGCAAGTGAATGGTGTGGATAGTGTTCTGCTAATGATTGTAGTTATTTGAACTAAGTGTGTAATCCATACTAGAGTAAGAGTAAACATTTAGAGCCCTACAACAAGAGTCTCTCTAGCCAAGAACCCTACCAACTTGTCCAGCCTATACAAGTAGAAACTATGTGTTGGTCATAGCATTTGATTCTATTCTGGTTAAGTGTAAGTGTGGTAGATACCAGCCAGAGGTTAAAAGCTCCATAGAGTGGATTGGGATTTACTTTGTATGGATGATTTTTGTCCATAGTTTGGATCATCATATCTTTGATATGAGAGATTGAGATCTTGGATTCATAGTTTAGATAAAGATAAGAATTTCCTAAAGTTTCATTTCATTATGGCAAGTAAATCAAGTAAATTTACTTGAGTTCATATTTTGACACACTATTTGTAAAAGATTTCCATTTATTTTTAGTATATTAGATTTATGTTTACTTATTTACTCTAGTTTGTGGGTTCACAATAGGTGACTCATAGCTTTAGATGAGAATAATATTGTTCATTACTCTAACAGAGTAAGCGATTTTGTTTATTTTTTAGTTATACCATTTGACAAGATGTTAGTGAATGTTTTAGGGAGACATGGGCAAGCCACCAAGGTCTCGATAGGTGACAAGTTGTCACAAGTTAATGGTCAAGGTCTAGGCATATGACATTTGACAATATTTAGGGTAATTATGTTGCGCACATATGGACTCATTGGGATTTAGAGGGATTCCTAGAGTATTCCCAATGCAAGACTACTATTTATTAGTGGAAATGCTAGATAGAAACAGAGAGATTAGTTGTCAAGTTTTTGAGCATCTAGTATTTGAGACACCCAACACACTCTTCTTTTATTAGTTGGAATCACAGGTTTCGATTCCCATGTTTATAGCTCCTTCTGTAACATTGAGGACCTAGATCTTTAGAAGGGGGAGAGTGTGTTATATTCCAGATATGTACATGCCAAGGGGAACTATAAGCTCCTTGCTTGGAGGATAACTAAAGCCAAAAGCTAGAGACTTTAGATGAGGTACCTACTTCTGATAGCTAGATGAGTAGAGGAACCTTGGCGAGAACTCTTGATGGTAAATAGGTGAGTGTTATAAATAGGTTGGGATTTGAATCTATGTCATTCTCCACTTCTAGGAGGTGTGTCTGAGGTATGTTACTCTCAAGATACTGAGTTTGAGGACAATGGTTCGAGACACCAAGGTTGCGAGCAAGATAATCCAAGAAACCAAGGTTGATAACAAGGGTTTGAGACATCAAAGTTGAGAACAAGAAGGTTCAAGAGACTATGCAAGAGTGCATGTATCACTTGATCAAGTGGATGGGGGCTAATCATTGGGCTCAATGATCTCTAAAAGGGGAGAGAGTGAGTTTGAGTGTTAGAATCAAGAAATGATAATCAAGAGATGGTTGAACCACATTCTAAGAGTAATGATTTGGAAATAAACCTCAACCATGGATTTTGGGGCAAGTGGTTAGCCCATCATACTCATTGTTGGCATGTCATGAGTTGAATGCCCTTTGGATACAACATCCACCTAACCCCCTCTTTAAATATATACATTCTATTTCATTAATACTCTCGAAGCACATGTTTCTTTTTCTTTTATTGAGATAAAATAATGTCAAAATACTTGCAATAGCACTTGGAAATTACTAGCTACCTCTTTCTTTACTTCCTTCTCGTATTTTTTTGCATACATACTCTTAACTCTACTTCAAATACATAAACGATTGATAATAATCAATATTTAGTCCTCTTATCTTTTGCAACTACGATATATAAGGTTAAAATCTCAACAACTACGGTGATCACAAGTATAGTATAAAATATAATTTTTTGTGGAAGGTTAAGTGAGACACCTCTACAATTTTTAAGTTTATGTGTAGTCTCTATACTTTGGAGAACATATGCATACATGAAAGCGGGATCTCTTTTACTCTATTTTTTTACAAGATTATTGCGACTATCTTCTCTCTTTCTCTCTCTCCCCTTATTTCTTTAGCTTTCTTTTTCCATGTTTTTTATCTCTTTCATTATATTTCATCACTATCTTCATTAGTTCTACTTATCTTAGCTGAATACGTAGAAATGGGTTTCCTTAGCATGTTGGCCTGCGTCATGCTATTAAAGCCCAATCCAAACACTTCTAGCGAGATTAGAGAGATCAATAAAACTTCCGTGCATTTCTGATTCAAGTCTTATAATGATGTGTATCTTTAATGCATTCCTTTTGCACAAAAATGATCCTGTTCATTGATATATTTTCTAAACGATTTATTAGAAGGATTGCATAAAATCTAGAAGGAAATTTTCCAATTGCATTCGCGCACCTTATGTAATCTACGCATGTTCAATGTAATAATAGACGTCTATTTGGACGAGTGATCTATAACATATGTAGCTTAACTTTGATAACAGAAATATCTATTTTTAGAGGAGCTGTATTGGATGCAATTAAGGAAAACGCACAATCCTATCTCAATTTAAATGGTGAAGGAACAAAAAGGAAGCTACTATAAAATATAAAAGATATATATACTCTTTTTAAAGGAAAATACTGCCTACAGAATACAACAACGACAGATAATGAAAGATATATTATTACTATTATATGGTCAAAATATATACACAAATGTACATGAATACCATGTAATAAAACTACTAAAAATCAAGGAATTTCACAGTAGCAATAAAAGGTTGTAGAGCCCTAACCGGTTGAAACTAAAGGTGCAAAGTATTTTTCCTCTTAAGGTTCAAAGGATAAATTTAAAATCTTAAGGTGCAAAAGTAAAGAATTAAAAGGAAAGGTGAAGGTGGAAGGCCGCGTACTCAAAGGTGGAAATGGGCCGCCCAATCAAAAATTTTATTTTGAAAGTCACTCTTGTTCTAAAGTCACTACAGGACAAAGTAGCGAGTCGTTGAGGACCAGTTCAAAAAAGACAATCTTGGGACATTGAAAGGACACCAAGATTGTATTGCAGTTAGAGTGCGCAAACCGGCGGCCTCAACAAAAGAAGGACAAAGGCTATTCTTGGACACATTGAGAGCTAGGGGCAAGGGAGAGCTTCAGAGGAAGCAAGAGAGGAAGCAAGAAGAGCCTCCAGTGTGCGACGACATTCAAGAGTGCAAGAGGTGTCAAGAGGAAAGTGTGCAGAGAAGGCGGGGTGGATTCCAAGAGTCCCAAGGTCTATTGCGTGTATGCGCCGTGATACCAATTCCTTAGCTTGGTGGAAGCTTAGTGCAAGGTGTGCACAAGGGAAGCGGGAAGCAAGTGAAGGATTGGTGCAGGAGAGGCCGCTGCTAGAGGACTTGAGATAATTGGTCTTCAGTAATTGATATTCTCTGAAGTTGTATTTAGTCATTGATTAGACTGTGCGCAGTCATTGTAATTGTTGAAAGATAATCAATATTCAAGGTTTCCAAGAGTATTCCTTTGCAGAAGTTCTCACTGTTATTCCATTTTCATCATCTCCCTTTTTTTCTCCTACAAACCCTCAAACTCCTTCTTGTCCACGAATCCCCAACAAATTTGGCACGCACGGTGGGACTTCCAAGGAGCTTTGAGCATAGGAGACTATATATTGCCATTGGAGGACAATATTCCAGTGTCGACAACATTACTCCAGTGGGCCAAAAGGTACATACTTTTATCAAGTGTCTCATTTTAAGTGGACTATGAATAGCTCATGACCGCGACCCGGTCACAAACCTTGAGAATCAAGTGCAAGCAGACAAGAAGAAAGACGAACAGAAGATCATCGAGTCCACTTTCATCGACTTCATCGGTAGGAAGCATGGCAGGACAGGTGGACCTAGAAATCTTGCTCTCCAGATTAAACATAAAATTTCCCTCCTTCAGAGGTTTAGCCCATGAGGACCCAGATGAGCACATTCAACGATTTCTTGCATTATGTAAGACTAGGGGACTAATGGGTAGGGAAGATGCTTTCTTGATACTCTTCCCCGCCACATTGGAAGGTCTGGCAGACAAGTGGTTTAGCCAGTTTGCTGAAAATCACTTTACCTCTTGGGATTTGATGAAAGAGGCCTTTAAGAATCAATTTCAGCATGGCAACACGGTTGAGATCATTATAGAAGAATTGGAAAACTTGAAGTTGGGTCCAGGAGAGAAGTTCCCCGAATTCGTGACCAGGGCCAAAGCATTAATGGCTAAACTACCGGATCCACCACACGACTTCTTCGTCAAGAAGTGGTTAGCCAAACCTTTACCTGTGGTCACCCAATGCAAAATAAAAGAGTTAGTGCTACCTACTGCCTCTGTTGAGGAATTCATCAATACGGCCACCCGCTTGGAACAGATAAGGCACCAGTATGGTGCAACTTCTTCCCAACCATCATATGGTACAGAACTGGAAGACCTAGTGAGCCAGTTAAGAAGGGAACTGGAGGGCTTGAAAAGGAATAAGCCCTATACAGAGGAGGAGACTACTGTAGCTCAGCTGAGAAGAGAGATTGAAGCCCTCAAGCTCCAAAAGGAAGAGGAAGCCCAAGCAGAGGAACTAGCTCAGCTGAGGCAGGAGTTGCAAGAACTAAAAGGAGGCGGCATTAAGAACGGACTATGGTGCTCCATGTGCAGCAAGCAAGGACACATAGTAAGTGAATGTCCTTTGCTAAATGTGACTTGTCAATTATGCAGGAAGATTGGGCATGAGGCCCATGAATGCCAATCAAGGGGAATGCCGACAACGACATACTGGACACAAGGCGGGCTCTTGCCACCAGCAAATGTAATGGCAGCAGCAACAAACCAAGGTAATAACTATAATCCTAGACCGAGAACTAACCTTGCAAATGGGTCTAGAAGGCCAATTATTTGCTTCAGATGTGGAGAATGTGGGCACTACCAATCTAGGTGCACCCTTCCGGAAAATGCACCTCCTTGCAGGAATTGTCCAGAGGCCAGAGATCACTATACAAACTGTTGTCCTAAGAATCAAGCCTCTACTTCCGGACCCCATCTCCAAATGATCTCTGTATTCAAGGAGGAGATATTACCTCAGGTGAATGAACCCTCACCATCCACTAGAGTGGTACAATTAGAAGAACTCGAATCTTTTGCAGTACAGACAAGAAGCAAGGGAACGACAAAAGTGGTAGAAAATCAAGAATTGATAATTAAGGAATTGAACAAAGACAGAGTTGCAATTGAAGACAAAGATACTACAGGTACAGACACAAACCACAATGAATGTCTCACAAGCACCAGCGATGCCATTGGGCACGCCTTCAAGAGGGCTCAAGAAGAGTTTGGCAAAGCAAATGAAGCTCACTTTCTTAAAGAGTCAGAGGCTTCAAAACTACTCAAGTCAATTAAGAAGGAGGTTAGTATTTTTGATTTAATAAAGATGGATGGGAAATTCAGGTCAGAATTATTGCAGATAATTGATGAGGCTTCTACGACAAGCTTAGTGGCTAAGACTGCTATCTTACATCAAGGGATAATTAGGGGGGAAGCACCCCTTACAGATTATAAAAGCCCTCGGCTTACAATATCAATCAAGGGCCATGAATTTCAAGGTGTTATTGTAGATGGTGGTTCTGGCATTAATTTGATGCCTGAACATACCATGAAAAGGATTGGACTCCACCCTTCAAGACCTGCAAATTTCACGGTTACTTTGGCAGATCAGAGCAAAGTAAGGCCCTTGGGGGTAATCCCAAAAGTTCCACTTGAAGTACAAGGTAATCTATTTATCCTGGATTTTGTGGTTTTAAGATTGCCCCAGGTTGAAGGAGGATTTCCTCTCTTAATTGGAAGACCTTGGCTGAGGCATGCCAGTGTCATTCATGATTGGGGTAAGGACACCATGTGGGTACAAAAGAAAGGGCAGGAGCTGACACAAATTCATTTAGAAGAAGGCCCAGACAATCAAGGAAACACTAGTATGATGCAAACAGTGAGCATTTGCATGGAAACAGAAGTGGAGGATCAACCCCAAATAGATTTTGAGGAAGAAGAGGATATTTTAAGTTGGCTTCATGCCGGCAACTCTTCTTCTTGTTTTGGAATTTTTCTTGATAATCCTGGTACAATTGGAGGCTATGATGAAGACAAAGGAAAGGTCCAGGTTGATGGATTGGGAGAGCCCATCACTGACCACAGAAGGGGCAGGAAGATACCCCTCAAATACAAATTAGAGGAGGATGTGTCAACATCAGATAACGAAGTTTCCAAAGCTAAAAACAAGGTAAAAAATTCTGAGGTTGAATGTTCTTTCCCAATTCAAGAAATCCCTACAGGATGGATGCAGGACAAGGAGGAAAACATCGAAGTCCAAAATACACCTGCTTATGAAGCAATGCACGAAAAGCTAGTAGAAGAAGACAAGGAAGCAGGTGCACAAGAAGATAATATGGTAACAAGAAATTCGGTCCAAGAAGTACATTTATGCACCCAAAACAATAATCAACCAGTTCTAGTGGCCACTTGGTTGTGGAGCCACCCACAGCTCCTGGAAAAGGTAAAATCTTCTTGACCCAGTATGCAGATGTTTTTGCCTGGCATTATAAAGACTTAGAAGGAGTGCCTGCATCTTATGGAGAGCACAGAATTCCTCTGGTTGAGGGAGCCAGACCCATCAGAGGAAGGAGTTATAGACTTAATCCAAAGTATGCCGAAGCTGTCTATGTGGAAATCCAAAAGATGGAAGATGCAGGAATCATCATTCTTGTGGAACACTCAGAGTGGCTCTCACCTATGGTTATAGTACCAAAGAAGAATACTAATAAAATCAGAATTTGTGTGGACTGTAGAGCTCTCAACAAGGTGACCATTCCAGACGGGTTCCCTATGCCTTTTGCAGAACAGGTCATTGAAGAAGTGGCTGGGCATGCACTATATAGTTTTATGGATGGCTTCAGTGGCTATAATCAAATATCAATACACCCAGAGGATCGTGAAAAGACTGCTTTTATCACACCGTGGGGAACGTATGTGTATGTAAAAATGCCATTTGGGCTCAGAAATGCTCCAGCCACATTTAACAGAACGGTCAATCTCATTTTTGGCCCCTTATTGCTGGAATCACTTAGAATCTTCATGGATGATTTCTCTTCATTTTCAGGATCTCACAAGGAAACTCATCTAGATTGTTTGGACCAGCACCTGAGGCAGCTGCAGAATATTTTCCAAAGATGCAGAGAAACTAAGTTAAAGCTCAATCCAAATAAATGTCATTTCCTTGTGACAGAAGGAACCCTTTTAGGACATGTGGTATCCGCTAAAGGTATGGCCCCAGATCCTGACAAAATTCTCTCTATATTAAAGTTACCTAAACCTAAAACTCCTAAAGAGATCCAGAGTTTTTTGGGGCATACCAGTTATCATAGAAGGTTTATAAAAATGTATGCAGAGATAGCTAGACCTCTGACTAGACTCACAGGTAAAGAAGTACCTTTCAAATGGGAAGAAGAGGAGGAAAAAGCATATCAGACATTAAGGTCACGGTTAGTGTGTGCTCCTATCTTGGTCACCCCGGAGTGGTCAAAAATCTTTCATATACATGTCGATGCCAGTGCATATGCAGTGGGAGCAGTTCTGACTCAACCGAGTGAAGAATTTAAAATGGACAGGCCAATTCAATATGCCAGTAGAATCTTGACCAAGGCTGAAAGGAATTACAGTACTACCGAAAGGGAAGCACTAGCAATGGTCTTTGCAGTTCAAAAATTCCGCCATTACTTATTGGGGGTAAAATTTATTATTATATCAGATCACCAACCTCTCAAGTACTTACTCAACAAACCACATGCTACTGGTAGAATATGGAGGTGGTTACTGTTATTCCAAGAGTTCGATTTCTCGGTAATCCATAAGCCAGGAAGAGAGAATGTGATGGCGGATCACTTGTCCAGAATAAATAGGAGGGATCAAACCAGTGGTATCAATGATGATTTCCCTGATGCACACTTGTTTGCTATACAAGCTAAAGGATGGTATGACGATATCAAACAGTTCATTAATACTGGATTGTATCCAGAAAGTGCTAATGCTGTACTTAGGAAGAGACTGCTTATCAAGAGTAGACCATATACTTTCATTGAGGGTAAACTCTACAGACAGGGCAAGGATGACAGGATTAGGAAATGTTTAGAGGAAGATGAAGTGAGGGAAATACTGCAATTTGCACATGAAGGAACAGGTGGTGGGCACCTTCCAGGGCATATCATGAGCCAGAGAATACTAGATGCTGGTCTATGGTGGCCTACACTCTTTAGGGATGCAGATGATTGGAGAAAAACATGTGATGTGTGCCAGAGGTGTGGACCTAAACCCACCAAGCAAAGACATTACCCTTTGGTAGTTTCCACTTCTTGGCAGCCCTTTGAGAAGTGGGGATTAGACTTTGTTGGGTCTATATACCCTGCGGCACTTCCGAAAAGGGAAAAGTACTTATTGATAGCCACGGACTACGCAACAAAATGGGCTGAAGCTATTGCATCAACGGACTGCTCTACACAAACAGTGGATGACTTTTTGTATTGTAACATCATTTGCAGATTTGGATGCCCGCTTGAAATCTGTACCGATCAGGGTACTCATTTTGTTAACAAAGTACTGCAGGAAATTTCCAACAGGTATCGCATTTTACACAGGACTTCTTGTGCATACTACCCACGAGCTAATGGACAAGCCGAGTCAACGAACAAGGTATTAATTTCAATGTTACGAAAAGAATGCATGTTACAGCCGACCTCTTGGGGACAGGCATATTTGGGTACATTATGGGCATACAGACTGGCCTATAAAGAGACTGGGTATTCTCCCTTTCAATTAGTTTATGGCTTGGTTCCTATTGAACCATTCGAATTCATCAGAGGCTCTATAAGAACGGAAAGACTAGAGAAAAATGGGATGGAAGTTCCAGCACGACTGACTGCTTTGCATAAACTGGAAGAATCGAGAATTTTAGCCTCCAAACAGTTAGAGGATATTCAAATCAAGAGGAAGAAGAACCATGACAAAAGCTTATGGCAAAACAAATTGAAGCCCGGTCATTTAGCACTATTACACAGGCCGCAATTTTCTAATCAAAACAAAGGGAAATGGATCCCTCACTGGGAAGGCCCTTTTCGCATTACGAAGATGCTACAGTGGGGTGCAGTGCAATTGGAAACACTCGATGGCAACACCCTACCTTTAGTAAACATTTCTAGACTCAAGGCTTATTATCAAGTGTCGTAACCATTGTAGTTTCATTTATTTTGTTCCTGATGGTTTTGGGTTGGTTTATTAGGTAACAAAACTCAAAAAAAAAAAAAAAAAAAAAAAAAACTCACGCGTTTTCATTTTTTCGGCGCCAATTTTTTTTTATTTTCTTCATTTATTTTATCCAAGTAATCTTTTCAAATCCACCGTTAAATAAAATTGGGCGCAAAAAGTTTTTTGGATGGCTCTTACTGCTACACAATAACTTTCATTAATACCCATTTCTTTGTTCTCCCTTGAATGGCTAAGATTAAGAGTTGCATCTCCTCTCTTTTGAGCACCCTTTCATGGACAACCATTCTTGCTTAGGAGGTGCTCCTTCATTCCTCATTGCTATATAATATGCCTTCTCTTCATTCTTGCTCCCTTCAGTTCTCCCGGATTTTCAGGCAGGTTGCGAGCTTCCTTTGTCTATATCGGGTGCAAGATTTCTTGGCCCGGGTCTCAAAGAGAAGCCTGGAGACTAGCGAACGCAATTTCATCACCCCACTCCATCCTAACCCCTGCTCCCCGACGCCTCCAACCCCACCGCAACCCCCTCCCTCCCCCTCAATCCCTCCATCCCCCTACATCCCCCTCGACACCTCCACCCCTCCATCCCCCTCAGGCTCCACACTACACCGCACCCCCTCCCTCCTCCTCGACCCCCCGCGCGCCCCCCCCCCTCTTCCTACCACCCCTCCACCCCCTCTCCTACCATCTGCCCCCCGAAGCGCCTCATTCCAACCCCCTCACACCCTCACACCCTCTGCCGCTGCCCCGCCATCGCCGCCCCACCCCCCCTCCTCCCCACATCTCAACCCCCCGCACACCACCGCCCCCTCCCTCCCCCTCGATCCCTCCATCCCCCTCCATCCCCCTCACCCCCTCCATCCCCCTCAACCCACCTCCCCTCTGCGCCCCGCATCCACCCATCCCCCTCCCCCCCTCCAACCCCCTCAACACACCTCCCCCACCCTCCCCTCGGCGCCCCCTCCTCCAACCCCCTCACCCACCCTCGCTCCGCCTCAAACCCCTCCCCCTAACTCCCCTCAACCCATCTCTCCGCCTCCAATCCCATCGCTCCCACTCGACCCCGCGCGCCCCCCCTCTGCCTACCATCCCCCTCACCCCCTCCATCCCCCTCAACCCACCTCCCCTCTGCGCCCCGCATCCTACCCCCCCCCCCCTCCAACCCCCTCAACACACCTCCCCCACCCTCCCCTCGGCGCCCCCTCCTCCAACCCCCTCACCCACCCTCGCTCCGCCTCAAACCCCTCCCCCTAACTCCCCTCCACCCATCTCTCCGCCTCCAATCCCATCGCTCCCACTCGACCCCGCGCGCCCCCCCTCTGCCTACCATCCCCCTCACCCCGTCCATCCCCCTCAACCCACCTCCCCTCTGCGCCCCGCATCCTACCCCCCCGCCCCCTCCAACCCCCTCAACACACCTCCCCCACCCTCCCCTCGGCGCCCCCTCCTCCAACCCCCTCACCCACCCTCGCTCCGCCTCAAACCCCTCCCCCTAACTCCCCTCAACCCATCTCTCCGCCTCCAATCCCATCGCTCCCACTCGACCCTGCGCGCCCCCCCCTCTGCCTACCATCCCCCTCACCCCCTCCATCCCCCTCAACGCACCTCCCCTCCGCGCCCCGCATCCTACCCCCCCCCCCCCCTCCCCCCCTCCAACCCCCTCAACACACCTCCCCCACCCTCCCCTCGGCGCCCCCTCCTCCAACCCCCTCACCCACCCTCGCTCCGCCTCAAACCCCTCCCCCTAACTCCCCTCAACCCATCTCTCCGCCTCCAATCCCATCGCTCCCACTCGACCCCGCGCGCCCCCCCCTCTGCCTACCATCCCCCTCACCCCCTCCATCCCCCTCAACCCACCTCCCCTCTGCGCCCCGCATCCTACCCCCCCCCCCCCCTCCAACCCCCTCAACACACCTCCCCCACCCTCCCCTCGGCGCCCCCTCCTCCAACCCCCTCACCCACCCTCGCTCCGCCTCAAACCCCTCCCCCTAACCCCCTCAACCCATCTCTCCGCCTCCAATCCCATCGCTCCCACTCGACCCCGCGCGCCCCCCCTCTGCCTACCATCCCCCTCACCCCCTCCATCCCCCTCAACCCACCTCCCCTCTGCGCCCCGCATCCTACCCCCCCCCCCCCTCCAACCCCCTCAACACACCTCCCCCACCCTCCCCTCGGCGCCCCCTCCTCCAACCCCCTCACCCACCCTCGCTCCGCCTCAAACCCCTCCCCCTAACTCCCCTCAACCCATCTCTCCGCCTCCAATCCCATCGCTCCCACTCGACCCCGCGCGCCCCCCCTCTGCCTACCATCCCCCTCACCCCCTCCATCCCCCTCAACCCACCTCCCCTCTGCGCCCCGCATCCTACCCCCCCCCTCCAACCCCCTCAACACACCTCCCCCACCCTCCCCTCGGCGCCCCCTCCTCCAACCCCCTCACCCACCCTCGCTCCGCCTCAAACCCCTCCCCCTAACTCCCCTCAACCCATCTCTCCGCCTCCAATCCCATCGCTCCCACTCAACCCCGCGCGCCCCCCCCCCTCTGCCTACCATCCCCCTCACCCCCTCCATCCCCCTCAACCCACCTCCCCTCTGCGCCCCGCATCCTACCCCCCCCCCCCTCCCCCCCTCCAACCCCCTCAACACACCTCCCCCACCCTCCCCTCGGCGCCCCCTCCTCCAACCCCCTCACCCACCCTCGCTCCGCCTCAAACCCCTCCCCCTAACTCCCCTCGGCGCCCCGCAGACCACTCACCCCCTCAACCCCTCCAACCCCCTCAACACCCCTCCCCACCCTCCCCTCGGCGCACCGCGTCCTACCACCCCCCTCACCCCTCCAACCCCCTCACTCACCTTCCCCATCCTTCCCTCTGCGCCGCGCGTCCTACCCCCCCTCCCCCCCTCCAACCCCCTCAACCCACCTCCCCCACCCTCCCCTCGGCGCCCCCTCCTCCAACCCCCTCAACAACCCTCGCTCTGCCTCAAACCCCTCCCACCCCCTCCACTACCGACTACCCCGCCCCCAACTACCTCCATGGCTGAACCCCCCGCTCCGGGTGCGCGTTCGGATCCTCCATCCCAGCTGCCTCCAAACCTTCACAATCCATCCTCTCTCATCTCCGCGATTCCCTCTGAAAATCCCAATCCTCCTCCTCCCTCATCGGCAGAACAATCTGTTCAAGCTAATCCAACACCGCCTACGGCCCTCGATCTTCCCATTTATTCCATACACTCTGATTCCACCGACCTTTATTCCCCACCTCCCCTCCCGCACCCTCCTTCTCCTTCCCAATCTATGTCTCATTCATCCCAACCATCTTCACCAACCGGGGATTATATGCGCCTGTTTCTCCCACCGGACTTAAACCTGCAAATCCGAATGCATCTATCCCTACCTACCATTGCCCTTCGTCAAATGTTTTCCATTGAGGATCTTCAGCAGGCGGGCTTGTGGGGCTTGGCTAATGTTTTCTTCAATAACCCCGCCAATTTTACCCAGGTTTATGAAGCTATCCGCCTCTTCCCGCATTTTAGAACCGGCACTCTCTTCATCCTTGACATTGCCGCCAGTATTGGGTCCCCCCTAATACATTTTCGATCTCCCCCTTTCCTATACTCTGGACTGTCCGCCTCGGCTACTATTGCCTTTTGTACCACACACTTTCAAAGTAATGCTAGGTTTTCGCTCCGCATGACCACCCTTCTCAATGAGTTCATCTTTTTCTTCTTACTACGCAGTCAAACTTCTTCGCTTCCCTGGTCAGATATTCGTATCGCCGATCCGCTTTTTTGCTTTCTCCATAGCCGTCCTTACCCTTACGCAACCCTCATTTATAGTTCCTTGACTTTGCGCTCCCGTCGACTCCGCGAGGCTATCTCTAGAGGCTCTCATGCATTTTCCATCTATTCTGCACCCTTCTTAGCTTGGCTCTATCACATTCCTGCACACTCTGCCCACAATGTTGCTTATCTCCCTACCCACCCTGGACCTTCCATTGCTCCATCTCCCTCCCCCCCTCTAATCTCAATTGACTCAGCTTCAGCATCGACACCCGCATCCGCGCCCCCTGATGTAACTTCCTTCCCTCCCCAATCTTCTTCACCTATCCCTCCTGCATCTACCACCTCTCCATTCATAACTAACCCCCCTGATGTAACCTCCATCCCTCCCCAATCTTCTTCACCTATCCCTCCTGCATCTACCACCTCTCCATTCATGACTAATCCCCCTGATGTAACCTCCTTCCCTCCCCAATCTTCTTCACCTATCCCTCCGGCATCCACCAACTCTCCATTCATGACTAATCCCCCTGATGTAACCTCATTCCCTGCCCAATCTTCTTCGCCTATCCCTCCTGCATCTACCATCTCTCCATTCATGACTACCCCCCCTCACGTCCCCTCCTTCACTACCCAATCTTCTTCCCCTTTCCCTCCTGAATCTACCACTTCTCCATCCATGCCTACCCCTTCCATTATCCCTAGACCTCCCCTCTCTTCAGCTTTCACGCCACTCATTCAAACACAGCTCAACCCTCAAAACCCCACCTGTATGCCCCCAATTCACCCGGATTACACTTCACCCTCTATCAGTAACATCCCTGTCAGTTGACCGCTCCCTTCCCCCAATCCTTCACTTCCCACTCCATCTGCCACTCCAACCCTTCATCCTCCTCCGCAGTATATTCCCCCTTCCCCTCCCCCTCCTGCTCCAACGGCCAATCCCACTCCGCTTTTTGACCTACCATCAACCCCTTCATTTTTGCAATTACTACAGGACGCGAGTGTAGTCGCTCTCGGCAATGCTCAGGCCTCCCAGATTTCCTTGGATTCGGTTTCCGCAGCAGCTTCGGTTCATCAACAGTATATCTCAACAATAGAAAACATCAATCGCATGGCAACCTCTCAATGGCACTCCCTCAACGAAACAACGCGATTGCTCAAAGCAGAGAGAGATCATTATCGCGATATGGCCGACTCTGCGATGAAAGCCTTAGAAGATCTTTAGAATCGCTCCAACTTAGGGCTTTGTGCTAATGCTGCATGCCGACGTATCCGCCTGGAGAGGGATCATTTTAGGCAATGCCTTAGTTCGCTACAGCTTACGATCGAACAAGCTTCTGCTCCTTTGCCCCCTTCTCCATCAACCTCGGCTGACACTCTCAATCAATCTCCCCAATAAATTGCCATCCACAGTATAAATAAATTGCTCATCCACAGTCATAATATTTGCTCTTAGATTCCATTATCGCTTTGTCAATAATTATCTCATCCTTTTGATTTCTAAATAATTTTTGTAGGGTGCATTATATTTTTTCTTAACTCAATAATATTCACACCCTTTACCTTTTTTCTTGCCTCCGTTTCGTTGTTTTCATATCTGTGTCTTTGCAATTTCTCAGTTGGTATCGTTGTTGTCTCTCCGGGGATAAATTTAAAATCTTAAGGTGCAAAAGTAAAGAATTAAAAGGAAAGGTGAAGGTGGAAGGCCGCGTACTCAAAGGTGGAAATGGGCCGCCCAATCAAAAATTTTATTTTGAAAGTCACTCTTGTTCTAAAGTCACTACAGGACAAAGTAGCGAGTCGTTGAGGACCAGTTCAAAAAAGACAATCTTGGGACATTGAAAGGACACCAAGATTGTATTGCAGTTAGAGTGCGCGAACCGGCGGCCTCAACAAAAGAAGGACAAAGGCTATTCTTGGACACATTGAGAGCTAGGGGCAAGGGAGAGCAAGAGAGGAAGCAAGAGAGGAAGCAAGAAGAGCCTCCAGTGTGCGACGACATTCAAGAGTGCAAGAGGTGTCAAGAGGAAAGTGTGCAGAGAAGGCGGGGTGGATTCCAAGAGTCCCAAGGTCTATTGCGTGTATGCGCCGTGATACCAATTCCTTAGCTTGGCGGAAGCTTAGTGCAAGGTGTGCACAAGGGAAGCGGGAAGCAAGTGAAGGATTGGTGCAGGAGAGGCCGCTGCTAGAGGACTTGAGATAATTGGTCTTCAGTAATTGATATTCTCTGAAGTTGTATTTAGTCATTGATTAGACTGTGCGCAGTCATTGTAATTGTTGAAAGATAATCAATATTCAAGGTTTCCAAGAGTATTCCTTTGCAGAAGTTCTCACTGTTATTCCATTTTCATCATCTCCCTTTTTTTCTCCTACAAACCCTCAAACTCCTTCTTGTCCACGAATCCCCAACAAAGGTATATTAAGTCAAAAGCACCAAAGTAGAAGATACTTTTTAAAATACACCCATGAGAACTAAGGTATTCGGCTTTTCTATTGAACGTAATACAGATAATTTGAAATGTAAACGTAGAGAGTAACCATAAAAAACATTGACGGAAATATAAATGAACTTACTATAACATATACAAATACATCGGTGAATACGCATGTACATATGCATGTATGTACGCATGTATATATGCATGTATGTACGCATGTATATATACACGTATGTACGTGCATAGATATGCATGTATAAAAGTATGCACATGTTATGCATTTATGCATGTTATCTATGTATGTATGTATAGATGTATACATTCATGCATCTAGGGATGCATGAATGCATGCATGCATGTATGTATGTATGTTTATATGTACGTATGTATGCATGCATCCATGCGTGTGTGTGTATGCATGCATATTGTCTATGTTTGTGACCAACCATGATCCTTTCTCTCGATTTCCATGTCTATCTTTTTCTTTTTATCATTTTTTTCTCTGTTTTTTCTAAATGTATGCAGTGTATGTACGTATATATGCATGTAATTAGCCATGACCCTTTCTCCATTGATATCCATATGTCTATTTTTTCTCTTTCTCTCGTTTTTCTTGTTTGTCCCTCCTTGCTTCTCGCAGATGCAAGCATCTCTCTCTCTCTCTCTCTCTCTCTCTCTCTCTCTCTCTCTCTCTCACACACACACACACACTCAGACACACACAAACACACCGTTTTTCTGTTCCTGTCTTATAGTAATACCTCGATATTTTCATGCTTCCGTCTGAAATCCCCTCCCTTAGACATAAATAAATAACCTCACCTTCATCCCCCTCCATTTCCACTTTGGTGTGTCTATTTTCTTCTTCTGTACCGACGTATCTCTGTGACAGCCGAACTGCCAGAGAAAACTGCTGGATTTGTAATTTTTAATTCTTGGTAGATTACCAAAAGGAAACTCACCTAGCTCTTTCTTTCAACAGAAAGGGACTCAATAGAAAAGTACCCTCTATTTCATAAGCTCTCAAAATGGAGAGACTAATCTTAACAACAGTTCATATGAATTAAGAATTAAACAGTGTCCATCCCGCTTGAAGTATGATCCTAAAAGCGATCTACCCAATCATGAGGCTAAACCTTGTGATATCAACGCTGACCGAGATTGATTTTGAAAATAAAATCAATCTTTCAGGTAAAGAATAAAATCTTGTGATTTTGAAAAGATTGTGATATCAACGCTGACCGAGAATGATGGTTGAAGGGAAGATCATAACGTTGTTAATTGCCTGCAAATTTGCTGGCAAGAGGACAACATCACAATGTTCATCAAGTTGCGCAACCGAATCTTGCATTGTTGGCGAGACTCTAGAACCGAAAAGCTAAGCTTTTCTTGTGAACTTCTAGGATTCAGCTTCTCCTTAAAAGTCAGGATCATGCTTTTACTCAAAGCCTAAACAGAAAGGATCCTAATGAAGATGACATTGTGACGTTATGCTAAAAAACAAGATTAGGAGAAATGAAGAAGAGTCTTGTGAGATAGGCCTGCACTGCCAATATTATAATTTTTGTCCATTAAGATTCTAGGGTTATGGCGCTCGTGTTCAAAGTAGCCAATTTATGTGTCTTAGAATACACCATATTACCTGTGCAGTCGAGCTCAATCTAGTTGCCATAATTTTATTGATACATAAAAAAACAATCAAAACCATTATTTATAGTGAAATGCATGCTCTAGTCAAATCAAGATATCTAATTCGACATCTTTTCTGGAGTTGTGAAGGATTTAGGCAGATCACCGTGAGCTTCATGCCCTCAGGCAGGCTTTTTATCCGTTTGTTTGTTCAGGCAAGACATATGCCTTGGATCTGTAAACTCTTCAATTAATGCTTGTGAGAGTTTCAATCAGTTCCGCCTTTCCTGCATTGTCAAATCAGCAAAGAAGGTATGAAGATAAAACCAGCGAATCCTTTTTAATACAAGTGTCCAGTTTTAAAGAATGGAGAACGATTATTTAGATTAAGTAACATTTGCTGAAAACTAAGAATTATGAAGATGATGAACTGACTATTAAATATCCGTTGGAAGTTCTAGTATTTATCTCACATAATTTTGTCACAAAATGAGGTCATAACTGCCTCAGCCTTTATAAGACTTCCTCTTTTTTTTCCCTAACTTTGAATTGCATTCCTATGCAGTCCAAGGTTGAAGTTTTTGATTCTGTTGGCGAACTAGATGTGCGCTTGAATTAAAGCTAATTCTGTATTCATTGGGGCCTGTGAAGTCCGTTATGGATAGGAATATATCGAAGATGTCCATGAATCATTGAAGTAATTTGAATGGACGTTTCTCCGTTGAGCGTATCTCTGTAATATTATCATCATCGTCACTCTCATCATCTTCATGAACATGATTGCTCCGTCGAAAGTAAGAATTACTGGAGTGAAAACTCACGGCACAAGCTCTTGATGTAGAAGGCTGGCCGTCTGCATGAAGAGTACAAATGTCGTCTGTCTGCCGTTCGCGGAACCCTTGTGGACATGGAACTAAAGGTATGGAAGAGTGCTTTCCAAGCGTAGTGCAGTTGCCATCATCCTGTAGACAGCATTTTCCATTTCGTGTCGCACAGGAACGATCCCTGCCGAGATTAATAACAAGAATTGAAACCTTTTACACTGTTGATAGATGTGAAATAGAAATGAAAGACCTTGCAATACCCTAATCCTATTTCCTTTGATCATTTTCTTCCTAGCCGGAGCCTGCAGGATAGTTAATTACAAGAAATTTGTAGGCATGGGTTTCATGCGAACCTGAAGCTATGCGAAAGAGACAAATATATACGATCGATCCATCTCGCTGGCCACATGGATTAATCATCACTGATTTTACAGAGAAGACATAATATATGACATTTATCAGCTGGGATCAAGGTACTTAAATGCACAGGCAGCAACTTAGAGTTGCCTCCGCTAATCGATCAAAAAAGGTTTTTTTCTTTCTTCCTACTTCGAAGGTTGGATTCTATCGAGATCTATTACTTTAGAACGAAACGAAGAACTTCTGCATCAATGATGGAAGGAGAAAACGTCGCCTGCTTAAGACAGAAATTTTCCAACTAGTTTTCTCAAACTCGAGCAGGCTTGTGACTCAGTCGTAGAAGTGAAAAGCTGTGCCTGCTTGAGTTAACATCCGCCAAATTAATCTGCCTATTCGGAAAGATCGATCAGATTTGTACGCGATCTGGATCACTTTCCCTATGTGGGATATGGCTTAAACAGTTGGAAGATTTTCATCAGTTGAAAATCGTGTCCATTATCTATATCTCTGACGATTCTACCATGTATGCAGTATGGCATTTGTGATGCCGACAAGCGCCACAACCTGCGTTAATCTGAAGATCATTCAGCATGTCAAAGTTACACTTATCCAGCGCATCTAAATGATTTACACTTATGCCGCAGCAGATCCATATGTGGTACGCTTGGTTAGGCCCTGAATGCACCTTTAGACATGTAACCACAAGCAGTGGCAACAGCTTAATCATTTCCGCACAGTTCTATACCTAATGAGTTGCTTATATGTGAAGCCGAATACAGAAAACTCATTAGGTATAGAACCTGTATACTCGCTCACCTGTGTTCTGTGTTAATCCGTGCATAAATGACTAAGCTATTGATCTATCGTGGTGAAAACTTACATTGAATCGTAAGATTTGGTCTTCTTTCGATAAGCCTCGAGCTTGAGTCTTTGCTCGAGCTCCAATACCTGTGCGATTGAATGCCACTCATGTAAGACTGCATTGTACAGCATTGAGTCCTTCAATAGTATCTGTCAATTATTAACAAACTTTACCTTCCTAGCAAGGTGTTGAGCTTTCAGCTTTTCAGCCTTGTATTCTGCACGCTGTGCCTGAAGGCGAGCCCGAAGGAATTCAATGGTCATGTTGGATGCATCGTCATCTCTGCATGATAATAAGAACTCAGATAACCGAGAGATATGAGGTGAGGGTAAACATCAGTGTTAAACTCGCTCACATAAGCAGGTATAAATGCTTACTTCGAAGAAAGCGCCGAGAAGCTCAGAGTTCGCTCCAGCAGTTTCAAATAACCTCTTGCCTTCTTGTCGATGGCTTGAACGAAACTGGTGGTTGCGGTCGCGGATGTGGCAGAGCTATACTCCTCGCATCTGTTCTCATCGCGAGCAGCTGGGGGTGCAACTACCATGATGGATAGTGGTTGCGAGTTGGGTTGACAAGCCATGGCCTCCTCCAGATTTCAGAAGAATTATCCGAGACGGACTGAAGCAGGAGGCTTGCTGACGCTAGAGCAGACACAGGTGGAGTCGGGAGTGATGTGAACTGATTATCGGTTTGGTGGATGAGTGTAGGTCGTGTGCTGAGAGGTATTTGTAGTAGCTGTTGGTGGGCCGCGAGAGAGAGAGAGAGAGAGAGAGAGAGAGAGAGAGGGAGAGAGAGAGAGTGAGAGAGAGAGAGAGAGAGACTCGTTCAACAGTTGTTTTGCATTTGTATTAGTATTAGAGTGGAAGTGGGATATGTAGAACTTTGAGCCACGTTGTGTGAGGTAGAAAAGCAGCACGTTGTAGACATGGCTTTACAGAAAGGCTGCAATCAACAGAGATATGCTGGTAATTTGCATTATGCACCAGATGATGGAATGCAATCTCCTCTTTAAATTGCAATGCGGCGGTAGTACAAAAGCTCTACTATTCCATGTATGTATGAAATTATTTGAGGTTTGCAGAGTTGAGAATAGATGGCTGAACATATGGTACAAAAACTCTGTATGATTAATAACAAAAATACTATTTGTCAGAGCTTGCGTACCCTAGTGGTTGACGCCTTGGAGCTGTGGGTGGAAGTCTTGAGTTCAAGTCTTGGCTAGACATGTCCTTGAGTCTGTCATGATAGGTGCCTCTACCTTATGAGGTTGGGCGATTGAGTGTGTATTTCCAATTCATTGTACTCTCAAAAAAAAAAGAGTTATTACTATTTAATATCTCCTTGTGCTCTAATAGATTATTTTATCTTCATCATGAAATTCATCAACATTACACTCAATTTTTCTTTATTTTATCTGTTAAAAGTTTTACTCATTTTATTTTTTATTACTTAACAAAAAACATCCATGCAGTGAGTAAGACATGCTGCCATTTTATCAGAATATATAACCTTGGAAACTAAAATTTTAGAATCTTAGAAATTCCAGGCGGGTTGTTTCATTCAAGTCTAAATAAAATTTAAGGGAGCTTTATGTCAATCCTAAAAAGCATGTCAGATGACACTTTAACTAGCTGGCTTTTACATAAAACAACTCTTCTTACCATTATTGCCCTTTAATCAGCTACTTTGCATCCACAACTATCATATCACATGGATGCCCTGTTTGCATTCACAAGTATCATATCACATGGATGCCCTGTTTTGTCCTGGACACTTAGTATTTCGGATGAGCTTGTGCTTATCGCATAATAGGCCGAATCACATTCTAATCTAGCCAGCTTAGATGAAACGAGCGTTCATCTAGGAGTATCTTGCACATGACACGAAACCAGAATAAATTTAGGCATTTATGGCTGGGAATTCAGGGATCAGAAAAGCTATGCTAGTGGATAAGACACTTATCTAGGACTCTCTTCAAAGGGCCAATCCTATCTCTCTTTCTATGTCTCTCTCTCTCTCACACACACACACATATACAGACTTTTTACTTGTCGAAATCAATCTCTGTACCCTTTATGCGAGAATAAGCACCATCGGTGGTAATGAAGATGAAAGATAGGATATCGAAGTACTACATCTACATGAAAGAGATATGCCACTGATAAATAAGCCATCAGAGACTTCATAGATGCGTTAAGGATCTCCATTTCAGCATGTTCAAGCTGATGTAGCGGTCCGTGCTCAACAATCCATCCAGCGTTTAAGGTTACTTCAAGGATAATACTTCCATGTGAAGATATGTCCCAGATGTCAAGATAATACTTCCATGTGAAGACATGTCCCGGATTGGATTTCCATATCAACATGCTCATTTACATGCCAATGATACCAAGATGTTCATGTCCATGTCCATGGTAGCAACGATAAGAGGGATTCATTTCCTTATGATCCTTCTGGAAAGTTCAAAGAAAAGAACTTATGATAAACATTAAAAGGGAACGAGGCATGATCAAAGCATGCACAATTTTCACTGGTCGAAATCAATCTCTGTACCCTTTATGCGAGAATAAGCACCATCGGCGCTAATGAAGATGAAAGATGGGATATCCAAGCCACTGAGAAATAAGCCATTGAAGGAGACTTCATAGATGTACATGAAAGAGATATGCCACTGATAAATAAGCCATTACATGTACATGAAAGAGATATGCCACTGATAAATAAGCCATCAGAGACTTCATTGCTCAGCAATCCATTCAACATTTAAGGTCATTTCATGGATAATATTTCCATGTGAAGATATGTCCCAGATGTGACTTTCCATATCAACATGCTCATATACATGCCAATGGTAGCAAGATGTTCATGTCCATGTCCATGATAGCAACGAGCAGAGTGATTCATTTCCTTATCCTTCTGGAAAGTTCAAAGAGAAGAACTTATGTTAAACATTAAAAGGGGTTAAAATTAAAATGCTGACCTCTATATCGGCATTTACACTCAGGGAATGTGGCATGAGCAAAACATGCACATCATTGGGAGAGAGATCAATACGAATACTCCTCTTATGTTGGAAAAATTTTCGGTGGTATTCTGTAAACAACTCACTCACATAAACCTCCATATAAGCCTTGTTATACATGTCCATACTATTTTTGTTATATTCCTCTCTATCATTCATGGTATGTACCTCATATGACCTTCACTAGGATCTACAAAAAACATCAATATGAACATAAATGTCGTGTTATATATATAATCCTTAACATGAAACAAATAATAAATATTTTAGATCTTCACATCTCATTACGAAAAATATTAAGCCTTTTTCAGTCCTTCTTGATCCCTATTTTTGAGGTATTAAGGTCATTCTTGCCTTCTTTCGACTGTCAATGTGAACATTTTAATTAGAGATCACTATTTTCATTCTGAAACTATAGATTGCACTACCTCAAATGAAATGTCCTTCAAGAATAAAAAGGAAGAAAAGAAAGAAAATCTTGAAACTTAAATTAAACTCATCATCCATTCTTCAAAACCAATCCAGATTGCATAATCTTGAGATAATTAGAGTTTCTCCACTCATGTTAAAATTCCCTCAACCCTCTAAAGCTTAAGCTTCTGCTTCATCAATCTTTACAAGATTCTAGAATTCTATACATGAAATTAAAGAGTAACCGAGAGCTTCATGTTCACCTTAAGTTCAATTCACTATTCCATTTTCTAATAAGTCCAAGGCATTCAGATGCTAACTATGTCGTAGAAAGGTGCCCAAACTCCACAACCACTCCCCACTGAAAACTGCATTTATGGAAAGGTGCCCAAACTCCACAACCCCTCCCTACTGAAAACTGCATTTGTGTGCTCTCCAGATTCATATCCATAATTGTGTCCCATATCTTCTGGTGTTACCCTTGTATCATGAAAACCACATACTTATGTGGAGAAGGCTACTGGGGAAGCTTATGTTTTTCACCAGTGTGAAGTTAAGGAAATTATGGGTGGTGAAATCATTGCTCATGCTTCATGCTCTCTAAACCCATCTATAAAACCATGTAACTTAGCTAGATCATGAGGTCTAAACTCTACAGGAGCCCACACCTGATCGATTGAATTTCATTCATGAGTATTCTCATTGTGTAGCATGTCTATATGTTTCGAAACCTGAGATCTACTTAGATCCAAAGTTTGTATTAAATGCACTTATTTTCCGTTATCCTTATCTGCCTGGGTGTTCCTAAGCTCCCCCCGAGTGGAACATTATTTACTTCGATGTCATGAGGAACTTAGAAATCTAAAGTAGGGGTTCTCTCTCTATGCTCTTTCAAGATCAGCTTGATGGATTCTAGCCTTCAATCTGCATGGTTTTTGAAAGAAGCCTCTTTTTCAATTGATTTTCCTTTTCTTTTCCTAGAGTAGAAAGTTTTGGGTATAATGCCATTCACTGTGATAGCCTCTTCAAACTTTTTGGTGCATTAAATTTACTTCATGCTTCAATCATCACTCCAAGTGGCATATAGATCCTAGTAACGTCTAGAAATCATCTGAGCTTAACCGTAAGATGATTTCCCTTTAATATATCATATTTACAGGGATGAACATCAAAGATTTTATCTACTTTAATAGCCTCTTCTATTTTCTTTTTTCTGCGTTGCACTTTATTTTCCCCTTCAAATGTTTTTCCATGCTACATATAAATCCTCTTAACTTCTAGAAATAATATATAAGTTCTTTTACTTTAAGATGACTTCCTTGTAATGATAGATGTATACTAACAAGTGTTGATTGCGTTGAAGATCAAGATCCCATTCTTCTTAATTACTTTCTTCCTCATTCTCACTAATTTATTGCTTCAACATCTATTTGAATTTCGGCCATGTATGTGGGGTATGATTTGCTTTTTGTAAGCTCATGCACCACTTACATGCTCAAGGACCTAAAGACCAGCTAATGTCCAGATCTTTACATTGCTATGGAGTATTCCTAAGTTGATGAAAAGCTTTCCACTTTTGTAAAATAAGTGTGAACCATATCTTTATTCCTATCAAGTTCTTCTCTTAAGAACCGCTGAACACATAGGTATTTTCCTAATATGTAGTCCCCTGGATGATTTACCTTTGGAATTGCACTAGCTACATGTGTACTCACAAGACCAGGGGATTCACTTAACAATAGCATGGAGGAAGAAAGGGTTAAATCAGCCATTGTGCTCATAAGTAAGGTTGGAGATGGGCTAAGACTAATAGGCTAACTCATTTGGGCAAAAAATAGTAAAAAAACCTGGGCCATGTAAGGACTTCAATTAGTTGTGTGTAATATAGATAAATCTTGTCAAATCCTTCTAAAAAATTCTTTGCAGGTTCATTTAGAACATATCTAATGCAAATATATTAGTTATGGAAGAAACAGGAAGTTCGTGTGAAAATCATGAAAAGTGATATGCTTAAACATTTATGCCCATCCGACCTTCACCGATTTTGAAGTTTTCCCTCTAGTTCTCTAACCTATATAATGTGTGTTTAGGATGTTCTTCACTTTTTTAACTCTACTCTCCATAGTAGACCTGCTTCTCTCTTCATCATAACTCTAGACACTCTCATCATGGAGAACCTCAATCCAAACACTTTCAATGAAATTTCATCCAGCCGAACTCTGTGCGATAAGTTCCATATTAATATTGCAATCAGTCATGAGTATGTAACAACAAGAAAGGTATTTCAAAGAGCTCTACAATCTTATGACGTTGATGGATTATGCAAAGAAGGAAAAAAGCATATTGATATATGGACAAATGGAGTTGTTTATCCAATTGATCCACAAAATAGAAGGTATCCACCTTTTCATAATCGTCAAGATCTGATTAGATTTTTAGGAGACGATGATGATGTTTCACATGCTCTGGGAGTTTTCTAAGAACTATATGCAATACATAAACTATCTACAAAATGTACCGCATTAGAGAGACTTACAACAGAGGGATCTAGAAAAAAAGTTATCGCATTTGTCTTCTTAGTTAAAAACTTTCAAAGAAATGAAAGATACTTCTATAGGATTGGGAATGCACCCAGAATGAGTAAAGCATTTTTCAGATTTGACTAAAAAATCTGGCTTGAAAAAAAGATGATTGAAATTATAAGACATTAGCAAGAAAAATGAATCGTGCATGGGCCTTGTAAGTAACCCTAATTTTTAGGGATTAAGCTTAATTCTTTTCTTGTTTAAAGGGACAAAGAGCATTTAATAGGGCACTTTTTAGTAGGCTAGAGTAGGCTTTTTTCTTTTATCATCGAATCTGTAACTATGCTTCCCCAAAAAAATGACTTTTTTTCAAAATTTCTTCATTTTCATCCATACATAGTGGAAAAATACACTTTAATCCATCCACATACAAGAAAACACATTTTCTCAGCAAAACATATGCTTTAGAGTCCCTTCCAACCAAATTTCTACTTTGTTTTGTATATTCTTGGTCATTAACAAAGATGGTATTGACATGTACTACAAACTTCACACTAGAATGTCCTCATACTCTTGCATCAACAAGTATCCATGTTCATCTGCCTATAGAGTTTGCTCCAAATACACAATGGAACAATGATGTCCATTCTCAAAATGAACATTGTCCAACTAGAGAAAAGAGTATTGATCTTTGGACTCATGGTTCAGTATATCCTCATGATCCAATATCTTCTTACCATCTAACATTCCATAACCTCTCAACTTCACTTCAGCTCATTGGTGTGGGTGAAGCTGGACTATTAGGTTACTGCAAGCGATTATCTACACATTCACATGCTACTGCTAAGTATTGGTTCCAACAATATAAACTCCATCATATGAGGGGTGTGTTGGTGCAAATCCAAGCCTCCACACTTGCCTAGGCATTGAAGAAGCTATGTGCAAACATTTGAAGAATCACATGAACCATTGCTTATACTTTTTGACCATTAACTATTGTAAAAGTTATTTCACTTGGAAGAATCTTATAAAGCCAATAATTTTGTGGAATCATAAGTTATGAATTCCATTTGGTGGCATCACTCCTAATTTGGAGGAACACTTTTAGGTACATCCAAGTTTGAATTCAAATTCAAACATTGGAGGTAAATCACTTATAAAAGAGGTTGTAATCTCGTGGCCTTTGTGCCTTCATTCTTGAGCTTATTACTGATCATTTGTAGAGGTTGAGTGGCTTACACCATAGAATACTATTCTTACTATCATTGGGCATCATTTTCTTTGCCAATGATCATGTACACCATTGTTCTATAATACATTACATCATTGATCATATCTGTCTTCATCTCTGCTATGTCTACTTAGAACAGTGCACTTTGAATAGTCATATCTCAGTGATCTCTCCATCATTTTCCATGATCTATAGCTTGTTGAAACCAGCTCAAAGTCTACGTCAAGTTCTCTCTGGTCATTCTCTATGTAGCTCCTAAAAAATCGAGGATAAGCTATTGATTGTTAAATTGATTGCTTAGTACATAGTACATCATTTTAAGTGATTTCACTTGGAATCATTATCTCACTAAGATAATTTGACTCCCCCAAAAGGAATTTTCCTAATTGCTACTGTACTGTGAGCACTGAGAAAAATATCCAGTAGGTGTCAAGATCGAAATCGCAAGTTTTTGGTCACTAGCTATTTGCAAAGTCATTTGTTTTTATCTAATTGTTTGAAGTATCATCTCCAAAGTCCATAGGTACTTATTTAGTGTCACTAACAAGCTAAATGGGCCTAGTATCAAACTATAGGTGAACGAGGGTAGGTACAAAGCAGGGATTAGCAGTACCAACTCATCCTCTTGTGATATCCATCCATGTCTTCCAACAATGGTATGAAAGCAAGTTGAGGTAAAATGGGAGATGGTTTTCTTTTATTGTGAATTGGACAGGAACAACTAACAAGCATGGTCCTTGAGGATGAAGACATATTTACAAGGAAGGAGTCTCTATGGATACATATAAGGAGATGAGGAGATGCCCATTTTTCAGAAGCAAAGGACAACCTACAATGGAAGAGCTTGAAAGACTCAACTCATGGTGTGCCAAAGACGCTTTAGCAAGGTAATATTTACTTAACTCTATCTCTGACTTCCTTCTTCCTCACATTAGGAACTGTAAAACTTCCCAAAAGACTTGGGAGACATTGTCTTCATATTTTTCTTCTAACACAAGAGCTAGAGAAAATCAACTATGGATTGAGTTTACCACTGAAAGGAAGCAACCCAAGCAGTGTGTCAAAGTACGTAACCAAAGTCAAAGATGTGGCTGACCAATTGGCAAGCATAGGAGAGGAGATCGAAGAGGAGCAAATAGTGAGACAAGTCATCAATGGCATCAAGGCAGATGATAAGTGGGAAGCTTTCACAACTACTATGGACCTTTACATGGATATGTAGATTCCAGATCTTACCACACTCATGGGACAACTCTTTACCCATGAAGCCAAGCTCAACAAAAATGGAGAACCATCAAGAGGAACAACTCTTCTGCCTTGTACACAGCTAAAGGAAAGTCTAAAGAGAAAGGGAAAAGCAAAAAGATTGAAGATAAAGGTACTACCTCTCAAGCTGACTATGTAGGGAGACATAGGGATTCAAGAGGAAGGGGCAAAGGAGGTAAGAAAGGTAGGATGAGACCCTTCAACTCTTCCCCATGCAACATATGTGGACTGTCTAATCACACTACAGATGAGTGCTATAGGAACTTCAGGAATCAGAGAGGAAGCGGATATTCAAGAGGTGGTTAGTCACAATCAAGAGGAAGGTTCAACCATAATCAAGGCTACAACCATGGCTACAACAACAACTACAACAACAATTACAATAACAACTATCAAGGAGGATACAAATCAAGGAAGGACTTCAACAATTATATAGAGGATCAAGAGGACTCTCTTCTCATTATGAATGACTTCAAAACAAGGTATGAATGATGAGCACCTCTTCTATATTGACTCATGATGTTCAAACCATGTAGCAGACAATGTAGCTCTTCTTTTTGCTCTTGAGGAGCCCAAGGGAAAGCACCAAGTGCAAATAGGTGATGACACCACGCATTCTAAGGTCAAGGTAAGAAATGTCAAAACTTCTGATGGGAATAGAAATCTGTTGAGCAGGTTCTTTATGTACCTACAATCACCAATAATTTGATGAGTGTTGGACAGATAGTGGAAAAAGGCTTGCAGGTTAGGCTCAACAAATATGGAGCTTTTGTGGAGGACCCCCAACATGGATTCAAGAGAATTGCTAAGGGAGAAAAAACAAGTAGACTATTTACATTTGAACTTGAGGACACTAGAAGTATTGCACTTTACAATTACAAGGATCAAACATTATCAGAGCTTGAGATTTGGCATAAAAGATTAGGGAATATTGGTGAGAGAACCTTGAAGCAAATATGTAAAGATCAATGTGTGCTTGGGATACCTAATGTATCCAAGCAACACATGATCTATAAATGTGGTGCATGTGAATTTGGTAAATCAAACAGGTTACCCTTCACAAAGAAAGGCTACATGCATGAAGATTACTTGGAACTTGTCCACATAGATGTGTGGGGACCAAGCAAGGACCCTCCAATTTTTGGCTCAAGGTATTATGTGTCTTTCATTGATGATTTTGGTAGGTGGATTATCTTGTACTTTATGAAGCATAAAGATGAAGTGTTCAGTTGCTTTAAGAAGTATCTTGCACTTGTGGAAAATCAAACAAGAAGAAGTCTAAAGAGATTAAGGTCAGATGGAGGAGGTGAGTACTTCTCCAATGAATTTGATGCATTCTTGCACAAGAGAGGTATCAAAAGGGAGATTACTATAAGATATACCCCTAAGAAAAATGGGATAGCAGAGAGGAGAAATAGGTTGATTGTGAAAACAGCTAGATCAATGCTTAATGAAAAAACGTTACCTAATTATTGGTGGGTAGAAAGTGTATCTACTGCCATTTATCTTATTAACAGGTTGCCATCCAAATCACTTGATGGGATGAACCCATATGAAGCATGGCATGGTAGAAGACCGTCAATTGATCATTGCAGAATCTTTGGATGTGTTTTTTATGTGCATATTCCATCTCAAATCAAAGGTAAGCTAGACCCTAAGGTAGAGAAGTGCCTATTCATAGGGTATGATTAAATCAGAAAGGATACAAGTTTTAAAATCTATCCAACAAAGGATTTACGGTCATTAGAGATGTGTTTGATGAGAATGATTTTTGGTTTGAAAGTGAATGCAGGAAGGTCAAGTTGCCATATGACTTGGAAGAGGAGTTTCCAAGCCTCACCAAGTAGAAGTCAAGCCAAATTGAAGACATCAAATCAGATGATGAGAACATCATCCTAAAAGAATTCAAGGCATGGAAATCAAAGGGCAAGGCCAAGATGAAGAAGTTGGAAGACTTACATGAATCATCCAACCAAGCTCTAAGGAGATCACAAAGGGAGAGCAAGAAGCCAATCAGATATGGGTATGATACTTCACTAGTTACTAAGCATTTGTTGGAACAAACCAATCACAAATTAGTGATTATAAAGATCTTGAAGAAGGCTTATGGTCAGAATGAAGTGAAAGAAGAAACTTGAGAAAGTGAAGGAGATTTCAGAATGATAGCTTGTACACATATGTACATATAAGTGGAAATCCTTGTAATTTGAGTAGAGCTAAATCCTTAGGATGATAAGGAGTAATATCATAGACGCGGGATAAGTCAAAAATCATGTATATATAAGTTAATGATGATAAGAAATGAGTGAGAGAGTCATTTGTAGATGACAGATGTCTTAGAGATGTGTAGAGAGTTTTTTCCCAGAAAATAGCGACGAGTTTTTCTCTGAGTGCTCTCTGTCTGATCATGTGGATCAAGATTCCTTTTGTACACATCTAATTGAAAAGCTAATGAAGCTATGTTCAGAGTTTCATGATCTAATTCCTCTCCTACTATGAGAATGATCAATAGGAACATTTGTATGTAGAAGTGAAAACTGAAGTCTGAGAGTAGCGCACTTTTCCGTCTCAGTATTTTGCTTAGATCTCAGTGTATACTGTAAAGTTTTTGATGAGTGAGCACTTAAAATCTAAGTTAGGAGATAAGGAAGCTATGGTTAAAAGCATTTAGCAAAACGGGTTTTGTAATATTGTGAGAAATCAACTTAAGAAGTTGACCATGTCGAAGGCACTACCTCTGGAAGACAGTTATGACATATCTTTGATCTTAAGGATCAAATTAAACTTTTGATGATTAGTTTTGAGAGCTAATGATTAGTATGATTGCACAAAGGTATTGCGAATACTTGTGCATCATTTATTTGAAGAAATTTGAAGTTATGTGCAGGTAATGAAGTTGATCTCTGAAGCAGACTTTCTGAAGTAGACACTTCTTCACTCAGAGAAGTGTTAATGGAAGTTTTGGTCAAGAAGAACAATATTTGTGTAAAGTTTGGTTTGTAACTGATATAGAAGTGTTCTTAAATCAGTATAAATCAAACCTTTGGAGATTAAGAGGTCTCCAACAGTGGTATCAGAGCTGAAGGTGCAATACAAGAGAAGAAAAGACAATTGAAGTTCCGATTGGTGCAGATATTGGAGTTCTTCCTAATTAAAGGAGGATAAGGACAAATTATTGAAGATAACCTGCAGAAGTTCAAAGCACGAGTTCGAAAAGAATCAAGAAGGATCAAAGCTCATATCAAAGGTACACTTTATCCTTATAAACCATAGTAATTGTAGATACAGAAGGTCAAGGATGGGAGAAATCTTGCAGATTGATAAGCTAGATAGGGAGAACTATCCAGCTTGGTCCATGAGGATGGAGGCACACCTCATGAGTAAAGATTTGATGGCATTCATTACAGGAGATGAAGAAAAGCCTGAATTTGCAGATCCTAGTATTCCAACTAGGGAAGAGCTTGCAATTTTGAAGACTTGGATGAGAAAGGATGCTCAAGCAAGGAGTATCATTTACATGGCTGTAAATGATTATCTTCTACCTCACATTAGAGGATTGGAAAGTGCAGCAGATGTTTGGAATGCTTTGGAAGAGCATTTCCAAAATACAACTAAGTCAAGGAAGTCCTCACTATGGGCTGAGTTCACAACCTTCAAGAAGAAGAGCTCACAATCAATTTCTGATTATGTGGCAAGGATGAAGGATATTGCAGATAGCTTGGGAGCAGTGGATGAAGACATTGAAGAGGATAAGTTGGTAAGACAAATACTTACAGGTCTGAGAGGAGATGAGAAGTGGAAGCCTTTCATATTGTCCATAGAGTTGTCACTTGATCACTTTACTCCTGATCTTAATCAATTGCTAGGACACATGCTAACTTTTGAGCAGGACATTAAAGGAGACAATGATAGAAGTACAAGTCAAGCTATGTACTCCAAGGACAAGAAAAAGAATGGCAAGGGAAAGCAATCGACAGATGATGAAGGGACTTCAAGTCAAGCTAACTTCACAAAAGGAAAGATGAATTTCAGAGGTAAAGGAAGAGGAGGTAAGAACAAAGATAATGCGAAAGCTTGTTGGATTTGTGGCAGAACCAATCATTTGGCAAATGATTGTTGGTATAACAATCAAAATGGTGGAAGCAATAATCAGAATTTTAATCAAAGAGGTAGAGGAGGCAGAAACCAAAGAGGCAACTTCAGAGGAAGAGGTGGTAGGACATCATATGCTAGAGGAGGTGGAAGAAACTCCCAATCTCAGTCCTACAACAACAATTATTATAATTATGCATCAGATCAGAAGGATGATATGACTCTTATCTTGAATGCAACTCATGAATCAGTGGGAGAAGATCAAAGAGTGTTTTATATTGACTCAGGATGTAGTAACCATCTGAGTGGGAATCTATCCTTGATGACTGATATGGAAGCAAAGGTGAATGGACATACAGTTCAAACAGGTGATAATACCAAACATAAAGTGGAGAGCATTGGATCAGTGAAGACAAAGAGTGGAAGTACACTTTTGAGCAAGGTACTTTATGTTCCTACTATTCCTAAAAATTTGATAAGTGTAGGGCAAATTGTGGAGAAAGGATATGAGGTAAGATTCACAAATGATGGTGTTTATGTGCAAGATCCAAATCAGGGATATAGAAACATAATTGCAGGTAAAAAGGAAGGAAGATTCTTCACTCTCAAAGTCCAAGGTAATGTGGGACATGCATTATTTACTTATGGAAATCAAAAGGTGTCTGAGTTAGACCTATGGCATAAAAGGCTAGGTCATTTCAATGAGAGAGCTATAAAGGAAATGTCAAAGAATCAGGTGGTGCTTGGATTGCCAAATGTTGAAGGGCAACATATGGTGTACAAGTGTGAGGCTTGTCAATTAGGTAAAGCACATAAAGGTTCTTACAACAAATCAGGGTACAAGCATTCAAATATGCTTGAATTGGTTCATACAGATGTATGGGGTCCCTCAAGGGACTATAGCATAAATGGATCCAGATATTATGTGTTGTTTGTTTGTTGATGATGCAACCAGATGGATTACTTTATATGTAATCAAGGATAAATCAGAAGTTTTCAAGACATTCAAACATTATCATGCCTATGCAGAAAGGATCACAGGGCAAAAGCTTAAGAGGTTAAGGTCAGATGGAGGGGGAGAGTATTTCTCTAAAGAGTTTGATGATTATTTGTGGAATTCAGGTATAAAAAGAGAAGTAACTTGCAGGTACTCTCCTCAACAGAATGGAGTAGCAGAAAGGAGAAATAGGACTCTTGTAGAATTTGCAAGAGCAATGATGAAGGAAAAGAATTGTCCAAATTACTTATGGGCAGAAGCCATTAATACTGCAACATACCTTGTGAATAGGTTACCTTGTAAAGCTTTGGATGGAGGAACCCCTTATGAAGCATGGTGGGGTAAGAAACCTACTCTTGATCATTGTAAAGTATTTGGATGTGTAGCATATGCTTATGTTCCTTCACAATTAAGACATAAGCTAGAACCAAAAGCAGAGAAGTATGTGTTTGTTGGATATGATGATAGACAGATGGGTTACAGGTTGTGGAGTCCATCCACAAAGCAATTTCTTGTTACCAAAGATGTGACATTTGATGAGCAAAATACATGGTATACAGGATCAACAAATGATTATGCAGGTGTTGAAGAGATACAAAGGAAAGGAAAGGCAAAAGTAAAAGTGTATGAAGAAAGTATTGATGATGTTGACTCTAAAAGTAGATTGCAGGATCATGTAGACGATGGGCCAAGATTTGATCCAGAATCAAATGAGGCTGAAACTTCGAGAAGTGCAGAAATCAGAAGATCTTCAAGGGAAAGGAAAGAACCTATAAGGTATAGTTATGATACATCTTTTCTAACAACAAAAGATTATGCTTATATTGTGAAGACAGAAGAAGATCCAATCACTTACGAAGAAGCCAAAGGTAAACAGAATTGGGAGAAGGCAATGCAGGAAGAGTATGATGCTCTACTTGAAAATGAAACTTGGGAATTAGTACCAAGACCAAAGAATCAGAAAGTCATTGGATGTAAGTGGGTATATAAAATAAAAAGGTTTGCAGATGGTAAGGTGTCTAGATACAAGGCTAGACTTGTGGTCAAAGGTTATGCCCAAACTTATGGGGTAGATTATGATGAAACCTTTAGTCCTGTTGCTAAGATGTCTACAATTAGAGCATTGATTGCTATTGCTGCTTGTAAAGGATGGAAGTTATCACAATTAGATGTGAAAAATGCATTTCTAAATGGATATATTGCAGATGAAGTATACATGGAGCAACCAGAAGGTTTTATGAATTCAATTGGATCAGATTGTGTGTGTAAGCTCAAGAGAGCTTTGTATGGGTTGAAGCAGGCCCCAAGAGCTTGGAATTACAGACTTGTCAAGTTCTTGAATGAATGTGGATTTCAAGCATCAAAGGCAGACAGTAGCTTGCTAGTGAAGGCAAGTGAAAATGGATACATTTACATGTGCATTTATGTTGATGATATTATTGTCACAGGAACAGATGCTCAAGGAATCAATGAACTCAAAAGGCAAATAGAGAAGGAGTTTAAGATAAGTGATTTGGGAAACTTATCTTATTTTCTAGGGATGCAGATTGTATATACTCAACATGGAGTATATGTTTCACAAGAGAGGTATTTGAAGAATCTTCTAGTCAAGTTTAACATGGAAGATTGCAAGACTTCAACTACACCATTGGAGGTAAATCATAAATTGAGCAGGTATGGAGGTGAAGAATTCAATGATATGAAGAAATATCAGAGTTTGGTAGGTAGTTTAATCTATGCTACCTTGACAAGACCAGATTTATCATATGCAGTAGGTGTGTTGTCACAATTTATGCATTGTCCAAAGAAGACTCATTGGATTGCAGCTCAAAGGGTACTCAGATATATCAAAGGAACCCTAAGTGAAGGTTTGTATTATGGATTTACTTCTGACACAAGAATCAAAGTGTTTAGTGATGCAGATTGGGCAGGTGACTCAGATGATAGAAGGTCTACTCATGGGTATCTCTGTTATATTGGAGATAAATTAGTTTCTTGGTGTTCAAAGAAGCAACATACAGTTGCTTTATCATCCATAGAAGCTGAGTATAAAGGAATGGTAGAAGCTGCAAAAGAAGTGATATGGTTGAAGACCTTGATGAAGAGTTTTGAAACTGATCATAGTACTCCAATTATTTTTGGAGATAATATGAGTTCTTTGTATTTGGCAGCTAACCCTGTTTTTCATGCCAGGACTAAGCACATAGAGATTCAGTATCATTTCTTGAGGGAAAAGGTACTTGATAAAGAGATTGAAGTGATGTATACTCCAACAAAAGAACAAGTGGCAGATATGATGACAAAGAGCTTGGATGGACCTAAGCTACAAAGATTCAAAGAGATGGCAAGAGTGAAGAAGAATGGAATAATCACAATTAGTGATTGAGGGGGAGCTGTTGGAACAAACCAATCACAAATTAGTGATTATAAAGATCTTGAAGAAGGCTTAGGGTCAGAATGAAGTGAAAGAAGACACTTGAGAAAGTGAAGGAGATTTCAGAATGATAGCTTGTACACATATGTACATATAAGTGGAAATCCTTGTAATTTGAGTAGAGCTAAATCCTTAGGATGATAAGGAGTAATATCATAGACGCGGGATAAGTCAAAAATCATGTATATATAAGTTAATGATGATAAGAAATGAGTGAGAGAGTCATTTGTAGATGACAGATGTCTTAGAGATGTGTAGAGAGTTTTTTCCCAGAAAATAGCGACGGGTTTTTCTCTGAGTGCTCTCTGTCTGATCATGTGGATCAAGATTCCTTTTGTACACATCTAATTGAAAAGCTAATGAAGCTATGTTCAGAGTTTCATGATCTAATTCCTCTCCTACTATGAGAATGATCAATAGGAACATTTGTATGTAGAAGTGAAAACTGAAGTCTGAGAGTAGCGCACTTTTCCGTCTCGGTATTTTGCTTAGATCTCAGTGTATACTGTAAAGTTTTTGATGAGTGAGCACTTAAAATCTAAGTTAGGAGATAAGGAAGCTATGGTTAAAAGCATTTAGCAAAACAGGTTTTGTATTATGAGAAATCAACTTAAGAAGTTGACCATGTCGAAGGCACTACCTCTGGAAGACAGTTATGACATATCTTTGATCTTAAGGATCAAATTGAGCTTTTGATGATTAGTTTTGAGAACTAATGATTAGTGTGATTGGGCAAAGGTATTGTGAATACTTGTGCATCATTTATTTGAAGAAATTTGAAGTTATGTGCAGGTAATGAAGTTGATCTCTGAAGCAGACTTTCTGAAGTAGACACTTCTTCACTCAGAGAAGTGTTAATGGAAGTTTTGGTAAAGAAGAACAATATTTGTGTAAAGTTTGGTTTGTAACTGATATAGAAGTGTTCTTAAATCAGTATAAATCAAACCTTTGGAGATTAAGAGGTCTCCAACAGCATTGCATTTATCTTGCTAAGGATTTATCTCTTGAAGAGCCTTCATCATATGAAGAGGCAAAGTCCAAGGCAGAATGGAAGGAAGCTATGGATGAAGAAATAGAAGCACTCCAAGAGAATGATACTTGGGAGCTAGTGCCCAAAAAGGCATCAATGAAGGTAGTTGGTTCTAGATGGATTTACAAAATCAAGAGAAACTCAGATGGATCCATAAACAGGTATAAAGTTGGACTTGTGGCTAAGGCTTTTGCACAAACCCAAGGAGTTGATGATGAAGAGACTTTCTCACCTGTGGCTAAAATGCCAACCATAAAAGTATTGGTAAGTGTGGCTGCATCTAGGAATTGGAATATGTATCAATTGGATGTAAAAAATGCCTTTCTCAATAGCTGGATTTCAGAGGAGTTTTACATGGCTCAACCTCCTGGCTATGAAGACCCAAGCAAGGTAAATTATGTGTACAAATTGAACAAAGCTCTTTATGGTTGAAGCAAGCACCTAGGGCATGGAATCATAGGTTAACTACCTATCTTCAAGATCAAGGATTCATAATGAGCAAGGTAGATTCTTCTCTGTTTGTCAAGAGGAGCAACTTAGAATTGATATATTTATGTGTGTATGTTGATGACATCATCTTGATAGGTAGTGATGCCAATAGCATCAAACAAGTCAAGAACCAAATGATGCAGGAGTTCAAAATCAGTGACCTAGGGTTTCTAAAGTATTTTCTTGGACTTGAATTGGTCTACACAAATTCTACAGTTTACATTAATCAAAGGAAGTATGTACAGGACATGTTGAAGAAATTTCACTCAAAGAATGCCAAGATAGCTAGCACCCCTATGGAGGTAAATCATAAATTGAGTGCTCATGAAGGTGATTTGCTTGAAGGCATTACATGATATCAAAGCATAGTTGGAAGTCTAAAATTTGCAACATTGACAAGAATTGACATAGCTTATGGAGTAAGTGTTTTAAGCCAATTCATGCATAAACCTAGAGCACCTCACTTAGAAGCTTCCAAAATGATTTTGAAGTATCTCAAGCATACTCAAAATCAAGGTTTATACTTTCCATACACTTCAGATTTAGACATCAAGCTTTACTCAGATGCAGATTGGGCAGGTTGTAAGGATGACAAGAGGAGTACTTCTGGTTATCTTTCTTTTGCACGTGATAAGCCCATTTCATGGTCTTCCAAGAAGCAACCTACTATTGCTTTATCTTCAACAAAGGCTAAATATAGGGGATTAGCCAATGCTACACAAGAAGACATATGGATTAGATTACTATATTCAAATTTGGGACTACACTCTAACTCATCTATGATATGTGGTGACAATACAAGCTCTTTGCATCTTGCAGCCAACCCTATCTAGCATGCAAGAACCAAGCAGATAGAAGTTCACTACCACTATGTTAGAGAAAAGCTATTGAGCAAGGAGATTCAATTGGCATATGTATCCACAAATATGCAATGTGCAGATTCGCTTACCAAAGCACTTGATGGTACTAAACTTTGCAGGTTTAAAGCTATGATTGGATTGCAGGACATTCAAGAGCATTGATGAAGAAGAACAAGCCAAGATGTTTGGCTTGAGGGGGAGCTATTGGTGCAAATCCAAGCCTCAAACTTGGCTAGGCATTGAAGAAGCTATGTGCAAACATTTGAAGAATCACATGAACCATTTCTTATAATTTTTTACCATTAACTATTGTAAAAGTTATTTGATTTAGAGAATCTTGTAAAGCCAATAACTTGGTGGAATTAAAAGTTACGAATTCCTTTTCATGGCATCACTCCTAATTTGGAGGAACACTTTTAGGTACATCCAAGTTTGAATTCAAATTCAAACATTGGAGGTAAATCACTTATAAAAGAGGTTGTAATCTCCCAGCCTTTATGCCTTCATTCTTGAGCTTATTGCTGATCATTTGTAGAGGTTGAGTGGCTTACACCAAAGCCTACTCTTCTTACTATCATTGGCCATAATTTTCTATGCCAATGATCATGTACACCATTGTTCTATAATACATTACATCATTGATCATATCTATCTTCATCTCTGCTATGTCTACTTAGAACAGTGTACTTTGAATGCTCATATCTCAGTGATCTCTCTATCATTGTCCATGATCTATAGCTTTTTGGAGCCAGCTCAAAGTCTACTTTAATCAAAATTTGAAACAATTTGATTCAGCCAATTGAAGAAATCCGTGTTGAAGTGCTTTTTGGTCATTCTCTGTGTAGCTCCTAAAAAATGGAGGGTAAGCTATTGATTGTTAAATTGATTACTCAGTACATAGTACATCATTTTAAGTGATTTCACTTGGAATCATTAGCTCTCTAAGATAATTTGATTCCCCAAAAAGTAATTTTCCGAATTGCTACTATACTATGAGCACTAAGCAGAATATCTAGCAAGTGCCAGGACCAAAGTAGCAAGTTTTTGGTCACTAGCTATTTGCAAAGTCATCTATTTTGATCTAATTGTTTGAAGCATCATCTTCAAAGTACATAGGCACTTATTTAGTGTCATTAACAAGCTAAGGAGCCTACTATCAAACTCTAAGGTGAAATAGGCCAGGTACAAAGTAGGGATTAGCAATACCAACTCATCCTCTTGTGGTATCCATCCATCTCTTCCAATAGGGTGGTCGGGTTAGAAAGCACAATCATATCTATACAAAAACAACTTGCAAATTTTGAAAATGATATGGAAGCAAAGGAAAAAACAATTGCAAAATTAAATGCAATCTCTAGTCTAAAAGAGACTCCAATTGGTATGAGATATAGGAAAAGAGCATTATCATCCTTTGAAGCTATTTCAATAGGTGGAAGAGCACACAAACAACATATTTTATGCAATAAGGTGAGTGTTTGTTTTTCTTTTATATGTTTTAATGAAGGTTTGAAATTGAATATTTCATTGTGTAGGTCATTTATTCAAGACATAAATGCTTCATCAACAACACAAGTCTAGTTCAAGTTGATGAATAGTTGTATAAACAACAAAGAAATCACTTTTGTTATAGACACACCATAGGAAAGTGCATTAGATTTGATGTTCAATCTCGGTTTTTAGAGAAGTTTAAAAACCTTATCAAAGAGCAAGATGTGCAAACAATATGTGATGAAGTGGGCATCAGTAGAAATGGGTATACTGCAATGTACAACCTTCCGAGGCAAGCCTTAAAAGCACAAGATATTTCTCAAAGTAAATTTCCATGACCATATTAAGTGTCTATCAAGAAAAAAATTCTAATGAGGATGTGGCTCGTACTGTTGGACAATATTTATTCATAGAAGACACTATGTCTACCTTTGTTTATCATCCAAATATTCCCAAGAAGCAATTAAAGATCCTATCTACACAAGGATTTACTTACACCGAATTCAACAATATATTTGTGGATCTTTAGAAGCTTCAACAAGCAATGGTTCACTTTTATACTTCAACAATCAAAGGTACCCACCCCTACTATATTTTATATGGTGTTGAAGTTCTAATACATTCAAGTGTTAAATTAAGGCAATATTTCCTCTTTTGTGTAGACTCTGATGTTAAATCAGAGTTCATACTAAAGCTTGATGAATGTCAAATTATAAAGGGTCTGTGATTGGAAAGGTTGAGTGTGACACTAATGAATGAAGTTATGGACCATGCAATGGGTGATAAAACTTTAGGATCCGCTTTCGATTTTACTTACAATGTCCAATGAGAGAGAGCTATCTAGTGGTTAGGTGGTATAGAAGTTCCCAAGGAAAGAAAAAATGTTATTTGATGGATTTTTAGTAGGACTCCATGGATTACATAAGTAATTTCTCCTCAAATACATGGGGAAAAGCTTTATGTAGATGGTATTGGTGATTTTGAGGTAGAATGGCATTTGGGTGGAGAGGTAAGAGTATAAAATGCAAGTTAGGTTGTAAGAAAGGAGCATCTTGTCTCTATCCTTGCCCATATTGTACACAAGGTTACAAAGGATCTAAGAGACAGCCTAAAGGTGCAAGGGCATTGATGAGAGTTGATGACTCTAAAGAAATTGATGACACAAACTCATGGAATAGAAGAGAATGGGAGATATCTCTTTTGAGGTGTCCAATGTTAGAAGAACTGAGTCATGAAAAAACAACCAATGATTGGAACCCCATTATTCCATTTCCATTGGTCAATGTTCACTTTTTTACTTTGCATGCATTCACGAGGATCTTTAATAGGCTTTTGAAGCTCCATATTGAATATGCATTTGCAATGAAACCACTAGAGAGGTCCACAATAGCAATCCAAAAAATAGAAGATCTTTTGAATTCTGTTCATTGTCAAGGTGGCCATGTATCTTTAGTTGTTAAGAAGTATGGTGAGTCTCAAGAGATTTACAACAAGTTTGAATGACTAGGAACAAGGCAAGACCTTTCTTTAAAAGAGATGTGAATAGTTAAGATGATGGGAAATGGGAGCATTGGAAAGACCTTTGTTCCATTATGACAGACAATGGCAATCACGTTGACCTCATTAATAAGTGAAAGAAGCTTTGGTCATCCTTAGATCAATTGCTACATTTGATAGGTTTGGTTTCCCCTAATGCTTCACAACGAGAATTATTCCAAGTGACTTTGAAGGAGTTTACATAGTCAATCATCTTATCGTGGGGAGAAAGAAACATTACACATTACATAGTAAGTTTTGCTTACATTTTTTTATATGGTTTTAAATAGCATGTTGTATATCTTATTGACCACACCATAGCATATTCTTTTTGCACATGAAGCATATTTTATGAATCGGTATGGATCACTAGAAACTTTTAGTACACAAGGAATGGAGAGGTCACACTACATGGCTAGGGTTTACTATATATACTGTAGTCAAACTATTTAGATGAATGTTCAACTGTTTTTTCCATACGACATTCTCTAGAAAATATGCAATGCAACGAGCATGTGAGTCAGAAATGGCAAAAATTTCAAGAAAGATACAACATGATATTGCAAGAGAGAAGTGGATTTCATCATAAGCATTGCTACATCATGCCCAATGGCATGCACAAAGAGTCCGCAAGGGTTCTTGGAAATAGTTTCCCGATTCCCACAATACAATATTTTATATCAAACCTTTTTTCAAGGTTTTTATAATTCCTTTCTCTTCAAACAAATTTTCAATTCTTTCATATCACGTTGAATTTCTTATTGTTACTATTTGTTTTTAAATGTTTTTTTTTAATATACTTTTAATGTTTTTAAACAAATTTTCGTCCATTTAAATGTGAACATGAGAAATCTTAAGTGAAAGGCTATAAATAAAGGAGCCCTTGATCATTTTACCACTTTAGATCCTAAGAGAATGGCATGAATGAAGCAGAGTGCTAGAAAGGATCGTGTCATCTACGCTACCCATATGCAAGGTACTCAGTGCCCATCATGGATGCCACCCCACAAGAAGCCTTGAACCACAATCCACTCTTCTAGACAAAACTCAAGTGCAGGCACACACTTTTGCAACATTCCATCATGGGGGAATGAAGCTTCACAACAAGAGAGAGATGTAACACAAGAAATGCAACATTCCCCTCCTATATCTGATGATGAGCCCCCACCTAAGACATCATTCAAGGCAAGGCCCAAAAAACAAGGATGGAGACGATTCATAATGGAGTCAACATCAGATTTAAAGGGTTCCTCTGGTGAAGGAAGTGTTAATGAGCCACCGTGGAACCATGGTTATATCCGAATGAACCATCGAGTGACACAACGAGGCAAGAGAATCCTTACAAGACAAGGGCAAAGACCAACGGATGAAGAAAGAGAGCAAATTCAACATGCATATATGGCAGAGCATGTCAATAATCAGATAGGACCATCTAGGCATGCTCCAAGAAGAAAGAAGAGCTATCAACCGTGTCATAGACCACAACAATCACAACCCAACATCTCTCCAAGTGCAAGAGCACCACAAAGGTGCAGAAAGCAAGCCAGAGGCTTTGCAAAGATTTGACAATATCAAAAGTCTGTGGAGCTTCTTATTCCACGAAGGCCATTTGTAAGAGTTATGAATGAAGAGCTCCAAAGCTATTGCAGTGGACTTCGTACTCAAGGAATACCCATTGAGGCATTCCAAGAAGTTGTAGAGGCATATCTAATATTAATGTTGGAAGACTCTAACGTGTGTGTTATCCATGCAAAGAGAGTGACAATACAACCTAAAGATATGCAGCTAGAAAGAAGGATTAGGGGGAAATAACCCTTAACATCTCTAAACTCTCTTGTTGAGAGAAATTTTTATATATCCCAAATGATTAATATAATCTTCTTCTTATTATATTTATTCTTCAAAGTGTTTGTCTCTTAGTCTAGATTTTCTGAAGTCTATGCCTCCTAACTATCTAAAAGTGTCTCTATGTCACTACAAATGAGTACTTAGTCTTTCACACTATTTATCAAGTTAAAGAAATATTTCATGTACATAGGGTGTGTAATTTGTGCTTTAAGTGCTTGCAATGGCCAAGAATAGCCAAAAAAAGGCCTATCATAGAAACACGAGATTGGGTCCTACAAAACTTTTTCAAGGCCCAATCCTGTGTTTCTGTGGCAGGCCTTTTTTTGGCTATTCTAGGCCATCAAACCACAAGACATGAACATTGGAGGATATGGTTTGCCTTCTCTAGGGTGCAATTCATGCAAACCCTTTGTACAAGAGAGCAATAAGCTTGATGCATACTTACACATACTTATACCTTGATGCATGTTTATATGCACCCATAGGAATCCAAATGTTATGTAGTCATTGCACATGAGTATCTTTGCCTTTTACATTGTTTATCAATTCAAGAAAATGATTGATGTACATGGGGTTTTTATTTTGTGCCAAAAATTCTTGCAATGGCCAAGGAATTTCAAAAAAAGGCATGCCACAGAAACGTAGGATTGGGCCCTACAAAACGTTTGCAGGGCCCAATCCAATGCTCCTGTGGCAGGCCTTTTTTTGGCATGTCTAGGCCATTGCAAGAAGTTTGCACAACATAAAATTAAAAGAAACACTGATTTAACTATGCAAAACATATGAAGTTGTCAAAAACATAAAGACACAATAGACAATTGAATGCACATGAGAATTGAGAAAAGCATAATTGCTATTTTGAATGTTTATAATTGGCTCTTAGCCTTGAGCCTCTCTAGTAAATTATTTCTTCTTTGAAAAGATAGTGGAAATTGGTAAGTCAAAACTGATTGGGATATTACATGGGGGTATTCAATCCAAAGCCCAAAGCTATTCCTATTTAACCCAATATTTTTCCTCTAAAGTTAACTCCTAGGGTAATAAGGGCAAAGGAATTCCTAAACAAAATTACACAATTGGTTCCTTGTATTATTGTAGATACGCACAAAAGTTTTCTCAAGGCCTTCAAACACCAAGTCATGAAGTGTCCTTGAGGGGATTGCTTCGTTCAATTTGTCCACTATGCCATCAGGAAATTGTCTACTTATTTGTTCGCTCTCTTTAAATAAGCTGAGAGCTTCTGTTTGAGGTTACTTTTTATCATCTGAAAAACACCCAGTAACAAGATGGTGTAGGTCCATGGGTGTAGGTTCGGGCTTCTCATTGACAAAAAATATGGTTTTTGCAACATAGGATAAATATTTTCTTCCCATCTTCCTCTTCTTATTTAATTGCTTGATTAATGGTGATATGCCCTCTCACAAGTGCCTTGCATCCTCAACAACAGCCATGAAATACTTTAGATGCTTTGCAAAGGCCTCATCTCCTTTATGGATAAAGAGGAGGTAAAAGGGACCCATTTATACTCATATGCTCGAATATCTATGGAGTATCATAATATATAGAATTCCAAAAGATCACTAATCTCCTCGAGCACATTAGAGTTCATGGTTAAAGTCCCTTCAAGATTAGGGACCCTACAGACTAGGTCATACAAATCTGTATGACCTTTGTAGTGTGTATTATCCAAGAACTCCATGAATAGGTCTCGAGGAGATTTGATGGGATTGGAAGTGGTAGCAACATTGCATGTGGGCATAGTATTCTATTCACTTGCAAGATTTTCTAGCTCTTTATGAGTGCAAATGTGAAAAATGAGCACATAGAACCCACTTTTATAGCCGTTTCAAGTTTTAAAGCGACCAGGACCACTTTTAAAGTACATAATAAAATAATGAAAACTTAAAAAATGAGTTTTTGATGACAAAATAATGCACAAAATAGCCAACGATATGAATATTTTTGCATCAAAGCAAATGTTTAAACATAACATTCATAGTAGAATCTAATGTAAATGAAGTACATTGTTTCAAATATCAAAATTCTATACCTGTTCCGCCTATTTTACAAAGATATTTATCACCTTTTGCAATTCCTTTTATCAAAACCCAATTTTCACCTAGAAGACTTTTGAGTTGCACATATGCGATATCTTTACACATGAACATGGTGGAAGTCACTTGGAATGACAATCTTTGAAATAAATATACAAAACAATGGATGTGAAAAGACTAGTGGAAAGCTATAGGTCTAGATGCTTTAGTGAATTTCAAAGAGTTACGTATATCCATTACCATCTTGTGATTCAAAGATGATATGGATCATATATTAGGTTTTGGCCACTCCAAGCTAAGAAGAGAATGTACTTCAATTCTCTCTAACCTTCCAAAACCATTCATTGTATAGGGTACAACATACCTATGTTTGTAAAAGAGAACTGTATCATGGTAAAATTGAGCAGGAGATATTTTTGGAAAGGCTAGTGCACCAACATCTGCATGCCATGCTTAGAAAGTACCTGTAAGACTATGAAGTGGTTGCTCTTCCACCAAAGTAGAAGGAAATATGTCTAAAACAAATAAAAACATATCTAAATAGTTCAAAAAAAAATCAAAACTATTAAACATACAATATTGTAGAGTAGTACTTACAATTCACAAGATATCTCACTCTAATGTGTTGGGAGAGATGGATGGATACCTCAAGGAAGTGAGGTGGTACTACTAAAACCTATTTTGTACCAAACCTGATGCACTTCAAAGTTATAACGTGGACCCTTTTAGCTTGCAAATGACACCAACAAAGTACATATGTACCTTGGAATAGATGCTTGAAACGATTAATCCAAAATAGAATAGTTCAAGAATATCTAGTGTTGAAAAACTTGCTATTTAGTCCATACACATACTGGCTCTTTTACTTAGAGCTCATAGTATAGAAACAATTGACAAAATTCCTTTTGGGGGAAATCAAGTAGCTTAGATAGCTAATGATTGAAATTGGAATAATTTAAAATGATCAACTATCCTCTGAGAAATAATTTTAGCAATCAACTCTTACCGTCGACTTTTTAGGGACTGACCAGTAGATGAACAGTGAGTACTTGGAAGATGATTTCTCCCAGATGCCTGAACCAAAAGCCTTGAAACTCTGATATCACAAAGTAGAATTTAATATGGTTTCAAAAAGCCAACGATTATGGAAAATGGTTGAGTATTCACTGAGATACGACCAAAAGAAGTTGACTATTCTGAGTAGTCATAGCAGAGAAGTAGATAGAGATGTTCAATGAGCTATATGTATTATAACTCGTGACTGTACAGAGTCATTGGCATTATAATGATGTTCAATGATGATGAACTGAGTAAGCTATGCTGTGAGCTACTCAAGTTCTACAAATGTTCAAGGAGAGAGCTCTAAATGAGGCACCTTTTCCGCGCGTTTTACAAGATCTTTTTATAAGTATTTCTTCTAAGTTTGAATTTTGAAGTCAAACTTGGCTCCAATAAAAAAGTAACTCCTTTGATTTATGAGACATTCCCTCATCTTGTATTCTTAGCTAATATTCCTCCTAACTCCATGAGTTATAAGCTTTTACAAGATTCTTTGAGGATTTAATGATTTACAATGGTAAATGATCAAGTAGTTACAAGCTATAGTTCACATGACCCATCACGTACTTCCACACAATGTCTTCTATGCTAAGCCAAATGTGTAGGCTTGTACATTTGCACCAACAACTCGCCCTCAAGCCAAACATCTTTGCTTGCATTGCTTCATCAATCATCTTGAATATCTTGTAATCCAATCATGGTTTTAAACCTGCAAAGCTTAGTACCATCAAGTCCTTTGGTTAACAAATAAGCACATTGCATATTTGTAGATACATATGCTAGTTGAATCTCTTTGCTCAAGAGTTTCTCTCTAACATAGTGATAATGCACTTCTATATTCTTAGTTCTTGCATGATAAATGGGGTTGGCTACAAGATGCAAAGAACTAGTATGATCACCAAAGATCATTGGTGAATGACTGTGAAGTCCCAAATCTAAGTAGAGCAATCTAATCCAAATAGCTTCTTGTGTAGCATTTGCTAATCCCCTATATTCAGCCTCTATTGAAGATAGAGCAATAGTTGGTTGCTTCTTAGAATACCATGAGATGGGTTTATCACTTGCAAAAGATAAATAGCCAGTACTTCTTCTATCATCCTTACATCCTGCCCAATCTACATCTCAGTACAACTTTATGTCCAAATCTGATGTGTATGAGAAGTAAAGACCTTGATTTTGAGTACTTTTGAGATACTTCAAAATTCTTTTGGCCGCTTCCAAGTGAGGTGCTCTAGGTTTATGCACGAATTGACTCAGAACACGTACTCCATAACATATGTCAATCCTTGTTAATGTTGCATAGTTTAGACTTGCAACTATGATTTGATAACCTGCAATGTCTTCAAGCAAATCACCTTCATGAGCACTTAATTTATGCTTTACCTCCATAGGGGTGCTAGCTACTTTTGCATCCTCCAAGTGGAACTTCTTCAACATGTCCTGCACATATTTCCTTTGAGTAATGTAGATTCCAGAATTAGTGTATACCAACTCAATTCCAAGAAAATATTTCAGAAATCCTAGGTCACTGACCTTAAACTCTTGCATCATTTGGTTTTTTATTTGTTTGATGCCATTGGCATCACTACCTATAAGAATTATGTCATCCACTTATACACATAAATATATCATTTTTGAATTACTCCTCTTGATAAACAGAGAAGAATCTTCCTTGCTCATCATGAATCCTTGATCTTGAAGATAGGTTGTTAACCTATGGTTCCATACCCTAGGTGCCTGCTTCAAACCATAAAGAGCTTTCTTTAATTTGCATACATGATTTACCTTGCTTGGATCTTCGTAGCCACGAGGCTGAGCCATGTAAACCTCCTCTCAAATTCACCTATTGAGAAAAGCATTTTTCACATCTAGTTGATATATATTCCAATTTCTAGATGCAGCTACACTTACCAATACTCTGTTAGTTGGCATCTTAGCCACTGGTGAAAAAGTTTCTTCATAGTATACTCCAAGGGTTTGTGCAAAACCCTTAGCCACAAGCCTAGCTTTGTACTTGTTTATGGATCCATCTCAGTTCCTTTTGATTTTGTAAATCCACCTAGAACCAATTACCTTCATTGATGCTTTCTTGGGTACATAGCCTCCTTCTACTCTGCTTTGGTACTTGATTTTTCATATGAAGAAGGTTCTTCAAGTGATGAATCCTTAGCAAGATAAATAGAATGCTTAGTGACTAATGAAGTATCATACCCATATCTGATTGGCTTCTTACTCTCTCCTTGCGATTTCGTTAAGGCTTGATTGGATGACTCAGATATGTCCTCCAACCTCTTCATCTTGACCTTGCCTTTTGATTTCCATGCTCTAAATTCTTCCAAGTTGATGGTGTCCTCATCATCTGATTTGATGTCTTCAATTGTGCTTGGCTCCTCCTTGGTGAGGCTTGGAAATTCTTCTTCCAAGTCATATGGCAATTTGACCTTCCTGCATTCAATTTCAAACCAAGAGTCATTCTCATCAAACAAAACATCTCTATTGACCATAAATCCTTTTTTGGATGGATTATAAAACCCGTATCCCTTTTGATTCATATCATACCCTATGAAGATGCATTTCTCTGCCTTAGGGTCTAACTTACATCTGATTTGAGATGGAACATGCACATAAGAAACACAACCAAATATTTTGCAATGTTCAAGTAATGGTCTCCTACCATTCCATGCCTCATAGGGGGTCATCCCATCAAGGGACTTAGAAGGTAACCTATTAATAAGATAAGTGGTAGTAGAAACAACCTCTGCCAACAAGTAATTAGGCAAATTCTTTTCATTTAGCATAGCCCTAGCTATTTCCACAATCAATTTGTTCCTCTTCTCTACTTTTCCATTTTGCTGAGCAGTATATCTAGTTGTGATCTCTCTTTTGATACCTCTATCCTACAAAAATGCATCAAACTCATTGGAGAAGTACTCACCTCCTCCATCTCACCTTATCCTCTTTAAACTCTTCCATATTTGATTTTCCATAAGTGCAATATATTTTTTGAACATTGAACACTTCATCCTTATGTTTCATGAAATACAAGATACTCGATCTACTGAAATCATCAATAAATGACACATAGTACCTTGAGCCTGAAATTGAAGGATTCTTGCTTGGTGCCCACACATCTATGTGAGCAAGTTCCAAATAATCCTCATGCATATAGCCTTTTCTTTGTAAAGGGTAACCTGTGAGATTTACCAAACTGACATGCACCACATTTATAGATCATATGTTGCTTGGATACATTAGGTATCCCAAGTACATATTGATCTCTGCATATCTACTTCAATGTTCTCTCACCAATATGTCCTAATCTTTTGTGCCATATCTCTAACTTAGACAAGGTTTGATCCTTATAGTTGTAAAGTGCAATGTTTCTAGTGTCCTCAAGCTCAAATGTAAACAATCTACCTATTTTCTCTCCCTTTGTAATTCTCCTAATTCCATGTTGAGGGTCCTCCACAAAGGCTCCAAATTTATTGAACCCAACCTGAAAACCCTTTTCCACTATCTGTCCAACACTCATCAAATTCTTTGTGATAGTAGGTACATAAAGAACTCTGCTCAACAGATTCTTATTCCCATCAGAAGTTTTGACATTTCCTACCTTGACAATTGAATGCTTGGTATCATCACCTTTCTGCACTTGGTGCTTTCCCTTGGGCTCTTCAAGATAAAAAAAGGAGAGCTATATTGCCTGCTACATAGTTTGAACAACCTGAGTCAATACAGAAGAGATGCTCATCATTCATACCTTGTTTTGAAGTCATGTTCATAATGAAAAGAGAATCCTCTTGATCCTCTGTATAGTTGTTGAAGTCTTTTCTTGATTTGTATCCTCCTTGATAATTCTTGTTGTAATTGTTGTTGTAGCCATGGTTGTAACCTTGATTATGGTTGAATCTTCCTATTGATTGTGAGTAGCCACCTCTTTGGAATCCTCTTCCTCTTTGGTTCTTGAATTTCCTATAGCACTCATCTGTTGTGTGATTAGACAATCTACATATATTGCATGGGGAAGAGCTCAAAGTTCTCCCCCTACCTTTCTTACCTCCTCTACCCTTCCTCTTGAATTCCTACCTCTCCCTACATAGTTAGCTTGAGAAGTAGCACCTTCACCTTCAAACTTTTTACTCTTAATTATCCTTAGACTTTCCTCTATCTGTATAGAGGGTAGAAAAATTGTTATCTCTTGATGGTTCACCATTTTTGTTGATCTTGATCTCATGGGTGAAGAGTTTCCCCATGAGAGTGGTTAGATCAGGGATTTGCATATCCATATAAAGATCCATTGCAGTTGTGAAGGATTCCCACTTCTACCTTGATGCCGTTGATTATATGTCTCACTATTTGCTCCTCTTCAATATCCTCTCCTATGCTTGCCAACTGATTAGCCACATCCTTTACCTTGGTCACATACTCTCAAATATTCTGTTTAGGTTGCTTCTTTTGAGTAGTAAACTCTATCCACAATTGATTTTTCCTAGCTCTTGTATTGGAAGAAAAGTATGAAGATAGAGTATCCCAAATCTCTTGGGGAGTTTTGCAATTCCTAATATGAGGAAGAAGGAAGTCATAGATAGAGTTAAGTAGATATGAACTAGCTAAAGCATCTTTGGCACACCATGAGTTGAGTCTTTCTTGCTCTTCTCTTGTAGGTTGATATTTGCTTCTAAATGTGGGCATCTCCTCATCTCCTGATATGTATCCATACAGACTTGTTCCTTGTAGATAGGTATTCATCCTCAAGGACCATGTTGGATAATTATTCTTATCCAATTTATCAATGAAAGAAGGGAAACCATCTCCCATTTTACCTCAACTTGCTCTGATACCACTGTTGGGAGGGATGGATGGATACCTCAAGGAAGTGAGGTGGTACTACTAAAACCTCCTTTGTACCATCCCTGATGCACTTCAGAGTTATAAAGTAGGCCCTTTTAGCTTGAAAATGACACCAAGAAAGTACCTATGTACTTTGGAGTAGATGCTTGAAACAATTAATCCAAAACACACTAGTTCGAGAATAGCTAGTGTTGAAAAACTTGCTATTTTAGTCTATACACCTGTTGACTTTTTACTTAGAGCTCACAATACAGAATCAAATGACAAAATTACTTTTGGGGGAATTCAATTAGCTTAGATAGCTAATGATTGCAAGTGGAATCATTTAAAATGATCAACTATGCTTTGAGACATCATTTTAGCAAATCAACTCTTACCCTTGACTTTTTAGGGACTGAACAGTAGATGACCAGTGAGTACAGTGGAAGATGATTTCTCCCAGATGCCTGAACCAAATGCCTTGAAATTTGCGTAGCACAAAGCAGACTTTAAACTCGTTCCAACAAGCCAAAGAGTATACAAAATGATTGAGTATTCGCTGAGATAGGAACAAAAGAAGTTGATTGTTCTAAGTAGTCATAGCAGAGAAGTAGAGAGAGATGTTCAATGATCTATATGTATTATAACACATGATTTTACAAAGTGATTGGCATTATAATGATGTTCAATGATGATGAACTGAGTAAGATATGGTGTGAGCTGCTCAAGTTCTACAAATGTTCAAGGAGAGAGCTCTGAATGAGGCTTCTTTTCCACGAATTTTACAAGACCTTTTTATAAGTATTTCTTCTAAGTTTGAATTTTGAATTCAAACTTGGCTCCGATCAAAAAGTAAATCCTCTGATTTAGGAGACATTGCCTCGTCTTGTATTCGTAGCTAATATTCCTCCTAACTCCATGACTTATAAGCTTTTACAAGATTCTCCAAGGATTTAATGATTTACAATGGTAAATGATCAAGTAGTTACAAGCTATAGTTCAGATGACTCATCATCTGCTTCCACACAATGTCTTCTATGCTAAGCCAAATGTGTAGGCTTGTAAATTTGCACCAACATAATGGAGGTATCAAGTTTCATAGTAACCATTGTTAAAACATATTGTACAATAGCAACCATCCCATTGTCTTTGTGCTTCTTGAAGCCAAGTAGGTTCCCCTTCCAATGAAGATCCAAGTTCCCACGATCTCTAACTCGATGAGGGCCAATGCTAGAGGGTTGCAGGTACATCCATGCACCTTTGGAGTACTCATGTGATAGCCATTTTCCATCTATAGCTTTGATATTGTGACATATTTCTATGAGGACTTCATCTTTTGGTCATGTAGAAGCTTAGATGTTGGTATTAAAGTTGAAGGTCTTCAAGCTACAACAATAGTTTGAGATAGGAGATGTAGATAGGTTGGAATGTAGAAATATGGTCTACTATAGAGAGAAAGTAGTGGAAAAGGATGAATTTTTGGGACCTAGGTATGAAAATGTGAGGTTTGAGAGGGAAATAACTTTTTTTTGCCTTTTAAAAAAAAAAATTCATTTTTTTCAGCTCAAAACATGCATGGATTTGGAGTTTGGGGGTAAAAAAGAGTACTTTTGACCCTAAACAATAATGAGGGGTCCATTCTCAGGTGTTATGATGTGTTTTCTAACTTCTTAGAAATTTTGAATTTTTAGGCCCAACCAAGTTATGAGATTCCTTCTCTCTCTAGATTAAATAAGGGAGAAATCTATCCGCTCTCCCCTCTTTAGCCAAGTATTTCATGTTGGAACATCAAGCTTGGATTATGCTTGAGGAGGATATGTTATACATCAAATCCATCATTTGGATGGTATGGCACCATCTACCATATATCTGCCTTGAAGAATAGCACTCATGTGCACATTATTTCTTTGTATTACTTGGTTGATCACTTTGATCATTTCTTGTAAGGTTGAAGGTATTTACTTTTGTAAAAGGGAAGATTAAAATGCCTAAAAGCCACAATCTAGAAGTGGTTGGGATTGATTCTCAATCAATCAATCAAAAAGTAGATATGACCTTAACTTTTTTTCCTAGATTGTAGGAAAAGATTCCAACCAATCTAAACTATCAAACTTGCCTATTTTTTAATTCAAATTCATGAAGAAAAGGCGTGATCATATCCTCAAGATTCTACATAAAGACTCCAAGACATTTGTACATTATGTAGATTGTTGATTTGAAGCAATACATATACTCTTTGATCATTTCTTGGTGCCATTTCTGTTCTCTGTTTCTTGTTTCTTAGACTCAGTCAACTTGTAGAGATTGTTGTTCTCTCTAAAAAGCTCTAAGTCATGTGTTTAGGCATTCATTGGAAAGGTATAACGTCCTAGTTTATGTATGAAAGTTTTCAAGTCATTTGGCTCATTGCGTTTAGAGAGATTTGAGTTTTACAGTGTCGGGGTCATTCTCTACACATCCAAAGAGCTAGGGCTGGTCCTATGCTAGTTTGATGGACCAACATCACCACTCCACAACTCAACTTTCCAAGCTCCTCCAAGGTTCTCCAACTTCTTTCATTGTATAGGGCATAGACTATGGCCACCGCCCTCTTTTGATTGGTCCAACACTATTCACTCCTTAATCTAAAAGGCTTGTGCAAGGTTCATTTTTCCCCTAATGAGATCATGTAACAAATGTGCTAGGTTGAAATATATTGAGAAGCTTTGAGCATGCACAATTTTGTAATCAAATTATGAGTCAAAATGATGTTTCAAAACTATTGAAACTAAATGAAAATGTATGCTTGAAATGGTTAATTTTTCAAAAACTCATGAAAGAAATGAATTTGTTGGTAGAAAAATCTCAAATTCAAGAGGTTTGTGATGAAGTTGGATTAGAAAAGGTTATAGAGTAATTTCAAAAGTTTGGTGTAAATTTCTTAAATTTAATAAAGCAAAATGTTTTGGATTGCCTAGACCTCATCATGTAGGAAAATATCAACTCTTCTTGAATATGAAATAATGTTTATATTTGGTGATTATAAAAACATTCACGATAACATACCTTATGAGGTAGGAAAACAAACTTTAGATTTCACTTACAAGGCACTTAAAAATATATGGATACATATTATAAGACTTCAGCCATACATGGTTCAACTCTATGATATAAAAGAACATGAATATTCTGGCCTTTTGAAATTTGTAATAAAACTTGATGAAGTTTAAATTAAAAAACATCAAATGATGGAGAGAATAAGTATTACACTAATGAATAGAGCTTTGGAGTATAGCCTTGGGAAACTAGATACTCCATCTCTCAAAGTACAATAAAAAATGGAGTTATGGTGGGTTGGGTGTGCTGAAGTTCCATTTGAGATTCATAAAACATGGAAGTGGTTGTTCTTATAGATGGACATTCAAAATTTTACCCAAAGGCATCATTCAAGAGAATTGTTGAATGTTAACCACTATAGAAGCTTTAAAATTGAGTAGCATTTGAGTGGAGACTAAATACTCTAAAATGATGTCGAGTATAAGCGGGGGTGCAAATTGTAAGTACCCTTGTTTGTACTGCAAGCAAAGTCCATGCACAGGAGGGTGGAATGCTAGAACTGAGGTTGGAGAAGCTTCTTCCAGAAAAAATGTTAATCTTCATAACTACTCATCTTCTGCCATGATTTGGAATCCCATTCTTCCAATAGAGTTGAGTAATGTACACATATGTATATTGCATGCATAGTTAAGGATCATTGACAACTTGGTTCATCTTCACTTGGATTTTGCATATTCCATCAAGCCTTTAGCTCTTGTAGATGAATGCATAAAAAAACATGAAGCTCTACTTTCAGAAATGGGATTTCATGGTGGTGATGTTCATCTAAGAAAAGTTCCAAAGCTTTCACAAAATACAGGTGATGTACTACATGATGTGTTAATGGAGGTGCAAACTCAAGACGATTCTTTAGTAAAAATGATGGAAAACAACTAAATAGAATGTGGAATTGTTGGAAACAATTTTCCGAGGTTATAACAAATGTAAAAATCAATCCAAAAATAGCAAAAAAACAAAATGGAGGTGTAGGCCAGACTAGATAAATTTTTGAAGATCATGAGGCAACAATTAACTTTTGATATCTATGTGATTGAATTCAAAAGGGAAATCAAATAGCTTATAGAAACCATCACTCAGGCTTGGAGTGTTAAAGACATAGCTTACTACTTGGTGATTTTCAAGGAAATTATTTCCTCCACCATTAGTTTTTGAAATAAACATCTCATGATATTTATGTTTCTACAACATATTCTTCTTCTAGATGGTCCATTCTTTGCAGAAAAGGAAACACTTGCCACATAGAACACTTAGGGCATGGAAAAGCCTCATTACCAAGCAAGAACAAGCTTCGTAAGATGCACAAGAAAAAAAGGAGTATTCATAAAAAGTATGAACTTGACTCAGGAAAATCTCCTCTATATCTCATGTTGTTGGCACAAAAGAGTCTGTTAGTGGATCAAGTCAACTGCCGGTAACATGACACAAGCAAGGTGCTTCACACAAATCCAAGTGAGAGACAAGAACTTTAAGATGACAAAAACTCAAGCAGATTAGTTAACTACCATGCCAATATATCATTAAGCTCTTTTGGGAAGATCATACATGATGTTCAACGATCTTCTTTACTATGGAATTCCTTATCAAAATTCATTTCCTTACTATAAATAGATCATATGGAAATTAGATAGCTTATATGCACATTTATAAACATCAAGAGCTTTTCATGTACAACAAATTTAACAAGCAACACTTTTAGCTCATATCATCAAGTTGCTATCCTAAACATTTCAAACCTGATAGGTTTCTTCATTGAATGTCCTTCAAATTTCCCTTTGAGTTTTTTCAAAGTCAAATAATGTTGTAAGTGACTTGACTTATGTGATTTTAAACTTTAAGGAAACAAATTATTTTATCAAATGGGCTAAATCCCTTTATAATAATGAAAATGATAGTAGAAAACAAGTTGTAAGAGCACAAAGTCTCTATCAGGTAATATGTCTCTTCTATTGATTCAACAATTAAATACACAGACCAGATCGCTCACTTGAATACTTTGATTATCAAATTATTCACATCCATGTGTGCCTCGTGTCAACCTTCCTACTATTGTAATCGTGTCAGTGCACTTGCATCCAAATTCTAGACTCCTTTTATAATCTTTGCTAACGAATAAAAAATCAATTCCATGCATGGAATAACAAACCATTCCTTTTTATACTCATCTTGAACTAGAATGGACTTACAAAAGGAAGCCCATAATCAAATCTATCGATTGGTAGATGTACAATCAGGACTAGAACACGTGATGAAATGTTAACTTCATACCTCCATCTTCATCGTGTTTGTGCATCTTAGGTAAGATAATAGTGAACGAGTACATCTCAGATTTCAAGCATTGATTGCTCACGTGATAGTATAGTGCTTATTATGGTTTTATAATGTTTGCATGTTAGAAAAAAAATGAGAGATCGCTGGTTGTAAAGGGAAATGCACATATAAAAATCAAGTTCAGTGCTCATCCAAAATGCATGCATTTAAGGGAAGATCACAAAAGTTTAATACTCAAATTCAATTCCTTACTATTCATAAGCTTCTTCTCGGTTCTCTTGTGAATTCAGCAATCAAGATGAAATAAATGGTAGAATCGAACTTCTTTGTTGAGCCGTCCATAAACATTAATATAGTAGTAAAGGAAAAATTCGATGCATTTCGAATTCCACATAAAAAAAATGAAAGAGACTATCGATGCTTTCCCTCAGTGATGATGGTTCTGTATAGTTATCATTGATAAACTTCATAAGGCACCAGACTTTAAAGGTTTCCCACAAAAGCCAAGTGAAAATCAACCCCATATGTGGTTTTCGACAAATACAAAGAGTTGTAAGATAACAAAATAGATCAAGGTTTTGTAACCTCATAACCAAGAACAAGGGATGAAAACACTGGTTCTTCCCTGCTCTTTGCTTAAAGTAGCACTCAAAATTGATTTCCTCTCATCTAATCATCAACACAACAAAACAATTCTTCAAAATCTTCTGCAAGAATCATAAATGACTAGTCATCATGCCATAGAGGTTGCATGAGTTGAATCTGGCCTATGAAACTGAGGGACCTCCTCTATGCTCTTGAAGCAAATAATTCACATCAACACAAGGACCATCCCAATCAAAATGGTCCAGCCCACTGAATGAAGAACTCATAGGTCCGAGAGAAATCTGAATCCATAGAAAATAGATAGATAGATAGATAGACATATAGATAGATGGATAAATAGATAGATAGATAGATAGATAGATAGTTGGATAGATAGACAGATAGATACATGGATAGTAGATAGATAGATAGATAGATGGATAGATAGATAGATAGATAGATAGATAGATGGATAGATAGATAGATAGATAGATAGAACGATAGAACGATAGAACGATAGAACGATAGAACGATAGATATATAGATAGATAGAACGATAGAACGATAGATAGATAGAAGGATAGATAGATAGAAGGATAGATAGATATAAAGATAGATAGATAGATAGATAGATAGATAGATAGATAGATAGATAGATAGATAGATAGATAGATAGATAGATAGATAGATAGATAGATAGATAGATAGATAGATAGTAGATAGCGAGATAGATAGATAGAAAGATAGATAGATAGATAGATAGATAGATAGATAGATAGATAGATAGATAGATAGATAGATAGATAGATAGATAGATAGATAGATAGATAGATAGACAGATAGATAGATAGATAGATAGATAGATAGACAAATAGACAAACAGATAGACAGATAGATAGATAGATAGATAGACAGATAGATAGATAGACAGGTAGATCGAGAGACAGATAGATAAACAGACAGATAGATAGATAGACAGATAGATAGAAAGACAGATAGATAGACAGACAGATAGATAGATAGATAGATAGACAGATAGATAGACAAACAGATAGATAGACAGACAGATAGACAGACAGACAGATAGATAGACAGACAGGTAGATACATAGATAGATAGAGAGAAAGACAGACAGATAGATAGATAGATAGATAGATAGATAGATAGATAGATAGATAGATAGATAGATAGATAGATAGATAGATAGATAGATAGATAGATAGATAGATAGATAGATAGATAGATAGATAGATAGATAGATAGATAGATAGATAGATAGATAGATAGATAGATAGATAGATAGATAGATAGATAGATAGTGTTGTATTTACCATCTTGTAAACATCAAAGTACACAATGAAACATGATGAGACCTCCCAAGATCTTCAAAACACCAACCAAATATTTCCAAACTTCAAAAAACAAACTTTCCTCCAAACTTTCAAGAAAAGAGAAATAGGTCACTATAGAAAAATAACCACCAGAAACTCTCTTAGCAGAATTTGTCAAAATTAATCATATTTCCTGAAGATAGACTCTGAGTAGCATGCTTTAAAAACAAAAAATGTCAAAAAAGGTTGAGTATAGCTCCCAAACCAACAGTTTGAAGTCAAGGTAAGAAGAAGCATGCAAAAGCAAAGTATGACTAATTGTCTGAATTGAAAACGGATGTACAGAAGCAAGAAAACTTCAAAATCTATGCAAAATTTTGATATGGATATAAAGTATGAGAGCTAAGGAAACTCCTCCAAGTGAAATCACTCAAAAAGACCTCATAACAAGTGAGATATGAAAGTTTGAAGAGAGGTATGTCTCTGATGAGGCACCGGATAGACACACGAAAGAAGATCTGCAAAAACACCTACTTACGTGGAGTTTTTCTCATTGAAATTTGTATAAAAACTGATCTACTTATATATTACAAGGTTCAAGCTTCGCAATGCAACAAGAATCACTCAATTTGGACACCTACACTAAGAGAACCACTCTTTTTATTGAGAGGCTATCAACAGAAGCGCCTTCCTTGTCTAAAATAGACACCTCTCCTTTCCTTCTTACTTTTATCTCCTTTTATCTACTTTTGCTCTAAATTTGAAGATGTGAATGCCTCCACATGTTATTTTTCATAACTAATAAGATCCACAAGCTTCCATATACCATTTTTAATAATTAATAAAATCCACAAGACTACAAGACTACTTTAGAGCTTGTTTTTATGTAACATTGCCCCCCTCAAGCTCTAAATCCAAAGTTTTTGACTCCAAGTAGTACTTTGATTCTCTTAAGCTTCTGAGCATCTATTGCTTTTGTAAGTATGTCTGCTAATTGATCTTTAGTTCCAACATGTTGAATATCAATATCTTCATTCACCACCTTCTCTCGGATATAGTGATAGTGCACTTCAATGTGTTTTGTTCTTGCATGGTACACTGGATTAGACGTGAGATGTAATGAACTTACATTATCTCCAAAGAGTAGTGGACGTGTTGTAGATAGATTCATATCTTCATAAAGCTTCAAATACCACATAATCTCACATGTTGCATTTGTAAGACTTCTATATTCAGCTTCTGTGCTTGAAAGTGCTACTATAGGCTGTTTTTTAGAACTTCATGAAACCAAATTATTACCTGCAAATATCAGATATCCACCTATACTTCTTCTATCATCCTTATTTCCAACCCAATCTGCATCATTGTATGCTTTCAAATCCAAACCTTCATGATATTTATAGCCCAGACCTTCATTTAATGTACCCTTCAAATATCTCAAGACCCTTTTAGCTGCTTGCATATGAACATCTGTGGGTTTGTTCATGAATTGAGACAATATGCTTACACTAAATATAATATCTGGCCTTGTTAAAGTTGCATATATAAGAGAACCAATCAAAGACCTATAGATAAGTGGATCTTCTAAAGGTTCACCATCTTCAGCACTGTACTTCACATTGGGTTCCATCGGATTACTGATACTCTTGCAATGCTCCATGCCATATTTCTTTAACAAATCTGAAATATACTTCCTTTGTAGAAGATATACGCCATCTTCCTTCTTCATAACTTTGATTCCAAGAATGTACGTCAGTTCTCCTGAATCTGAATTTTTAAATTCAGATCCAAGCTCTACTTTGATCCTGGCTATCTCACCTTCATTGTTTCCTATTATTATCAAGTCATCCAAATAATTTGAGATATAAACAATCAATGATCCTTCAATCTTAACATACAAAGAAGTATCTGCATTTGAACACCTGTATCCCTGCTTTTCAAGAAACTTTACCAATCTAAAATTCCAAGCCCTTGGAGCTTGCTTAAGACCATACAATGCTTTCAAGATTTTACATACATGCGTAGGCTTCTTGGGATCTTCATAACCTGCTGGTTGCTCCATGTACACATCTTCTTTTAAATCACCATTGCAAAATCCATTTTTTATATCTAATTGATAAATATTCCATACCTTGCTTGCAGCAACACTTATTAATGTCCTTATTGTTGATATCTTGGCAACAGGAGAAAATGTCGCCTCATAATCGATGCCATAACTCTGTGCATAACCTTTACAAACAAGCCTTGCTTTATATCTACTTACTGAACCATCACGGTTTCTCTTTATCCTGTACACCCATTTGTTACCAATTACCTTCATGTTAGGTTGCCTTGGAACTAAACTCCATGTATTGTTCTCATACAAAGCTGTCATTTCTTCATCCATTGCTTTAACCCATTTCTTTACCTTTGATGCTTCTTTAAAATTTGTTGGTTCCTGCTCCTCAAGAAGGTTTGCAATATAAGCTTCATGAGAAAATCTTTGCGGTTGCCTTCTTTCTCTTACTGGATACCTTGATTGGCTTCTTGTCCTACCATGCTTTTCTTGCCTTTGAGTTTGAGTTCTTCTTGATGTAGAACCTTCACTTTCTTCTTCCTGTGACTCAATTTCCTTTGAAATCAAATCGAGAATTTTCTTCAACTTCTGATTGGGGGGAGTTACCTCTTCATGTGTAATTTGACTCTCTAGTGAACTTGGAGAACTTGGCTCTTCTTCGTGACTTCTTGTAGTTTCTTCTTCATCTACTTGCATTTCATGTTTATATCAAGATTTATCTTCATGAAAAATAACATCTCTCGAAACAATTACCTCTCCCGTATCTGGGTTCACACATCTATATCCTGGTTGCCCTTCTGCCATACCACTAAAACACCATTTTTTGTGACCTTGGATCCAACTTTGACCTTAACTGTTGTGAAACATGAACAAAACATGTGCTTCTAAAAAGTCTACAATTACGAGTATCTGGTTTTGATCCATAAAACAATTCATAAGGTGATTTTTGTTGGTGCAAGACAATCAACAATTGAAGGTCTTTAAGTCCGCAGAACCTTCAGCAAAAATTCCTAAAAAAAGGTCACCAGAAGATCACCGGAAGGTCACCGGAACAGTACCGGAAGGTCACAGGAAAGTCACCGGAATGTTACCGGAATAGATCAATTTTACAGATTTCAGTTCATGAAGAGTTAAAGGATGGAAAGAGGAAGAAAAGAACAAAGTTTGAAGCTTGGAAGAAGAACCGGGAAAAAGTTGTACACATATGTACAGTAGTATAGTCCGCGTTATAAGCTTGTACAGATTTATCTATAAATACCTGAAAAATGTAGAGGCAACAAAAAAAAGAGGCGAGAGGCCCGAGAGAATGAGAGGTAGGCCAAGAAGGCTAAGATAAGAGAAAGTATGAGAGACGTAGAGACATAGAATGAGAGAATGAGAAGTTAGATGTCATTAGACATAAGAAAAGTTAGTTGAGTTTTCCTCTCATCACTCAACTGTAACTTTCTGAGTAATCGAAGAAAAGTTGCGCCGAAATTTCTGTGTGTTCTTCGTCTGTGTTAGATGATTTGTGAAATCCTTTTGAGGATATCTAAGTCTATAGTTAATCAATCTATAGCTTAAGTTTCAGAGTTTGATTGTAAACAGAAACTGAGAATTGTCAGTAGGAACATTCGTATGTGTTGAGTGTTCAAAGTTTACTGAAACAGGCGCATTTTCAGTGATCAATGATTTGATCATTTCTCAGTGCATACTTTAAAGTTTTGCATGAGTGAGGGCTTAATCTTTAAGTTGAAAGATAAGCTACTCGTAACCAGAAGCATTTGCTTAAACGGGTTCTATTCAAGGAGAATCAAGTCTTAGAAGTTACAGGTGTAAAGTCGACTGTTCAGAATAACAGTTTCAGACAAAAGTAACCTGTGAAGATTAATTTGAAGAAATTGTGTAGCAGACTTATGTGTTGTGAAGGTTTTGACTTACTCTTGGTATAGAAGTGTTCTAATCTCAAGAGTAGGTTATTCTGAAGGAGATTAACACTCTCCGACAGTGGTATCAGAGTAGAAGTGGTATCAACAGTGGTATCAGAGCCAGGTACAGTGGTTTTAGAGCAGGAGAAACCAAAATCAAAGAAAGGAGGTTCCCGTTTGCTGCGGTTACAAAGAATTCAACAACCGAAGGACTAAAAGGTGAAAGCTTGAAGGCGAAACCTGAAGAAGAGATCATACGACATCAAGAAAGACAAACGGAGTCTAATTTGAAGTAAAGGTACATACATTATTCATAAAGGTTGAAGTTTTAATACACAGGAAGACACAAGATGGGAGATTCTCTACAGATAGAGAAACTGGATAGGGAAAACTATCCTGCGTGGTCAATGAGGATGGAAGCTCATCTTATGAGCAAAGATTTGATAGCTTATATCACAGGAGAAGAAGAAAAGCCACAGTTCAAAGATCCTAGTGTTCCGACTAGGGAAGAGTTAGCAGATTTGAAAAACTGGATGAAGAAAGATGCGCAAGCTAGAAGCATTATCTATATGGCAGTAAATGATTACTTGCTACCTCATATTCGAGGTCTTGAAAGTGCAACGGACATTTGGAATGCTTTGGAGGAGCATTTCCAGAATACTACTAAGTCAAGAAAGGCATCCTTATGGGCGGAGTTTACAACCTTCAAGAAGAAGGCTTCTCAGTCCGTTTCAGACTATGTGACAAGAATGAAAGACATTGCAGATGCATTAGGTGCTGTTGATGAAGATATCGAAGAGGATAAATTGGTAAGGCAAATTCTTACAGGCTTAAGAGGTGATGACAAATGGAAGCCGTTTATTTTGTCTACAGAATTATCCCTTGATCATTTCACTCCAGATTTAAATCAGTTGTTAGGTCATATGCTAACATTTGAGAATGATGTTAAAGGAGATGGTGACAAGAGTGCAGGTCACGCAATGTACTCGAAAGATAAAAAGAAGAATAGCAAAGGAAAGCAACAAGCAAATGAAGATGAAGGAACAACTAGCCAAGCCAACTTCCTAAGAGGAAAAGGAAGTGGTAAAGGTAGAGGAAAAGGCAGAAACAACAAAGATGGAGGCAAAGCCTGCTGGATTTGTGGTAAGACAAATCATTTAGCTAATGATTGTTGGCACAATACTCAAAGTAATAATGGATATAGTCAAAGCTACAATGCAAGAGGAAGAGGTGGCAGAAATCAAAGAGGAAATTTCAGAGGAAGAGGTGGTAGGAGTTACTTTGGAAGAAATACAGGAAGAGGATTCCAAAGTCAACAATATAACAATACCTACTACAATTACGCTTCAGAACAGAAGGAAGATTCAACGATGATATTGAATGCTACCTGTGAAAGTCAGAATGAAGATCAAAGAGTCTTCTACATCGACTCAGGATGTAGTAATCACCTGAGTGGAAACATATCGTTGATGACTGATTTAGAGAATAAAGTTTCTAATCATGTTGTTCAAACAGGTGACAACACAAAGCATAAAGTGCAGTCGATTGGATCAGTGAAAGCCAAAGACGGCAGTACCTTACTGGGTAAGGTTCTGTATGTTCCTACAATTCCTAAGAATTTGATAAGTGTAGGACAAATTGTTGAAAAAGGATATGAAGTAAGATTCACTAATGAAGGAGTATACGTGGAAGATCCCAGTCAGGGATATAAACAGATTGTTTCAGGAAAAAAAGAAGGAAGACTGTTTACACTGAAGATTCAAGGTAACATTGGTCAGGCCATGTTTACATATGAAGGACAGAAAATTTCTGAGTTAGATCTTTGGCACAAAAGGCTTGGACATTTCAATGAAAGAGGTATAAAAGATATGGTCAACAATGGTTCGGTGCTTGGATTGCCTAATGTTGCAAGTCAACATATGACATACAAATGCGAGGCATGTCAGTTTGGTAAGGCTCATAAGAATTCGTATACCAAGCATGGTTTTATGCACTCAGAGAAGCTTGAGTTGGTACACACAGACGTGTGGGGACCATCAAAGGATTTCAGTATAAGTGGATCAAGATATTATGTGATTTATGTTGATGATGCTACCAGATGGATCACTATCTATGTGATCAAAGATAAGTCAGAAGTATTCAATACATTCAGACATTATCATGCGTATGCAGAAAGAACTACAGGTCACAGACTGAAGAGACTAAGATCAGATGGAGGGGGAGAGTATTTTTCCAATGAGTTCAGTGACTACTTATGGAATGCAGGTATAAAGAGGGAAATTACTTGCAGATATTCTCCTCAACAAAATGGTGTTGCAGAAAGAAGGAACAGGACTATTGTTGAGTTTGCAAGGTCCATGATGAATGAGAAAAAGTGCCCTAATTATTTGTGGGCTGAAGCTGTAAATACAGCTACTTATTTGGTCAATAGGCTACCATGTAAAGCCTTGCAAGGTATGACACCATATGAAGCTTGGTGGGGTAAAAGACCTACCCTAGATCATTGCAGAGTGTTTGGGTGTGTGGCATATGCATATGTGCCATCACAATTAAGACACAAATTGGAACCTAAAGCTGAAAAATATGTTTTTATTGGTTATGATGACAGACAGATGGGATACAGGTTGTGGAATCCATCCACAAAACATTTTCTGGTCTCGAAAGATGTTACGTTTGATGAGCAAAGTTCTTGGTATGCAGGAACAGTTAATAATAATACAGGTGATGAAGAAGAAGTGAGTCAGAAGAAAGGTAAATCAAAAGTTCAAATAATTGATGAAGAAGAAAATTATGAAGTACAGGAAGAAGCTGAAGAAAGGCCAAGATTTGATCCTGAGTGTGAAGAACCAGAATCCTCAAGGACCGGAGAACTCAGAAGGTCATCAAGAAATAGATGGCAACCTACAAGGTACAGTTATGATACTTCATTTTTGGCTACGAAAGATTATGCTTACATAGTGAAAGCAGATGAAGACCCTTCTACATATGAAGAGGCAAAAGGTAAGGAAAAATGGGAAAAAGCTATGCAGGAAGAACATGATGCATTGGTAGAAAATCAAACATGGGATTTAGTTCCTAAACCAAATAGCCAGAAGATTATTGGATGCAAGTGGGTCTACAAGACCAAAAGATTTGCAGATGGAAGTGTGTCTAGATACAAAGCTAGACTTGTTGTCAAAGGGTTTGCTCAGACTTATGGAGTTGATTATGATGAGACCTATAGTCCAGTAGCAAAGATGACAACTATCAGAACACTCATAGCTGTTGCTGCGAGCAAAGGTTGGAAGTTATGTCAGTTAGATGTGAAAAATGCTTTTCTGAATGGTTATATTTCAGATGATGTGTTCATGGAGCAACCTCAAGGGTTCAGAGATAAAAGATATCCAGAACATGTGTGCAAGCTCAAGAGAGCTTTGTATGGCTTGAAGCAAGCGCCAAGAGCGTGGAATTACAGACTAGTAAAGTTCTTGAAAGAACTTGGTTTCCAGGTGTCTGAAGCAGATAGTAGTCTGCTTATAAAAGCAAGTGATAATGGTTTCATATACATGTGCATATATGTTGATGATATAATTCTTACAGGAACAGATGAGTCAGGTATACAAAGACTCAAGAAGCAAATGGAAAAGGAATTCAAGATAAGTGACTTGGGAGACTTGTCTTATTTCTTGGGTATGGAGATCACATATACTCAGCATGGAGTATTCGTGACCCAAGAAAGATATTTGAAGAACTTGTTAATCAAGTTTAAAATGAATGATTGCCGGATAGCACCTACTCCAATGGAGGTGAACCACAAACTGAGTAAGTTTGGTGGAGAAGAATTCAAGGATGTGAGACAATATCAGAGTCTGGTTGGTAGTCTTATCTATGCTACGTTAACCAGACCTGATTTATCATATGCAGTAGGAGTATTGTCTCAATTCATGCACTGTCCAAGGAAAGAACACTGGATTGCAGGACAAAGGGTGTTGAGGTACACTAAAGGTACACTCAAAGAAGGTTTGTATTATGGTTTTACATCAGATACAAACATCAAAATATACAGTGATGCAGATTGGGCAGGTAATCCAGATGACAGAAGGTCAACCTATGGATACATGTGTTATGTGGGAGATAAGCTAATCTCCTGGTGCTCCAAGAAGCAACATACAGTTGCTTTGTCGTCTACCGAAGCCGAGTACAAAGGCATGGTTGAAGCCGCAAAGGAAGTGATTTGGCTAAAGACTTTAATGAAGAGTTTTGATGCTATACAGAGGACTCCAATCATATTTGGAGATAACATGAGTTCATTATATTTAGCTGCTAATCCTGTTTTTCATGCCAGGACTAAACACATTGAAATTCAGTATCACTTTCTAAGAGAGAAGGTGATGGATAAAGAGATTGAAGTAATCCATACTTCAACGAAAGATCAGATAGCTGATATGCTTACAAAAAGTTTGGATGGACCTAAGTTACAAAGGTTCAAGAATATGGCAGGAATAAAGAAGACAGAGAAAACCTCAATTGATGATTGAGGGGGAGCTGTTGGTGCAAGACAATCAACAATTGAAGGTCTTTAAGTCCGCAGAACCTTCAGCAAAAATTCCTAAAAAAAGGTCACCAGAAGATCACCGGAAGGTCACCGGAACAGTACCGGAAGGTCACAGGAAAGTCACCGGAATGTTACCGGAATAGATCAATTTTACAGATTTCAGTTCATGAAGAGTTAAAGGATGGAAAGAGGAAGAAAAGAACAAAGTTTGAAGCTTGGAAGAAGAACCGGGAAAAAGTTGTACACATATGTACAGTAGTATAGTCCGCGTTATAAGCTTGTACAGATTTATCTATAAATACCTGAAAAATGTAGAGGCAACAAAAAAAAGAGGCGAGAGGCCCGAGAGAATGAGAGGTAGGCCAAGAAGGCTAAGATAAGAGAAAGTATGAGAGACGTAGAGACATAGAATGAGAGAATGAGAAGTTAGATGTCATTAGACATAAGAAAAGTTAGTTGAGTTTTCCTCTCATCACTCAACTGTAACTTTCTGAGTAATCGAAGAAAAGTTGCGCCGAAATTTCTGTGTGTTCTTCGTCTGTGTTAGATGATTTGTGAAATCCTTTTGAGGATATCTAAGTCTATAGTTAATCAATCTATAGCTTAAGTTTCAGAGTTTGATTGTAAACAGAAACTGAGAATTGTCAGTAGGAACATTCGTATGTGTTGAGTGTTCAAAGTTTACTGAAACAGGCGCATTTTCAGTGATCAATGATTTGATCATTTCTCAGTGCATACTTTAAAGTTTTGCATGAGTGAGGGCTTAATCTTTAAGTTGAAAGATAAGCTACTCGTAACCAGAAGCATTTGCTTAAACGGGTTCTATTCAAGGAGAATCAAGTCTTAGAAGTTACAGGTGTAAAGTCGACTGTTCAGAATAACAGTTTCAGACAAAAGTAACCTGTGAAGATTAATTTGAAGAAATTGTGTAGCAGACTTATGTGTTGTGAAGGTTTTGACTTACTCTTGGTATAGAAGTGTTCTAATCTCAAGAGTAGGTTATTCTGAAGGAGATTAACACTCTCCGACAGTGGTATCAGAGTAGAAGTGGTATCAACAATTTTTGTACATGACTTTGACTAGGTGGTAACCTGTTCATCACATAAACTGCCATATTGCATGCTTCAGCCCGAAAAGTAAGTGGTAAGTCCTTTTCATTTAATATGCACCTACCCATCTCCAAGATAGACTTGTTTCTTCTTTCGGCCACACCATTTTGTTGAGGTGTCTATCTATTTGTAGTCTCCTTTTTAATTCCTTCTTCCTCCAAAAATGCAAGAAACTGATTAGAAAAATATTCACCTCCTCCATCTGATCTCAACCTTCTTATGCTTCGACCTGTTTGCTTTTCAACCAATGATTTAAACTTCTTGAACATGTCAAACACTTTGAATTTGTATTTCATAAAATAAATGAATGTAAACTTTGAGAAGTCATCAATAAATGTTACAAAGTACTTGCTACCTGCCATGGACTCTTCTTGAGATGGACCCCATACATCAATATGATTCAAGTCCAAAATACCTCTGCTTTGCAATCTTGCTTTTGAAAAAGGACTTCGTACCTATTTTCCAAACTGACATGCCTCACAAACAAAATCCAAATCTTGCTTAGGTAGTTGTGGTAAACCTTCAGCCAATGATTTCTTTGCAATATCTTTTAACCTACCAACACTGATG